>JASEVX010000001.1:170888721-171488721 GCA_031761405.1 Serripes groenlandicus | reverse complement strand
GGTGCCCATGGTCAAGGCGAGAATGATAATGGAACAGAAGTGTGATAATTCCTGCAATGTTTGGTTGCTGTTAGTATAGTTTACAGGCATTCCCTGTAAAAAGGCGGTTTTAGTGCATCACTGTTGGTGACAAACCATACCAGCTTTCGAACCTCCATGAAAAGGTCTTATCGGCAAAGATTGAGGCGAGATTATGTACTCTTTCTCAAGAGTCTGTACTGTTTGCTTATACAGCAAAGCAACTGCTTGCCTGAAACTGTCTATATGTCATTACCTTTCCCTCATACAAGAACTTCGCAGCAGACGACTTTAGAAAATCTTTATGTAAAAATGTGGAAAATCTTAAAAAAATTAGTCTAATTATTGAATAGAGTTGAAAATATTGTGGCAAAAGTAGAAATGGCTCATTAGGAGTAATAAATTCTACTTTTGTCAAAATGTTTTCAAGAGTCGTCAGCTTCGTCACTATGAGAGAAAGGGTTAGGCAGAAAACCTACTGTCTTTTGTGTCCTGTCAGTCTGTGCAGATATTTTTAAATCCATTACTTAACCCTTTCTCACATACAACAAACAGATTTGCAGCAGACACATTGGAAAACATCTAAATTAAAGTTTAACTATTGTATAGTGTTGAAAACACTATGGTTAAAGTCATCTTATGCGAATGCATCTATAAGTAGGAAAGGACTTTATAGAAACCCTACCTTCTTAACCCTTTCCCACATACAGATGCTTCTTGATGCCTCTGCAGTAGGCGACTATTGAAATCATTGTGGCAAAAGGAGAAATTGCTCATGATGAGTAATTTTTCCATTTGCCACAAAGTTATTTAACACTTTTTAATATTTAAGTTTTCATATATGCAGATTTTTCACAAGTTTGCCTATAGGTTTACAAAGTTGTTGGATGTAGATTTGTTGTATATGAGAAAGGGTTAAATGTTAGATGTTGGAATATTAAATTATTTACTCAATAAAACAAATTTTGGGTTATCTGATTTGAATATGTTTGTGGAACAAAATTGTAATACATGTATGTGGAAATTTTTATTTGTGATTTTTGTGTTGTCTACCTTGGCAGGGTGACGCTTGAGTATCAATTCTCTTGTCTGTTTTTCCGTCTGTCTGTCTATTACATTTTGACTGATTTGGTTATATCAACTGGTCCTTTATAGACCAGATTTTATAGATTTTTTTTAGAAAATTGAGAAATGCCCATCATTAGCATTTCTTTTTTTCCCACATTATTTTCTTGGATACCTGATTTAAAGGGAACAACATTATTAATATCAGGAAAAAAAATTAAATTAAGTTTTGAATATGTGTCTTGACCTTCTTAGGCTTCTCAGTCTTCATGGAAAAGTGCTTCAATCATATATTTATTTTAAATGCCGTAACTCTTTCCCACATATAGACATTTTCTGACGCTTCTGTTCTCCATTTGCCATTGTATTTTCATCTTTTTTCAGTAATTATACTTCCACTTACAGAGATTTTTCCAATTTTTGTTCAGATGTTTTCAAAGTTGTCTGCTGCAGAATTGCTGTATGTGGGAAAGAGTTAAAATGTTTTTAAAGAATATGCAGACCACCTGGAAATAGCATAAGTTTAGACATATCCAGGCATAAAGCAGTTATTATTATTCTCATAAGTTTTATATAACAGGATAAGGGTTTTACCTTGCATTTCAGCTTTCAACTTTATATGAAGTATCAATCAATTACCATTGTTGAATGTCAATGTTCACAGGTTGTTGTAAATAGCTAGAATTGTTATACAAATATTCACTAAGGTATGTGTTGACCTGTTTTCAAGTGTTGTTGACCAAATGATGTTTCCGCTTGTACAAGGTAGATCTATTCATTTTCACAATACTTCATTATTTGTTCCAAGCCATAAGAAAACTGACCTTCAGTGACATGGCCTCATGAGCTAAATAAGAGCCTAATTTCAAAATAAATTCATAGGAATGAATTTTAGATGGCCTTCTAACCAAATTGCTCTGCTGCATAAGCTGGCCACCAAAACTATTAATTATTAACAGTTGATTCATTTCAGAATACTTCATAATTTGTGCCAAGCCATAAGAAAACAGACCTTCAGTGACAAGATGGCCTCAAGAGTTAAATAAGAGCTTAATTTCAAAATAAATTCATAGAAATGAATTTTAGATGGCCTTCAAACCAAATTGCTCTGCTGCACAAGCTGGCCACCAAAACTATTAATAGAACGATTGACCAAATTTCAAAATGAATTCACACATACGCTCCTATAGTGGCCCTCTACCAAATTGGCACAAACCGTTCCTCTTCGCCCACAAGATGGTCAATAAAACTATTAATGGAGTCTATGACATAAATTCAAAATGAATTCACACAAATGTTCCTCTGCCAAATGGGCTCAAACTATTCCACTTCGCTGCACAAGATGGCCAACAGAAATTAGAAGAGGAAACTCTTTAAATGACATCTAAACCAAAATTATTTCATTAAAAGTGTTCCTTAAAACTTAAGAGGCCCTTTACCAAAAAAGTTCAAACTTATCATCTCTGCTGTACAGGATGACTGCTAGAGCGATACAACTTTGAAAACATAAAGGCAATTGCCACAAAACTATTGATTATCTCCATTAATGAAAGTTTGATTATTGGATAAAGTTCAAAACTTTGTGACAAATGCAGAAATTGCTCATCTTGAGCAATTGCTGCAGTTGTCACAATGTATTCAAAAGTCATCTGCTGCAGAGGATTCAAAATGTGTCTGTGTGTAGGTACAGTTTAAAATTATTACAATCTCTTTGTCCAAATTTAGTATAGTGTGTGCAGCGCGTAATCACACTTCATTGAATCTGTCTTTGGTCACTATAATCTCATCATATAAATCACATGGGGACAGGAGGATGTCCACCTTTGATTGGTTGTAACTAACATTTTTAGATCACTCTCGATCCGTCGTTCGTCTTTTACTTTTAGCTTTAAACATCATTTACTCCTTAACCACAAGACTAATTTCAACCAAACTTTACAGGAATGTTCCTTTGGTGGTCCTCTTTCAAAATTGTTCAAAGATTTCAATTCCATCAAAATCTTCTCTCAATCTACTTGTCAGATTCCAATATAATTTGGTAGAAATATTCCTTGGGTGACCCTTTACAAAAATTGTTCAAGCCATACAGATTGGTTGAAAAACATGGCAATCAGGCGGCATCAGAAAAGGGTGAAAATGGACCAATTTCAACTTAACTTTCCTTTGTTGGTCCTCTTTCAAAATTGTTCAAAGACTTACATTCTGTGTAGAACTTTGGTTGCTGCAGCATCAGAAAGTGAGAACAATACCCAAACTTTAAAATCCTTTTCCTCCATAATCTGCTTGTCCGATTCCTAGATAATTTAGCAGAAATATTCCTTAAGTGACCTTTTAAAAAAACTGTTCAAGTCATATTTATTAGTCCCCTACCGGCGTGCCGAAGGGGACTCTTAGGTTTGCACTCCGTCCGTCAGTCCGTCAGTCAGTCCATCTGTCAGTCAGTCAGTCAGTCCGGCAAATCAGTTTTCCGCACTTTTTTTCTACATGCTTTGAGGTATTGAGCTGAAATTTTGTATATGCCTTTGTAATCATGTGTCACAGATCAAGTTCGCGTTTCATGGGATTTCGTCAATTTTTTTATGAGTTATGCCCCTTTTTGGACTTAGAATATTAATAAGTCAAAACGTGCAAACCGGTAGGGGATTATGGTATTGCTTGCAATCCTACAGTTACTTGTTTCGTTTAAAAACAGGGCAGCAAGGTGGCATCAGGAAAGGTGCAAACTGACAAAACTTTATTATTCCATTCTTATTAAAGTTCTTGTTAGATTTCAAGATACAAATGGCCTTTACTGATAGCTATTTCTTTAACAGTGTCTCCTTGCAGTTTCATTTGCACTCCTGATCAAATTTCCCCAGATATTTGCTACTAATTGACTATCACTCAGGTGATTGATTTAGGGCCATCTTGGCCCTCTTGTTACACTTGCAGACACGATTTCATGCATCAGCTGCAGACGACTTTTGAAATTATTGTGACAAAAGGAGAAATTGCTCATTATGAACAATTTCTCTGTTCGTCACAAGGTTTACGAATCTTTTTTTTTTTTAAATAATCACTTTTTAATTTATAGAAATATTTGCTTGTTGTCCTTGTCATCTGCTACATTGTTATATTTGGGAATTGGTTAATTGGTTTTTAATTGTAAGCACATTTTAACGCTTTCCCACATACAATAAATATGAAGCAGACGACTTTGAACATATTTTGTCAAAAAATGGAAAATCTTTATAATTGAATGGATAACCAATGATTAATAGTGGAAAACATTGTGGCAAATGGAGAAATTGCTCTCATCATGATCAATTTCTTCTTTTGCCACAATGGTTTCAAAAGTCGTCTGCTTCAGAGGTGTCAGAAAGCGTCTGTATGTGGGAAAGGATTAAATGGAATTTCAGATTTTGCCTCAGCCAGACTTTTAACCCTTTCACGCATACAGCTGCTTTCAACTCTTAATCCACTTTATTCAATGATTTTTATTTCATTTATAGAAAGTTAACATAATTTTTTCTAATTGTCTTCAAAGTCGTCTGCTGCAAATTTATTGTATGTTATTAAACCATTCCCTCATAGACGCTTTCTTATGCCTCTGCAGCAGACAGCTTTTTGAAAACATGGTGACAAAAGAAGAAATTGCTCAAAACAAGCAATTTCTCCTTTTGTCACCATGTTTTCAACTCTACTCAATTATTGTACTTTCATTTTCAGAGATTTTCCATATTTTGTTCTAGTTGTTTTCAAAGTCGTCTACTGCAGAACTGTTGTATGTGGGAAAGGGTTAATTGTATTTTGTCCAGTCTTGTTCAAATGTTACCTACAACCCTTTCTCAGACAGACAACATGAAATTCTGATGTCTATGCAATAGGCGACTTTTAAGATATCTTCGGAAATGGTGAAACTCGATCAAAAGTATACTTCCAGTGTTACATTGTTTTTCACTAGATATTTAAAGAGCAGACAACTGTAAATATTATATAGCAGTATTGAGTTAACCCTTTCCCTCATGCAACACATCTGCAGCAGATGACTTGGACAACATCTAGTCGAAAATATAGTAAATCTCAATAAATGAAAAAACAATTAGTGAATACATCTGAACACATCATGTGGCAAAAGAAGAAATTGCTCATTATGAGCATTTTCTCCTTTTGTCACAATGTTTTTAAATGTCATCTTCTGCAGAGGCTTCAGAAAGCATCTGTTTCTGGGTAAGGTTTAACCCTTTCCCTCATATAGATGCTTTCTGACGCCTCTGCAGCAGACAGCTCTTTGAAAACATAGTGACAAAGAAAGAAATTGCTCAAAACGAGCAATTTCTCCTTTTGACACAATGTTTTCCACTTTTAGTCAAAGGTTATTAATTCAATTATAGAGATTTTCTATTTTCTGACAAAATATGTTCAAAGTTGTCTGCTGCAGAATTGTCGTATGAGGGAATGGGTTAAGGCTGGGTGTATAATTTTGATTTGAAGTTGAAAAGGTAATTGAAAAACGAAAAATAACTTATTAGTTCGTCTGAGCAAAGACTCAAGATGATCTACTGGGATCACTCTCTGTTCATCTTTTAAAACTTTCCCTCATACGACAATTCTGCAGCAGACGACCTTAAACATGTTTTGTCAAAAGATAGAAAATCTTTATAATTTAATGGATAATTGAATGGATAACCTATGACTAAAAGTGAAAAACACTGTGTCAAAGGGAGAAATTGCTTGTTTTGAGCAATTTCTTCTTTTGTCACTATGTTTTCTAAAAGCTATCTGCTGCAGAGGCGTCTATATGGGGGGAAAGGGTTAACCTTCAACGCCATCCCCTAAGCCGTTGGGCAAATTTCAACCAAACTGCACAGCAATGTTCCGATGGTAATCATCTTTCAAAGAATAAAATGTGTATGCTGAACTTTGGTTGCTACATCATCAAAGAGAAGAGTAAATGCCAAAACTTGATCAACAACTATTGATTGGTTGAAAAACAAGGCTGCTAGGCAGCATAACAAAATGACAAAACTTTAGATTCGTCTTAACCCTTTCCCTCATACGACAATTCTGCAGCAGACAACTTTGAACGAATTTTGTCGAAAAATAGAAAATCTCCATAATTGAATGGATAACCTATGACAAAAAGTTGGAAAACATTGTGGCAAAAGGAGAAATTGCTCATTTTGAGCAATTTCTTCTTTTGTCAATATGTTTTCAAAAAGCCGTCTGCTGCAGAGGCATCTGAAAGCGTCTATATGAGGGAAAGGGTTAACTAACTGAAAGTGGATTTGTTTCTGATTTCAAAATTATTTCTAAAAAATGTTCCCTTGGTTACTTCTTTTAAAAACAAGTCCAAGCAATATTAAATGGTTGAAAAACATTGCAACCTGACGGAATTGGAGAAGGGGCTTAAAAAATGAGGAAACTTAAAAAGATTCTTCCGCTGAAACTGTTATTAGTCTGATTTCAAGCTAAATAGAAAAAGTATTCCTTTGGTTACTTTCTACAAAATTGCTCAAGCCATATTGATTGGTTGAAAAACATTGCAGACAGTGGCTGGTGCTACCCTTGTTATTTTTCTGCTAATTACTTGTTACTTTTATCTTTCCGCAGCTTGTTTAGCATGCTTGATGTGCTTTTTAGCTCACCAGAGCACAAAGTGTTCAAGGTGAGTTTTTGTGATCGCCTTTTGTCCATTGTCCGTCGTCAACATTTGCTTGTTAACACTCTAGAGGCAACATTTTGCATCCAGTCAGAATGTTTGTCTTAGTGATATCTAGGCCAAGTTCGAATATAGGTCATGTCGGGTCAAAAACTAGGTCACTAGACCAAATTGAAGGAAAATCTTGTTAACAATCTGGAAGCCACATTTTAAACTTGAGCATGTTGAAACTTTGTCATAAAGTTTGTCTTGATGATATCTAGGCCAAGTTCGAATATGGGTCATGTCTGGTAAAAAACTAGGTCACTAGGCTAAATTTAAGAAAAATCTTGTTGACAGTCTGGAAGCCACATTTTTGGTTTGAGCATGTTGAAACTATGTTGGAAAACTTGTCTTAGTGATATCTAGGCCAAGGTTGAATATAGGTCATGTCAGCTCAAAAACTAGGTCACTAGGCCAAATTGAAGGAAAATCTTGTTAACACTCTGGAAGCCACATTTTAAACTTGAGCATGTTGAAACTTTCGGAAAGTTTATCTTGATGATTTCTAGGCCAAGTTCAAATATGGGTCATGTCAGGTCAAAAACTAGGTCACTAGGACAAATTTAAGAAAAATCTTGTTAACACTCTTAAAGCCGCATTTTAAACTTGAGCATGTTGAAACTTTACCAGAAAGTTTGTCCTGATGTTTTCTAGGTCAAATTCGAATAAAGGTCATGTGCTGTCAAAAACAAGGTCACGAGGCCAAATTTAAGGAAAATCTTATGAACACTCTGGAAGCCACATTTTTGGCTTGAGCATGTTGAAACTTTGTCAGAATGTTTGTCTTAGTGATATCTGGGCCAAGTTCGAATATGGGTCAGGTCAGGTATACCTCTAAACTAGGTCACTAGGCCAAATTGTAGAACAATCTAGTTTACACTACTAATTCGCTTTTTTGACTTTTTATGAGAAAGTTTGTCTTGATGATATTGCCATTGAGGCTGAAAGAGTTAAGTCTTAAATAGCCCATTTTCAGGTGAGCGATTCCAGGGCCTCATGGCCCTCTTGTTTGTGTACAGTTTCTCATCCTGGTGATTTCATTCCACTCCTTATCAATTTAAACCATACATAAGCAGGTTAACATTTGCTACTATACCATGACTAACATGTTCTGTTTAGCTTGACCCTCTTGTTTTAAAGTAACGTGTTCTTTTCCCAAATGTTTTTAAAAATCATTTGCTACAAACGCAGAAGTAATGGTGTATTTATCTGGGAAAGGTTTTAACTAAGCGAAAGCAGTTGATTATAAATCTGTTAACCATTTCCCATAAACAACAAATCCGCAGCAGAAGACTTCGATAACATCTGGACAAAAATGTGAAAAACCTCTGTAAATGAAAATATTAGTACTTAATCAAGTTGAAAACAGTGTGGCAAAAGGAAAAATTGCTTGTTTTGAGCAATTTCTTCTTTTGTCACAATGTTTTCAATAGTTGTCTGCTGTAGAGGCGTCAGAAAGCGTTGATATCTGGGAAAGGGTTAATATAATGTGGGTACTGTTGTTTTGGAATTGGTAAGTTCTGATATAAACTGATATAATATTAAGAAGTCTATTGCAAAGGCGTCAAATGTTGTCTGTATCTTGTAAATGGGTTATTGTAGTAAACAATATGATAGAACATCATATGAACTGATTGTAAATGTATGTGGATTCGATAACAGAGATCTTAACCCACATACAATAAATCTGAAGCAGACGACTTACAAAACATTTAGGCTTACATGTATAATATCTTTACAAGTGACAGTAGATGTATACTTATGGAATAGAGTTGAATACATTGTGGCAATTTCTCCTTTTGTCACCATGTTTTCACAAATCGTCTGCTGCAGAGGCATCAGAAAGCGTCTATATCAGAGAATTGTTTGTAAATGTATGTGGATAACGGTCATCTTAAGTGTTATTAATCATTATGTACTCATTAAAGCAGAGGTAATATAAACTTTTTATTACAAATATGAAACATTTAGAGTTGGTTACTTTTAACACTTTCCCTCATATGACAATTCTGCAGCAGACGACTTTGAATATATTTTGTCAAAAAATAGAAAATCTCTTCAATTGAATGGATAACCTATGACTAAAAGTGGAAAACATTGTGGCAAAAGGAGAAATTGCTTGTTTTGAGCAATTTCTTCTTTTGTCACTATGTTTTAAATAGCCGTCTACTACAGAGGCGTCAGAAAGCGTCTATATGAGGGAAAGGGTTAAACCATGATTGATTATGAGGATAAATCACTGGACATTTTGAAATGTGATTTTGAAAATGAGTTTGAAACATTTTCTTTGGAAATGGGAAAAGTCGATCAGTCGCTCACAAAGAGAACGTTGTTCCATTGAGTTGGTTACCGTATTTTTAGATCACCTAGAGCCAAAGGCTCAAGGTGAGCTATTCTGATCACTTTTTGTCAGTAGTCCGTCGTTAACTTTTAGCTTTAAACATCATCTCCTCCTGAACCACAGAACCAATTGCACCCAAACTTCACAGGAATGTTCCTTTGGTGGCCCTCTTTCAAAATTGTTCAAAGATTTAAATTCCATGGAGAACTTTGGTTGCTGCGGCATCAGAAAGGGGGCAAAATGTCCGAACTTTAAAACTCTTCTCCTCTGAATCTGCATGTCAGATTCCAATATAGTTTGGTAGAAATGTTCCTTTGGTGACCCTCTACAAAGATTGTTCAAGGCATACTGTTTGGTTGAAAAACATGGCAGTCAGGAAGCATCAGAAAAGGGGCAAAATCATCTTGTTAACTTTCAGCTTTAAACATCATCTCCTCCTAAACCACGGGACCAATTTCATCCAAACTTCACAGGAATGTTCCTTTGGTGGCCCTCTTTCAAAATTGTTCTAAGATTTAAATTCCATTGAGAACTTTGGTTGCTGCGGCATCAGAAAGGGGGCAATATGTCCAAACTTTAAAAATCTTCTCCTCTGAATCTGCATGTCAGATTCCAATATAGTTTGGTAGAAATGTTCCTTGGGTGACCCTCTACAAAGATTGTTCAAGGCATACTGTTTGGTTGAAAAACATGGCAGTCAGGAGGCATCAGAAAAGGGGCAAAATGACAAAATTTGGAAATTCCATTTTTAGCTCACCTAAGCACGAAGTGCAAGGTGAGCTTTTGTGATCACTCACCGTCCGGCGTCCGGCGTCGTCGTCAGCGTCTGTTAACAATTTCCTACAAATGACTTCTACTAAACCAATGAACAGATTTCAAAATAACTTAACAGGAATGGTCCTTAGGTAGTCCTCTTTCAAAGTTGTTCAAAGAAATTAATTCCAAGTAGAACTTTGGTTGCTGCGGCATCAGAAAAGGGAAAAATTGCCAAATCTTAAAAAATCTTCGGCGGAGCTTGTTTTCCTTATATGTGCATTGTCAAAACTTTAAAAATCTTCTTGTCCAAAAGTACTGGCCCAATTTGAAAATTATTTTGCACAAATGTTCCTTAGGGCACCCTTTACCAAGATTGTTCAAATATTTCCGATCCGTTGAAAAGCATGTCCGCTAGGGGGCGGAGCTAGTTTTCCTTATATGTGCATTGTTAAAACTTTAACAATCTTCTTGTCCAAAAGAACTGGCCCGATTTAAAAATTATTTTGCACAAATGTTCCTTGGGGCACCCTTTACCAAGATTGTACAAATATTTCCAATCCGTTGAAAAACATGGCTGCCAGGGGGCGGAGCTTGTTTTCCTTATATGTGCATTGTTAAAACTTTAACAATCTTCTTGTCCAAAAGAACTGGCCCGATTTAAAAATTATTTTGCACAAATGTTCCTTGGGGCACCCTTTACCAAGATTGTACAAATATTTCCAATCCGTTGAAAAACATGGCCGCCAGGGGGCGGAGCTTGTTTTCCTTATATGTGCAATGTTAAAACTTTAAAAATCTTCTTGTCCAAAAGTATTGGCCTAAAAAGAGAACTTTGAAAACTATTGAAGTTCTATTAAATCAGGTGAGCGATATAGGACCATCATGGCCCTCTTGTTTTTAAGTCCTTGTCTGATATTAAGAAAATTGAATAGGAATCTTACTTCAGTGATCCTCTACTTGATTTTTACAAGCTGTATTGATTGATTACAAAATCATAGCAACCTCGCGTCATCACAAAAGGGGTAAATTGAACTTTTAGCTACAAATGACAACTCCTACCATTCCACTCGACCAATTTCAACGTTACTTCACAGGAATGTTCCTTTGAAGGTCCTTTTTCAAAATTGTTCAAAGACTTACATTCTATGTAGAACTTTTGTTGCTGCGGCATCAGAAATTGAGAACAAGACATGGAAATTCCATGAAACCAGGTTTTCTATAATGGAAGGTGTTTGATTAAGAATTAACAGATCTGTCAAATCTTTCTGTTAATAGTTAATCAAAGCTAGTAATTCAAGTAACAGGGAATATTTCTATTGATGAATAATCATAATTACTTTGTCAATTAAATATATCACAATTTTATCTAACAAATATCAGTTTAATACAGTCAATCGTGTGTTGATGGCCTCATTTATTAAGAACATATAATAGATAACAGATATTAAGCAACCTTTTGTTGTAAGCAGCCACATTTTAGGATCCCTAATGCCAGGTTGATAATCAGTGATCTGCCTTAACCCTTTACTTGATAGTAACGTGTTTATGCCTTTGCAAACAGACTAGATCCAGGGCCCGAGGTTATGAAACTTACTCATATCTATGCTATATTCTTTTAAATTGCCAAGTTATTTAATATGGAGCATATTTGCGCGAAGTTATTTGAAAATATCTATATGCATGGTAAAGTTATGGTCTGAACAAAAAAAGTTCAAGTAAAGTATATTTTCTGTCACTGTGACCTTGACCTGGAAGCTAAACACATAAATTGTGCATATGACACAGCGTCTTGATATGGTGTGTATCTGTTCCAGCTATTTGAAAATATCTCTGGATGAAAAAGTTATTGTCCAGACAAGAAAAGTTCAACTGATGTCTTATTATTGTGACCTTGACCTTGAAGCTACAGACAAAAGTTTTGCATGTGACACATCATATTGATATAGTTCATATTTGTGCCAAGTTATTTGAAAATATCTATGCATGACACAGTTATGGTCCGGACAAGAAAAGTTCAATTAAAGTCTATTTCTTATCACTGTGACCTTGACCTTGAATCTACAGAATTTTTTTTGCATTTGGCACATCGTCTTGATATGGTGCATGTTTGAGCCAAGTTATTTGAAAATATCTCTTTGCATGGCAAAGTTATGGTCCGGACAAGGAAAGTTGACGCCCAACCGCCCGCCCACCCATTGACTGCGCCAAACTAATAACCAGATTTTTCCTTCGGAAAACCTGGTTAAAAATACCCAAACTTTAAAAACCTCCATCTCCATAATCCATTTGTCAGATTCTAAGATAATTGGGGAGAAATGTTCTTTGAGTGACTCTCTACAATCAAAGCGCTGAAAGCGCTGATGGTATAGGGGGCATATGTAAATTGAAAACATATGGCATAGATCATATGGACAAACATTGTTGAAACAATGAAACAATGACCTTTAAACAAACCAAACCAAAAATGTTTGAAGCAACACATATTGCCTGCCAATAACATATACCTCATTTGTCAAAGTTTTACCCTTTTCTTGTATAAACAAAATATCGAAGGACAAAAGATTGACAAAAAAAACCCGAGCAGCTACCCTTAATTAAAATATTTCTAGTTCAGAAATCACTAAAGATCCACAATGTATATTGTAATCATGCTGATAAATGAAAGACGATCGAAAGCATGATAGAGTTATGTTTCTTTTGCACTGCACAATTGCAGCTCTGAGTTTCCTATACACCAAGTCTTAAATTGATATATTGGACATATATTGAGACAATAACCGAAGAAATGAAAAAATTGAGTTTACACCTAAAAAACAGATTAGATTTGACGAAGTACAAATCTTGGGGAAGCACTCATTAACGAAAAAGGGAATTTCACGGAACGCATGTGTTGCATATAATAAGGGAGAACATTGAAAGACAAAAATATACACACTCCAAACGCAGCATGCTTAATTTATGGTAATGGTGCACTGCAAATCTGTAGGTCATAAGTTACATACAAACCAAGTTTGAAATTGATACAATGAAAGTTAATTGAGACAATCGCTGAACTAAATAAGGAAAAATGGAGATAACTGAAAAAACAGACCAGAGTTATGTACCTAGTACTTTGCCGTTCTCCTGATCACACGGGTATAATTGTGACCACTTTGAAATAAATCTGCCATACAGAAACAACGTGTTAACCAATACATGCAATCCATGACGGACGGACGAATGCACATTCAGGCAGACAGCCGGCCGGACGCCGGATTATACCTCCAAGCTTTACAGACGGAGACAACTCAAGTATTGATTACAGAAGACTGGTTCGATGCGTCAAAACACGTCAGCTTAGATTATGGTATTTGTAAAGTATTTGCAATTTAATTGTATCTCCGAAACGGGACCGGACCGTCAAGGTTAATTTTCAAAAACCTATTTAGACTACATTTCTAGTTTATTTGTCAACAGATACATCTAGGACTATATTACACGTTGATGAACGTTGAGTCTTAAATTAACGCAAATGCATATACATTATAATTTTAGTCCCAAAATCGCTAGAAGCTTCTCAATAATAAAATAAATAATGACCTTGCGGTTATAACTCGGATGTGTTGACAAATTCGGCCAAATTTCTTTCCGACGTTTGACAAAAGTCAATGCGACATTCGTCTTTCACCAATGGCTAAGTCTATGTGGAAACGCAGCCAGTTGCTTGGGAAGATTGTTGTGAGGAGTACTGGTTTGAGAAAACCAGGAAATACATTTGTAGGTGAACTGGCCGCCGTGATATGACTGAAGAAATGTTAAAAACGGCGTTAAATCCCAATCAATCAATGTTGAAATTAACTTATCTATAATTTGTAGATTTAATTTCTATTTCCTAGTAGGGTCTACATACAGCGACACATGAGAATATTCAACACAAAACGAGAACCTGTTTTACCAACAATTCCCCAGTAGCGGTGAGACCGTTTGTAACATTATTTCATGGCATGTATACACAGTAGGACCTCTCTCTTTGGACGAATTATGTTGTAACAAGTTTGTTTACAGTATTCCTTAACTTTGACCACATAGACTAAATATACAGCAAACAACATTGAACTAAGGCATAACTATTGACTTGAATTAATAAAAGTATGATTTTGAATAGTGATGAAAACATTGTGGAAAAAGACAAACTTGTTGATTATCATTCATCTGTTAAGGTTAGTCAAATGTGTCTAAAAGGGGCAAAGGTTAAAATAATAACTGTAGACAAATGTTTTCGTTATCTAGGTTATAGAAACAAAATGATTCATGTTTCAAAGCATTGTTTGAAAAGGAGGAATTGCTCATTGTCAGCAATTGCTCCGTTTGCAAATATACTTTCAACATTTGTTTGTAACTAAGTAGCTATAACGGGAACGGTTCAAGCCTTTCCCGCTTACAGTCGCTTTTTGACGCATGTGCAGCAGACGGCTGCAGAATTGTTTATCATGACCCATTTCCTCTTTTTCCACAAAGGTTTCAACTATATATTTTTCCCCTTGATGTAAGGCAAAATTGCTCGTAATCATTCATCTCTAGCATGTTATTCAAAATGTGTCCGGAAGGGAGAAAGAGGGAAAGAACGTCCATAGTAAAACGTTTAAATATGAAAAGAATTAATTTGAAACGTGTTTGAAAGCATTGTGTGAAAAGGAGGAATTGCTCATTGTCAGCAATAGCTCCATTTTCAACACTATTTTTAAATATTCGAACTGTTATAGTATCACGGAAAAGGTTCCGCTTCCATGGGAAGGATGTAACCATTTTCCGCCTACAGACGCTTACAGACGCATGTGCAGCAGACGACAATCGAAAACATTGTGACAAAAGGGGAAATTGCTTTTCGTAGGCAATTTCTACTTTTGCCACAATGGTTTCAACTCCTTTCAATAATTGTATTTACAGTGCTTTGCACATTTCTCTATAAGTCGACTGTTGTAAACTAATGGGGTCACAGAACGGTCGACGTTACCTCACACTACTGACATTGAGGTCAACCATAGTTCAGAGTGAGTTTCATTCATAGAAACTATTTTGTCTCATAAATTTATGCAAGCGGAGGGTTTTGTGATTCGGTCGAACCAATGAAATCGTTGAAAAGGCAGATTATAACCAATCAAAACTCGATTTTGGTGTAGGTATACACATGTGGACTGCGGTTGCAGCTTTAATCCGACTTTTCGAAAGCAGCTTCGCTATGAGATAGTGGCGAAACGCCCCTATCCCAAAAACTGTTCAAGCCATATTGATTTCGTTGACAAACAGGGCAGCAAAGCCGCATCAGGAAAGGTGCAAAATGACAAAACTTTATAATTCCATTCTTATTAAAGTTCTTGTTAGATTTCAAGATACAAATGTATTTTACTGATAAACTATTTCTTTTACTGAGTGTCCACTCCTTGCAGTTTTATTTGAACTCCTGATTAAATTTCCACAGATATTTGCAGTTAAATATTTGCTTCTAATTTACTATCATTCAGGTGATCGATTTAGGGCCATCTTGTTTGAACCAGGGACCTGTGTACTAAAAACCAACGACCTGCCTATTTTGTCACAATCTTATCACTTTCCCACGTGCAGACGCATTTAAAAAATGCATCTGAAGCTGACGACTTTTGAAAAGAGAGTTTCAAAAGAAGAAAGTTCTCATGATGAGCAATGTCTCCTGATGCTGACATCTTTTCAACACTATTGAATAATCATGCTTTCATTTATAGAAATCTCCAACATTTCTGTTAATGTTGTTTTCAAAATCGTCTGCTGCAGATTTGTCATATGTGGGAAAGACGTTATGTAGTTGTTTATTGGCGGTGCAATAAAAGGGTTTAGTTTTGAAAAGAAGTTCGAATTTGAAATCGTTGGTCCTTGGATCACACGATCCACCCTTTCCTGGTACGGGCATGAATGTCAATTCCTGGAACAAGGATGAAACGTACATAAATCGTGGTGGCAAACCCCATACCCGGGGCAACGTCTGCGACCGGCACCAAACGGCATCCAACTAAAAGTAAATTAACTGTTTTGAAACGTAACAATATAATTCTTGCATCGTTAAATCAGACGTTAACCTGATATGCATTTGTTTTTGTAACGTAGCATTCACAGAAAAAGTTACTATCTTCGTTTTTCACTCTCGTACATCGGTTGTGAAAATACATATATTATAAAACCCTTTCCCATATAATGACGCACAGGCGACATTTTAATATGTGATGGCAATAAGGCGGCATTGCTCATCATGAGCAATTTTCTCATTTGACCACCGTGTTTGAACTACTCCAATCAATAATCATACTATCATGTGTAGTTATTTTCTATATTATTTCGTACGTGTTTTCAAAGTCGTCTGCTGCATACTTGCCATATGTGGGAAAGGGTTAACTTTCTGGTAACACATACGTGTAGTAGATATGTGTTCGTTTAACTCTTTCCGACATACAGACGCATTATGTCGTCGCTGCAGAAGACGACTTTTGAATTCATTGTTGCAAAGGGAGAGATTTCTTATTTCTCCTTCTGCCTCAACGTGTTCAACTCTTATGAATAATTAAACTTGCCCTTATAAAGACTTTCCATAATTAGTCCTATACATTTTCAAAGTCGTCTATTGCTGGGTTTTTGGGATAGGGGCGTGTCGTGCCTATCCCATACTCAGGCTGCTTTCGAAAAGTCGGATTAAAGCTGCAACCACAGTCCACATGTGTATACCTACACCAAAATCGAGTTTTGATTGGTTATAATCTGCCTTTTCAACGATTTCATTGGTTCGACCGAATCACGAAAAACCATCCGCTTGCATTAATTAATGATACAAAATAGTTCAAACGAGTGAAACACACTCTGAACTATGATTGACCTTAATGTCAGTGGTGTAAGGTAACGTCGACCGTGCTGTGACCCCATTAGTTTACAACAGTCGACTTACATAGAGAAATGTGCAAATCACTGTAAATACAATTATTGAAAGGAGTTGAAACCATTGTGGCAAAAGTATAAATTGCCTACGATAAGCAATTTCTCCTTTTGTCACAATGTTTCCGATTGTCGTCTGCTGCACATGCGTCTGTAAGCGGGAAATGGTTACATCCTCCCCATGGAAGCGGAACCCTATCCGTGATAATATAACAGTTCGAATATTGAAATATTGTTGAAAATGGAGCTATTGCTGACAATGAACAATTTCTCCTTTTCACACAATGCTTTCAAACACGTTTCAAATTAATTCTTTTCATATTTAAACGTTTTACTATGGACATTCTTTTACTCTATCTCCTTTCCGGACACATTTTGAATAACATGCTAGAGAGTAATGATAACGAGCAATTTCGCCTTACATCAAGAGGAAAAATATATAGTTTATACATAGCTTTGTGGAAAAAGAGGAAATGGGTCACGAATAACCATTCTGCAGCCGTCTGCTGCACATGCGTCAAAAAGCGACTTTAAACGGGAAAGGATTGAACCGTTTCCGTTATAGCTACTTAGTTACATACGAATGTTGAAAGTATATTTGCCTACGGAGCAACTGCTGACAATGAGCAATTCCTCCTTTCCAAACAATGCTTTGAAACATGAATCAATTTTTTTCTATAACCTAGATAACGAAAATATTTGTCTACAGTTATTATTTTAACCTTTGTCCCTTTTAGACACATTTGAATAACCTTAACAGATAAATGATAATCAGCAAGTTTGTCTTTTTCCACAATGTTTTAATTACTATTCAAAATAATACTTTCAGGCTTAGTTAAATGTTGTTTGCTGTATATTTAGTCTACGTGGTCGAGGGTAAGGACTTGTTATTACATAATCCGTCCAAAGAGAGAGGACATACTGTGTATACATGACATGAAAGAATGGTACTAACGGTCTCACCGCTACTGGAGAATTGTTGGTAAAACAGGTCGCGTGTTGTGTTGAATATTCTCACGTGTCGCTGTATGTCGACCCAACTAGGACATAGGAATTAAATCTACAAATTAGAGATAAGATTTTCAACACTGATTGATTGTGGTTTAACGCCGTTTGTAACATTTGCTACGTTATATCACGGCGGCCAGTTCATCTACAAATGTGTTTCCTGGTTTTCTCACACCAGTACTCCACACAACAATCTTCCCAACCAACTGGGTTCTTTTTCACATAGACTTAGCCCATTTGTGAAAGACGAATGACGCATGTCGCATTGACTTTTGTCAAACGTCGGAAAGAAAGTTGGCCAAAAAATTTCAACATACACACGAGTTATAACCGCAAGGTCATTATTTATTTTATAATTGAGGCGCTTCTACCGATTTTGGGACTAAAATTATAATGTATATGCATTTGCGCTAATTGAAGATTCAACGTTCGTCAACGTGTAATCTAGTCCTAGACGTATCTGTTGACAAATAAACTAGAAATATAGTCTAAAATAGTTTTTTGTAAATTAACCTTGTACGGTCCCGTTTCGGAGATACAATTAATTTGCAAATACCATAATCTAAGCTTTCCTAAGCACAGACGTGTTTTGACGCATCGAACCAGTCTTCTGTAATCAATACTTTATAAGTTGTCTCTGTCTGCTTGGATGTATAATCCGGTGTCCGGCCGGCTGTCTGCCTGAATGTGCATTCGTCCGTCCGTCATGGATTGCATGTATTGGTCAAAACGTTGTTTCTGTATGGCAGATTTGTCACACTTATACCGTGTGATCAGGAGAACGGCAAAATAATAGGTACATAACTCTGGTCTGCTTATCTTAGTTATCTTCATTTTTCCTTATTTAGTTCAGCGATTGTCTCAATTAATTTCCATTGTATCCATTTCAAACTTGGTTTGTAGGTAACTTATGACCTACACATTTGCAGTGCACCATTATCATAACTTTAGCATGCTGCGTTTGGAGTGTGTATATTTTTGTCTTTTCATGTTCTCACTTATTATATGACTTTCGCATGCAACACATGCGTTCCGTGAAATGCCCTTGTTTCGTTAATGGGTGTTTCCCAAGCGTTGTACTTTGTCCAGAGCGACTGACTGTCTGTCCGTCTTTGTGTTCATCCATCCGTCCGTCTGTCCGTTACGGTTTGCATTAATGGGTCAAAACTTTGTTTCTGTTTCGCGGATCCATTTCAAAGTCGTCACACGTATACATTGGGATTAAGAGATCGATACAATATTTTGAACACAAATCTGATCTGGGTTTTTTTAGGTGTAAAACTCATTTTACATTTCTTCGGTTATTGTCTCAATAGATGTCCAATGTACCAATTTAAGACTTGTTGTATAGGAAACTCAGAGCTACAGATGTGCAGTTCAAAAGAAACATAACTCTAGCATGCTTTCGATTGTCTTTCATTTATCAGCATAATTACAATATACATTGTGAATCTTTAGTGATTTCTGAACTGGAAATATTTTAATTAAGGGTCGCTGCTCAGTTTTTTGTCAATCTTTTTATTTTGTTTATACAAGAAAAGGGTCAAACTTTGATAAATTAGGTATTTGTTATTGGCAGGCAATATGTGTGCTTCGCACATTTTTGGTTTGGTTTGTTTAAAGGTCATTGTTTCAACAATGTTTGTCTATATTATCTATGCCATATATTTTCAACTTACATATGCCCCTATACCATCAGCGCTTTGATTTGTAGGTATGATATGGTTACGGTATGATATGTATGTATCATCAACACCGGAAGGTTACAATCTACATTAGAGCCGTCCCGCGAGAAAATCAACATTATGGACTCTGCATAATATATCGATCCAGATCAGTCAGCGCAGTCCGCGCAGACTGATCCGGTCCGAAATATTCCGTCTGAGGGGTTTAGAGATATAGAGTAATGATTCCAGAAACAGAAAATCCACAGGAGGCGAAAAGTTTCTATCCGGGTAGGCCTGCGCGGCACGCTTAGGCTTATCCGGGTCGATAGTTAACGCAGAGTCCACCGTGAATGTTGGTTTTCTCGCGGAACGGCTCATATTGTTACGAAAGCCTATAAGGACCATCTGATAGTAACGATATATATAAATCGATTACTGCTTTGAAGACTCTTTTTCAACCATGGATCTACGACCCAGATCAACCAATTTGCTATGTTTTTTCATTGGCTGAGCTACGATTTACGACCCAGATTAACCAACTCGCTATGTCTTTTGAGTGGTTCAGTTACGATCTACGACACAGATCAACCAATACGCCATGTTTTTTTCAGTGGCTGAGCTACGATCGACGACCCAGATCGACCAACTCGCTAAGTTTTTATATTGGCTCACCTACGATCTACGACCCAGATCAATCAATTCGATTTTTTATTTCAGTGGCTGAGCTACTATCTTAGACCAAGATCAAACAATTTTCTATTTTTTTCAGTGGCTGAGCTACGATCTACGAATCAGATTAACCAATTTTCTATGATTTGTCAGTGGCTGAGCTACGATCTACGACCAAAATCAACCAATTAGCTATCTGTTTTGAGTGGTTGGGCTACGATCTATGACCCGTATCAACCAATTCGCTATGTTTTATCATTGACTGAGCTACGATCTACGACCCAGATCAACCAACTAAGTATGTTTTTTCAGTGGCTGAGCTAAGATCTACGAGCCAGATCAGCCAATCCGCTATGTGATTTGAGTGGCTGACCTACGACCCAGACCAACCAATTCGCTATGTGATTGACCTACGACCCATACCAACCAATTCGCTATGTGTTTTGAGTGGTTGAGCTACGATTTACGACCCAGATCAGCCAATACGCCATGTGTTTTCATTGGCTGAGCTACGATATACGACCCAGATCAACCAATGCGCAATCTTTGTGTTTTGAGTGGTTGGACAACGATCTACGACCCAGATCAACCAATACTTAATGTTTTTTCAGTGGCTGAGCAGCGATCTATGACCCAGATCAACCAATTCGCTATGTTTGTTCAGTGTCTGAGCTACGATCTACGACCCAGATCAACCAATTTGCAATGTTTTTTCAGTGGCTGAGCTACGATCTCCGACCAAGATCAACCAATATGCCATGTTTTGTCTGTGGCTGAGCTACGATCTGCGACCCAGATCATTCAGTGCGCAATGTTTTTCAGTGGCTGAGCTACGATCTACGACCCAGATTAACCATTTGTGTATGTTTTGCCAGTGGCTGAGCTGCGATCTACGACCCAGAAACAACCAATTAGCATTGTGTTTTGAGTGGTTGAGTTACGCTCTTCGACCCAGATCAACCAATTCGCAATGATTTTTACAGCGGCTGAGCTACGATTTATGACCCAGACTAACCAATTTTCCATGTTTTGTCAGTGGATGAGCTACGTTCTACGACCAGATTAACCATTGTTCTATGTTTTGTAAGTGGCTAAGCTACGATCTACGACCCAGGTCCACCAATTCGCTATGTGTTTTGAGATCTACGACCCAGAACAACCAATTCGCTATGGGTTTTCAGTGGCTGAGCTACGATCTACGATCCAGATAACCAATTCGCTATGTTTTTACAATGGCTGAGCTACGATCTACGACCGAAATCAACCATTTTTCTATGTTTTGTCAGTGGCTGAGCTACAATCTACGACCCGGATCAACCAACTAGCTTTGTGTTTTGAGTGGTTTAACAACGATCTACGACCCAGATCAACCAATACTTAATGTTTATTCAGTGCCTGAGCAGCGATCTATGACACAGATCAACCAATTCGCTATGTTTGTTCAGTGTCTGAGCTACGATCTACGACCCAGATCAAAACAAAACTGAACAAAACATTGCGAATTGGTTGATCTGGGTCGTAGATCGTAGCTCAGGCACTGAAAAAAACATTGCAAATTGGTTGATCTAGGTCGTAGATCGTAGCTCAGCCCAAAAAAGACAAAGCGAATTGGTTGATCTGGGTCGTAGACTGTAGCTCAGCCATTGAAGAAACTTGGGGTATTGGTTGATCTGGGTCATAGATCGTAGCTCAGTCACTCAAAACACATAGCTTATTGATTGATCTGGGTCGTAGATCGTAGCTCAGCCACTGAAAAAACATATAAAATTGGTTGATCAGGGTCATAGATCATAGCTCCGGCACTGAACAAAAACTTTAATTGGTTGATGTGGGTCGTAGATCGTAGCTCAGCCAATGAAAACACATAGCAAATTGGTTAATCTGGGTCGTATATCCATAGTTGAAAAGGAATCTTCAAAGCAGTTATCGATTTACATATAGCTAAAAGAAAGGCGTTATTACGACTTGACTTTGCGTTATTACGCTTTTTTTTCGCGTTATTACGACTTTATTTTCGCGTAACTACGCCTTTCTTTCGCGTAATAACGCCTTTTATTAGCGTTAATACGCCTTTATTTCGCGTTATTATTTTTTCCTCAGATGGTCCTAATAGGCTTTCGTACATGGGGGTATTATACTACACTCATTTCATCTAATTCCCACGACGTGTAAAAAGGTACGCCGGACAAAAACAGTAGCTATAAGAAACAGCGTACCCCTGTACCGCTTCTCCTCAGTTTCTGTCGAGCTCTCCAGCTAGAAGAATGGTATAACGAGACAAAAGTGTTCTGTTTCCCACAATGCTCAAAGTAGTTAAAGGAGCATTTGAAGGGCGTTCGCCTCGGTGCGGGAGGTTGTGGGTTATCCGGCCGGGTAATAACAAAGTCTTTACAAATTATAGTACCCAGACTTTCCTCCTATATCACGGCATTTCCTGGGTAAGTTACCAGTACTAGGCCTACTGGTCAATCTATCCGGGCCTGACACCAGTCGGTCAGTCGTAGTGCTTAACCCCGCAGCCCTGAGCGCCAATGAGGTCAGCAATTATTACTACCATTTTTAAATTATTTGGTTTGACCCGGCCGGGGATCGAAATCGCGTCCTCCCGCACCCGAGGAGAACGCTCGTATACTAGACAAACGATGCGGTCTTTAACAGTGAAAGATTCTTCTTTAGAAATGATTATGTCCAGAAAAAAAAGATATCTTGTTGTGAGATGGTCTCACAAAACTTAATTGAGGGATGAAAATTATGGATATCGTGAAGAAACTAGTGTAAGTCCTCCAAGGAATGGTCCCAAATCATGAATATGTCGTCTCAAAAATTACATCCATATGTCCCCATAAATAATTGATTGATTAGGGTTTAACGCCGATTTCAACAACTATTTCAGTCATATCACGGCGACCGGTTCACCTACCCATGCGTTTCCTGGTTTTTCCACACCAGTTCATCACACAGCATACTTTCCAAACAACTGGCTGGTTTTCCACAATCAACCCATTGGTGAAAGACGAGTGACGCATGTCAAACGTCGGAAAGAATGTTGACCGAGCTGGGATTCGATCTAACAACCCCTGGATTGACAGCCAGCGTCGCTACCGACTGAGCTACCGGGGCTCGGCCACCCCTCATAAATAAAGGTGCAAGGAATTTCCCATTGCTGTACCCATCTTTTGTTGGTAGTATTGTATCAAATTTAATATAATTACTTTACAAAATTTATTTAATTAACGAATAAATCTCCTAATCCCTGTATTCTTTCTCCAAATAATGTGTACATGCGTTGATGCACATGTACGTCCAATTGTGTGTTTTCACTTTTAAATGTGTTGTTAGTTTTTTTTAAATTATTAATGGAGTAGTTTATTTTGTGAATGATGGCCTGCGACCATGTGTGAGTATAGTCTATATATGTAGAGATTTTTCTCAGTCGGGGAATTACACGCCGACTCTTTAGGTCTCCTTGGATAAATTAAAATTGCTGAACTGCAGACGGAGATCAAAATAACTTCTGCAAATATTGCTGATAGTGAAAACAATGTTAGTATTTAGTAATAAATAGTTCAAAACTATTTTGGCAGTAAATGTACACAATTTGACTTACTGGGTATGTCTACCCAGTACAAATGAAAGATAAAAGATCAATATATAGATATTTATTGTACTTGAAAATGAATTTATTACTCTTAATGTTATCCCAGATTATGATACTAATATTTCAAGACAACTTTTGAACAGCTTTAAAACTTGACTATACTATATAAGATATAATCTGGAGTGAGTTCAGCACCTTTAAAGGTAAATTTTTTGTCAGGCTTTTCATTAAATAAATCAAATTCTTTCTTGATAGAGTTATTTTAGGATTTTTCCCCCAATGTTAATTGTTTCTCGTAATATTTTTTGTAATCTTATTGCCAAGGAGTTTTAAATTATTGTAGTCATCGGTGTTTATAATGACTGTTGAGTCAAGTTGAGTTATGAGCTTCTGTTATTGTCCTATCTTGCGATAGGTTTCTGACAGAATAATAATGCTATACCGTTTGTGTTTTTGTAGAATTGTCTTCATAATAGCTGCGATGTAAAAGTCGAGCAAAATATAACGTGAATGGTAGTTGTTTTCTCCCCTTGGCGCTCAGGATAGCGGTGTTAGCATTACGACTGACTCGCTGGTGTCTCTATGAATAGACCAGTGCATTAGCCTGCTGGTGAATTGGCCAGGATACGCCGCGATATAAGTAAAAACATGTTGAAAGCTATGTAAAAGCACCATAGACTGGCCAAGTAACGAAACTACACATTTTGCGAAACTTTCCCTAATACAGACAAGAGCAGTATTATACGACGTTTGCAAGCATAAATTGCTCAATTTGTGTACACAAATCTAACGCCTCGTCCCTCGAGATGTGTTTTATTATTTATTTATTTTACTCTTTATTTTATTCATTTCAATACAAAAACACAACAAAACATTGATATTAATGGGATATTTGACCACCAGACTCTAACAGACTCTGTTTATTCAGACGATTCGTAATTATAGCCTATAATATAGGCTTACATGTAAAATGGAGTAAACTTAACGCCCATAAAGTAACAAATTGCTTGTAGTCTTTTATTCGAACCGCGACAAACACCGTCAAATAAACGTGTACGTTGTCAATGGCAACCAGGTGAGCGTTCATCTAAACGAGTTTGTCTCGCTGACAGGTGCTTGCTTGAACATAATTTTATCGATAAATATCAGGTTTGCGCACGTTACAGTCATTATTCGTTGCATATTGTTATCATTGGCATTCCAGTTAGTTTCGTCTCGTATTTATCGTGTTTTCAAATATTCAGCTGGTGTGTTAAGGCTGTCTCCAACTTTTGATTAATATTTTGTGTGATATTATTTACATCACAGGTTTGTAATCGAACGACATGGCTGCTACAGGGAGAAAAAACCGAGAATTAATTCAGAAGTCTCAAGAACAACTTAAAAAAGGGAATAACACCGGCATTGAAAGTCTTCGACTACAATGTCTAGCGAGAGGTGCAAACGGGATCAAAGGACTAGGAAGGTAGGCTAATATTTTGTTGTCGAAATCACAGTAACTCTAAATGTGAGTTAGAACAACTGGGAATTAGGACAAGTCTTGGCATGTCGTTCGGTTTTTTTTGTATCATGGATCTGTACACAAGTTATCAATATATATGCAATCCAGGTCAGATTGACCCTTTACAAAAAATCAGCAGATGACCATGAAAACATTAATTAAGGCAGAAATGTGTAAAAATCTAGATAAATGAAAGTATAATTATTGATAAGAGATGAAAAAAGGAGGAAAGTCATCCTCAAGCCGAAATTGCCATACAATAAAATGATGTATGTTTACAGTTATATACTAAACTTAAAGTAATAATAAGATACATCAGTGTTTATTTGATCAATAAATGTAAGAACTAACTTAGTCTTTCACCAGGGTAATGATCAAGACCTTACGTTGTAGTTATAAATGCAAATGTAGATCTAGTTACTATTTAATTATTTTAATTATTTAAAAACAAACACATTTTGGTAAACTGTAACATTAAGGGAACTTAACCTAAGCAATTTGCAAAAACATCTGCTTTCAACGAGTTGTTAACAAGTTGTCAGAGTGGCCAGACTGGTTATTCAGTTATCCATTATTATCTGCAAAATACACATTGTGTCTTTTCACTACATTCTCAATTTAATAATATAATAATATATCTCGTTTCCACTTTCGAATAGCTTCGATATGTAAAAAAATAGACAAGTGTCCAAACAAACACTATCTACAATATTCAGGGAACGTATCTGCTGAGATTTGCAAAAACATCAGTGATGGCCTCATCGGTAGCATACTGTTCAGTGCAAAAGACATTGTTACTAGAATTTTGGATGAGGTTTATACCACCTTATGTGGAAGGAGCACGACAGTGGTCTAGTCGGTAAAACACAACAAAAATCTCGTCATTTAATTGTCGAGGAATCAGCTGTGGTTAGCGTCGGAGATTTCGAAACCGGATGTCCCGGGTTCGATCCCCAGTCGCAGTACTACGGTCATGGTGGAGTGCCCTTGGACAAGGCACATTTTCTAGCCTAGTACTGGTTTGTTTACCCAGGGATCATGAATAATTAAATGACCGTAGCTGTCGATGCCCCATAAAACAATATACATTCATTCATTTAATAGTCTTGTAGGACGCAAATGCAAAAAGTGGACTGAACATGGAATGATTTTTTTTCTGATTTTTGATATGACTTCATCTTGTTCCAAGCTTAGGTATTTACACAGTCTAGACTATGCAGGTTACATGTTAGTGAAACATGGGTGATAATTTGATTGGGAGCAAGTACTTACAGTTGTCAACTTTTAAAAAGAAACTTGAGACAAAAAGAGAAGTTGCTCATTATGAGTGAAAATTTATGTTTAAATGCCACTGTACAGTAGTTTTCAGCAATTATTTGATGGACTATCCATTTTGCTTGTTACTCAATGGAAATTCTGAATACCCAATTAAGTGAAATGTTGATGAGTAAATACTCATTTGACCAAATTCTTTATCTGTAGCCCTGTCTTATTATATTACTTTATTGTTTAGTATATTACATAAATCATAACATCATACATTGATTTCGGTGAGTGTGAAGTCGATTTCGAGGAATCTAGGGACTCAAAAATTTGTCTGTTGCAGATGTTACCCATGAAACATCATGACAAAACAGAAAATTTGTTGTAAGAAACTTAAAAACAACATTCAAACAAACATGCTTCATTATCTGCTTATTATCGTTTACAGGACATTTAGAATAATGGATGACGATTCAAACAAATGTTTAGACATTGCAGAATTCAAAAAAGGTATTCACGACTATGGATTAGACATGACCAAGGACGAGGTACAAAAAATATTTTGCGACCTTGATAAGGATGGCAGTGGTTCTGTAGACTTTGATGAATTCTTAATTGCGCTAAGAGTAAGTATACACAGTGCCCCCAGATTTTGGGACTATACTCTTTCTTAACCTTAATGCTGCAGACATACACAACGAATTTCTCGTGTCAGATCATTTTTCGCAATTTGTTTTTATCCATCATTTTTTGTTAATATATCTATTCAAAACATGAATTAAACTTGCATGCTTCCTTATAAGTTATATGTTTCATTATCATATATTTGATAAAGGCATACACAAAAATATTGAGTCAACAACTGCTTTCCATCTACCTTTGTTTTATCAGTACTATGTCTGTAGTTCACTTTTCAAACACATCACCAGTTACATTCAGCAACTTGCCAAATTACTTGTTCATTTTAATAAATACACAGTTCATTATTAACTAGACTTGCTCATTCCTCTTTCCTTTGTTGTCCCCATCCAGTAGAACATAGGCCCTCATGGGCCTCTTGTTTAATGAAGTGACCGTTATACAATTTTTTATATGTTGAATGAAAGAGGTGCATAGCTGCATAGCTTTAGATACCAACTCAGGAGAAAATGTGTTAAAAACTTAAAACTACTCTTTTAATTTGCCTATCATGTTGGTAAATAATTTACAAATACAAGAATTTCAATTTATCAAATTCATTCCAATAACATTAAAAAGTCATTATCATGTAATTTTAGCCTTGTATAAGACATCAAAATATTTTTAAAAGAAACAAACTGTCCTGTAATTAATCGTTAAATCAGCCACAATTAAACGATAATAAACGGTCATCAATAAAATCGAGTGCGGCCGTTTTCACAGTTATGTAAACATTTCCAATTAGGGTGTGAATAATTAACCTCTGGTCAGTTAGGTGTGACAAATTGAAAAGAACAAAAGGTGAAACACAACTGTGTATATATTTTATCTATTTTTCCAAGTACTCGGTTATTTGAATTACTAACCGATTAATCGAATAACATACGTTAAACCGAGTAACCGATTAATCGCTGACATCCCTAATAATTATTGAAAAGAGATGAAAACAAAGTCGTCTGCATACATCTAAATGTGTCTGCATGTTGAATTGGGTTAACCTTTCCCTCATATAGACATTTTCTAAAGCCTCTGCAGCAGACAGCTTTTTGAAAACATAGTGACAAAGAAGAAATTGCTCAAAACGAGCAATTTCTCCTTTTGCCACAATGTTTCTCACTTTTAGTCATAGGTTATCCATTCAATTATAGAGATTTTCTATTTTTTGACAAAATATGTTCTAAGTCGTCTGCTGCAGAATGGTCATATGAGGGAAAGGGTTAAAGAGGTTTGTCATCTGATCAGAATCTTCCCTGAATTTTTTGGTCATACTTGTAAGTGTCATTGAGGCCATCGTAGAATTTTTGATCATTATTGCCAAAATTGTTTATTAACTCTTTCCAACTTGTTATGACGCATCTGCAGCAGACGACTTTTGAAAACATTGTTATAAAAAAGAAATTGCTCAAAATGAGCAATTCCCCCTTTTGCCACAATGTTTTCAACTCTATTTTAATAATTAAACTCTCATTTTACAATATTGAGATTTTTCACATTTTTGTACACAGGTTTTAACAGTCTTCTGCTGCAGATTTTTTTAATGTGGGACAGGGTTAAGCCCTCAACATGTCAGTTTTCATGTGACATGGCTCATATATGACTGATAAACATGTACTCGTAATGTCAACAAATTCGGGATACTCACTAAATTGAATGATGACACACAGTTTAAATATGATACAGATACAGACAAACTTGTGTTAAAGACAAACCCTTTGTTTAGAAGTTCCCTGTCTATAGCAACCACACTTTTAATTTCCAAAACACTCATTTTCTGCATAAATGACCAGGTTGGACTGTATGTGAATTTCATTATGAATCTTTGAATAACAATCTGTATTTTCTTTCTTTCGCCAACAGCCGCCCATGTCACAAGGTAGGAGAGGAATCATAAATAAAGCATTCCGTAAGCTCGATAAAACAGGAGATTCGAGGCTTACCGTTGAGGATTTGAAGGGAGTGTATAATGTGAAGAAACATCCGAAATACTTGAATGGAGAATGGACGGAGGACCAATGTTTAAAGACGTTTTTGGACTCCTTTGATTCCGACGACAAGGATGGAGTGGTATGTAGTCATAATTATTTCAAACAATGATTAATCCATTCCCACATATAGACGCTTTCTGACCCCTCTGCAGCAGACAGCTTTTTGAAAACATAGTGACAAAAGAAGAAATTACACAAAACGTGCAATTTCTCCTTTTGCTACAATGTTTTCAACTTTTTGTCATAGGTTATCCATTCAATTATAGAGATTTTCTATGTTTTGACAAAATACGTTCAAAGTAGTCTGCTGCAGAATTGTCATATGAGGGAAAGGGTTAACCCATTTCCACATACAACAGATATGCAGCAGACAACTTTGAAAACATTTAGGCAAAAATAAGGACAATTTTCTTGAATAAAAGTATAATTATTGAATAAAGTTGAAAATATTGTGGCAGAAGGAGAAATTGCTTATCTTGACGTCTTAATTATAAAAAGCACATGTTGTTTCCCCCACCCCCAACTAAAAAGAGAGTTGTTCTCAACACTCAACATTTGATAACAATAGCAAGGACATGTATCCTGATATAATTGCTTCATTTCAACCGTTTTCCACGTGCAGACACATTGTGCAGCAGCAGTATCTCGTTTTGCCACAATGTTTTCAAAAGACTTCTACTGCAGGATGTGTCAAAAATGTTTCTTCAAGTGAGATATGGTAAAGCCGCAGAGGTCTAGACAAGAGGCATTCTCATTGTCTTAACCCTTTCCCTCATACGACAATTCTGCAGCAGACGACTTTGAACATATTTTGTCAAAAAATAGAAAATCTCTATAATTGAATGGATAATCTATGACTAAAAGTGGAAAACATTGTGGCAAAAGGAGAAATTGCACGTTTTGTGCAATTTCTTCTTTTGTCACTATGTTTTCAAAAAGCCGTCTGCTGCAGAGGCGTCAGAAAGCGTCTATATGAGGGAAAGGGTTAACCCTTTCCCACACACAACAAATCTGCAGCAGACAACTTTAAAAACATGTAACAAAAAATATGGAAAATCTCAGTCAATGAAACATAATTATAATTACTTGAACAATTTGAAAACATTGTGACAAAGGAGAAATTTCTCATTTTGTCACAATGTTTTCAAATGTCATCTGCTTTAGAGGTGTCAGAAAGCGCCTATATGTGGGAAATGGTAAAATCCTGGTTTTACCTCTTTTGGGTAACCACAATATGGGTTTAGACCTGAGACATAAGAGAGATTCTCTGGGACTTGTTTACTTCTCCTTATCTAGGCTTATTATATGTGAATAAATGTATGTGAAAAGAGTTCCTTCATATAGACGCTTTCTGACACCTCTGCAGCAGACAGCTTTTTGAAAACATGGCAACAAAAGAAGAAATTGCTCAAAACTAGCAATTTCTCCTCTTGTCACAATGTTTTCAACTCTATTCAATTATTGTACTTTCATTCAAAGGGTCCAGTGACAGTTTCCAATTTTGTTGGAGTATGTTTTTAAAGTCATTGGCTGCAGATTTGTTTTATATGGAAAACGGTTAAATCAACTGTTTCCCATATACAACACACTTATATCAGACAACTGTGAAGACATTTAGTCAACATTATAGACTCTCTACAAATGAAAGAATATTTATTGAATAAAGTTTAAAACATTGCGGCAATAGGAGAAATTACCTATTATAAGCAATATCTCTGCTGCCACAATGTTTTTACAAGTTGTCTGCTGCAGAGGCGTCAGAAAGTATCTGTATGTGGGGAAAATGTTAAAAGGACTGCGAAGTTTACAAGAGCAATTGCTCAAAAAGTTGCATGAAATGGCAAGCATGAAAATGCACATATTTCCTTTATCTATCATACTGTAGTATACACATTCAAACACAGTTACACTATTGCATGTGTAACATTAATCCTTTCCAGACTAAATAAGTCACAACTTCAGCAGATGGATTTTTAAAACATTGAGACGAAAGGAGAAATTGCTCATTAGGAGGAATTTCTCTTTTTGCCACAATATTTTAAACTATATTAAACAATCAAACTTTCAATTATAGAGATTTTCCACTCTATTTACTATATCATTTCAAATATCATCTGATGCAGATTAATTATAAGTTGGAAAGGGTTAATTAGATAGCTAGGATGAAAGCTGCTTTTTCCAATTTGCTTAAAAATTCATTTGAACCCAAAATGCATCCTGTAATAAAATACTCATATGACATTTGTTCTGGTTCCCTGAAGTGCAGTGTATTTAGTAAGATGATAACAGTGTTAACAAGGAACCAGAACAATAGCATGGGAACACTGACCTTTAAGAATACACAACCAAAAAATATCAGAATCAGCCTGCCCTGTGCAAACTGATCAACATCTTAACTATTGAGCACCCAGCAATTCTGGCTGATTTCTTTTGAGAATGCTTATGACCACAAGAATAGTTGTCTTTGTAGCAGACAACTTTGAAAACATCTTCACACAAAGAAAATCTATAAATGAAAGATCAATTATTGATAAGAGTTGAAAGATCAATTATTGATTAGAGTTTTGAAAAGTTGCCTGTTGCAGAGGCCTCAGAAAGTATCTGTATGTATCACAGGGATAGTATGGAAAGACATTTTAGCATGGCCTGACTCAATTTAAAAAAAGTCAAATTATAGTTTTCATTATGGAGAAGTGGTCATAAGTCAGCACCATGTCTTTCACCTTTTTCGTGACAATTCACTGTCATTTAATTCACCTTGGTGGGTGGGGTGTTATATTGTCTCACTTGTCTAAAAGATATATTTTACTTCTTGAACATATACGGGCCACACCACACAAAACTGAAGTTCGGGTTTTGCGACCAGAGAAGATCCAGATCAGTATGCAGCTCTTTGCAGTCTGATCAGGCTATTTCCCGTTCACCATCCGGATGCATGAGAAAGACGGAACCCTTTCAGCAAAACTTATTGACAAAAACCGACGTGTCAACTTGTCATTAAATTTAACCCTTTCCCTCATACGACAATTCTGCAGCAGACGACTTTGAACATATTTTGTTAAAAAATAGAAAATATCTGTAATTGAATGGATAACCTATGACTAAAAGTGGAAAACATTGTGGTAAAAGGAGAAATTGCTCGTTTTTGATAAATTTCTTCTTTTGTCACTATGTTTTCAAAAAGCCGTCTGCTGCAGAGGCGTCAGAAAGCATCTATATGAGGGAAAGGGTTAAGACCTCCAATTGAAGGTTTTCGTTTGAAGTGGATCATATGCTTAACAACAATATTTCCCAGCTATCTATGTATATACTTTAATGATATAACTTAACTCTTACCCACATACAAAAAACCTGCAGCAGATAACCCCGAAATGGCTGAGGCAAAAATATGGAAAATTTTGATAAAGGATAGTATTACTATTTGAATAGAGTTGAAACCATTGTGACAAAAGGATAACTTTCTCATATTTTCAAAAGATGTCTGCTGCAGATGCACCAAAATGCATCTGCATATGGCAAAATGGAATATGTATGACGCCTCTGCAGCAGACGACTTTTAAAAACATTGCATCGAAATAGAGAATTTGCAATTTCACCATTTTCCACAATGTTTTCAATTATATTTAGTTATCATACTCTCATTTATAGAGATAACTCATTCCATTTTTTTGCCTAGATTATTTCAAAGTCGTCTGCTGCAGATTTATTGTTTGTGGGAAAGGGTTAATATCCAATATATCTTCACCTTACCACTATGTATTTTCCCAAAAGACAAAAAGTTTGTATGACATGATTTGAGATTCAACATAATAATATGCTTTTCTTAACACATGAAATAGTTTGGCTTGAGATTAGCGAGTCTGATTTTTGACACAGCAGAAAAAAAACGTAACTTCGGTAATATGGTTAGCTTCCAATTTTGTTGACAGCTTTTAAAGAAAAAAAAAGACAACAACAGCTAAGTTGGAAATCTAACAAAAACACAAATTATTAGTCGCTGGTAGAAAAAATATTTTTTGGAGCCTCAATAACTTAAATGATCTCTAGGTAAAGATTAATTGAGGTGTGTTGCTGTTTTTTTAAACATTGTTGAAAATGGAAAAAATTATCGTTTTTCCTATTAAAGATATTTCTTTTTCCAACTTTGAAAGGGTTTTGGGGATGTATAGAAACATCTCAAAATAAACTTTTTAAAAATATATGTATGTCAAGAAAAAAAATTGCTGTAAATATTATTTGCATCAGAAAAACTTTTATGATAAGAGATGGGATGATGGCTAGTCTATGAGGACCTAAATGATCATTGAGGGACATTGGCATATGCTGCCGTTTACAAATCTGATACAAGGTTTCAGAATAAAGCTGTTACATAGGATGAATTATTAATTAATCCTTATGTCGATTCAGCCTCTTGATGCTATTCAAGCTGAAGTCTTAGACATTATTGTAGGAAAAAGAGAAATAGCTCACAAAGTGTCTCCTATTTAACAATGTCTTCAACTCTTTACCCTGGAAATGTCATTATATGACTGAAATAGTGTTGAAATTGGCGTAAAACAACATGCAAACAAATTTGAGTAATTTGTGGGTTTTTATCAGAGACAGGGTCCCTGAACGCTAATAATTGATTATATATTATTATATTCATGCATTCTTTATGTTAGTCGGACATTTGTCTTTCCTCCACTATCAAATATATGTTAATTGCTATGGTGATTTTTTACATTATTGTTAAAACCCTTTACCACAAACAATAAATCTGCAGCAAAACAACTTTGACAACATGTAAGAGAACATGTGGAAAATATCAATAAATGAAGGTATATTGATTGACCATGAATAAAAACATTATTGCAAAAGGAGAAATTGCTCATTATGAGATTTGTTTCTCCTTTTGCCTCAATGTTTTCAAAAGTCATCTGCTGCAGATGCATCAAAATGCCTCTGTAGGTGAGTAAAGGATAAAACAGTCTGACTTTGTTAATGGGAACGGGAGATATTGGTCATCTAAAGCATTCTCTCCTTTTTCCCACAATGTTTATCAAAAGTGGGTGTGCAGATGAGTCAAAATATCATCTGTATCATGGAAAGGTTTAATACTAGTTAAATTTGTTTTTTAAATGCTTTATTGCATAATTATACATCATGTGCTTTTTAGCTCGTCTGATTTTCGAAGAAAAAAAGTCTGGGTATTGCGATACCCTTGGCGGCGGTGGCTTTGTCTGTGTCATTTACATTGTCACAAAACATTAACCTTACCTCATAACTCAAACACTGTTCAACATTTTCAAATGAAATGTGTTACTCATGTTCCTAGGAATAATACGCATGTTTATACCAAGTCACATAAATCTGGCTGTAATAATAATAGTAATAAACATTCAGAAATGCCCCTTTTTCGACTTAGAAAAATAGGAGACTGCCTTTCGCTTGCGGTGCTCTTGTTTAAATGCTGTATTGCATATAAATCATGTATGTACATAGAGAACATATTTAATTAAAGAAGAGTGTTACTTCTCCTGCTATTCTGATTTTTCTGCATAATCGCCAAAAATAAATCACTGTTGATGCTGATTAGGAAATTAAACTTTAAAAGATAAAAGAATCTTTATAGAATATGCTTTATAGCAATTTATTGTACATGTATAAAAATGATGTGGGGAGCATATTTAAAAAAAAAGACAGACAGTGCAATCGCGTGGTTTTGAACTAACAAAGAAGATCATACTTGGTGCTTATGTAAAGCTATGAAACACTATTTTGCCGGTGAGTATAGGGTTAGATCCGTTTACTGTTAACTAGATTGTGGTGGTTTGTCTAACATAGTTTTTACCTTTTCTACTAAATTCAAGTGGTTGGTCAGAATACTTTGCTTTACAGTCAGACCAACATTGGTGAAATGCTTGTTGAACCATTGTATACTATATTTCATCTTTGAAAACAGCTGAGGAAGGAAATGCAGTTTCTGGAAATTTGGAAGTATGATATTGATATTAGCTGTCCCACGAGAAAACCAACATAATGGCCTCTGCGTAATGTATCGACCCAGATGGGCTTTAAAAGTTGCCTGTGTGTGACATAGGCTTACTCCTTTCCCACGTACAACAAATCGGGCAGTAGACAACTTTGAATACATATCCGCAAACATATGAAAATTGAAATAAAAATTAATAGAGTTGAAAGCATTATGGCAAAAGGAGAAATTGTTCTTCATGTCATCAGAGGCGTCAGAAAGCATCTGTATGTGTGAAAGGCTTAAAAGAGTTGCAAGTATATTTATGCAAAGAAATCTTCGATAATGCTTTCTTACTGTACAATGGGTTTTTTAAAGACTAAATAGGAACTACTTAAAGTCAATAACACATTGCTATTAAAAAGTTAACAGAGATATTTTGACACAGATCATTTGCAAATTTAAGAAGTTTTGTCTTGATCACCAGTTGTTGAGCAAAACATTGAGTAAGGATGAAAATATAATAAGATCATAATGAGAAACTGTAAAATATATTTATTTCTTGCATGGCTTTATATATAACAAATAATATCTAGATTAGTTACAGCTTTTTTCTGTATAATATTTTTCAGCATGACTAATAGTTAATCATGTTTTTTGGTTTTCAGAGCTTTTTATCTTTTTCATTTTCCAGTTAATAACATATTAAATTTTTCAAAATGACTAATACAGTATAACAAACTATAACAAGCTATAACAAGCTTTTGTATAAATCAGACAAAAAGAAGAATTTTTCTTCTCCTTTCCCACATACAATAAATACAATAGTTAAATTGAGAGTCAAAAGAAAGAATTAATGTTAAAATACATAAACCAGATATTTGTTAATCTTGAAAAATAGTAGCCATTTACTTAGAAGCAAATCCGTGGTAACTATATGTACTGGAAAAAGATCTATAGATAAAATGTCAGCCATGATGTTACGAGGTATCTACATTCTGTTCTGCTGTTTTACAGTTTGTATGAATATGAATCAAACGGTCTTTTCATTAATTATTAGAACTACCAATCATTGTTTTGATGTCTTTTGATTCCTTACACACCACATGGTGCTTAGAATCCTTTGAAATATTAACTTTTTGCCACAGTTTTATTGCACTCCTCACCATTCACAATGTCACATCACATACTAACCTTTTTAAGATTTCACAAGTTTGCATTATCTTATTCAGGTTTTTCTTTCTTTTTTTTTAGCTCACCTAAGCACGAAGTGGAGGTGCGCTTTTGTGATCACTCACCGTCCGGCGGCATCGTCATTGTCTGTATGTCCGTCTGTTAACACTTTCCTACAAATTGACTTCTCCTACTAAACCAATGGACTGATTTCAAAATAAATTCACAGGAATGTTCCTTAGGTGGTCCTCTTTTAAAGTTGTTCAAAGAATTTAATTCCAAGTAGAACTTTGGTTGCTGTGGCATCAGAAAAGGGGAAAATTGCCAAAACTTTAAAAATCTTCTTGTCCAAAAGTGCTGGCTTGATTTAAAATAATATTGCAGAAATGTTCTTTGGGGCACCCTCCACCAAGATTGTTCAAATGTTTCCGATCCGTTGAAAAACATGGCCGCCAGGCTGCGGAACTTGTTTTCCTTATATGTGCATTGTAAAAATCTTCTTGTCAAAAAGTACTGGCCTAATTTAAAGATAATTTGGCACAAATGATCCTTTGGGGACCTTCTACCAAGATTGTTCAAATTAATCCGATCCATTGAAAAACATGGCCACCAGGGGCGGGGCTCGTTTTCCTTATATGTGCATTGTAAAATCTTTGAAAATTATTGTTGAAGTTCTATTAAATTAGGTGAGCGATATAGGGCCATCATGGCCCTTTTGTTTTACTAATGCTTTTACATGATTTAACAATTCAGTACTACATCTAACATACTAATTTTAAATTGTCTATTTATTCATTTCAATTTCTAAAAGTAAATTTTATTCAAAATATGTCGTTTAAATGTAGTGTTTAAAGTAACTTTTTATTGATTGTTAATTGTTATTTTGTACTCGGAGCAAAGAACACAAATATTGTAAAATTGTATTCTCCTTGTACTTAAATAAACCTTTATTTCACACTAGAATAGATTTGTGTGCATCCCATATACATTGTTTAGATCATATACTTTAGAAATAATTAATTTATAAAGCCTCCATATATATACCGTACTTCACCAATGTTTTGTTATAATACCATATTGGCTGTCATTGCACTCAATAGCAACTTGAGATTAAGTCTGAGTACTGGTAACTTTTAGTTGAGTTAGTAGGATATTCTTAGTCATATGATTTCAAGATATCCAGGGAAAAAATGCCTAAAATGGAAACATTGTCCAAATTGGAGAAATAACTCCTTTTTCTCAATGTTTTTCATAAAATTATCTGCTGCATATGCATTGCAAAGAGTGAACCAGGAAACACAAACTCTACTGTTACAAATGAATTCTCTCAAGGACTTGAAATCTTTTGTCATGTGTCAAATTGTTAATTGAATACTATTAAAGATTGAATTTCAAAATAACATTTTTAAACCCTTTCCCATATAAAGCAAATCAGCAACAGACTACTTTGAAAAAATCTTGTTTTAAGAATGAAAACATTCAATAAATGAAAGCAAAATTATTGAATATATTTCAAAATAGTGTGGCAAAAGGAGAAATTGCTCATTATGAGCAATTTCTTCTTTAACAACAATGTTTTCAAAAGTCAACTTCTGCAGATTCATCAAAATGCGCCTGCAGGTGGGAAAGGGTAACGAAATTAAGACTAAAATAAAAAAATACTTGATAATATTTTAAATTAAGTAAATCTAATCAAAAATGTGTTTTTTTGTTTTTTTCCAGATTATGGAGTCTGAGTTTATGAACTACTACAGTGGAGTTAGTGCTTCGATCGACAACGACGCATATTTCGACCTGATGATGAGAAACGCATATAAAATATAGAGACAATACTAAGAATACCATAAAGCAGTTTCATATAGTGTTTATATTATTTATATTATTTATTTATATTATTTATATTAATTATTCTATTTTTTCAAATGTTGGGTAACTCTGACAGATTTGCTCATGATATTTATTTTTCAAATCAATCAAAATATTAAATATAAGAATGAGGATTACATGTTTTATGGATATTCTGAATACGCAACAAATCTGTAGCAGAAAACTTCAAAAACATCTAGACATAAATTAGAAAAATCTCTATAAAGGAATGTATAACTATCTATTGAAGAGAGTTGAAATCATTGTGGCAAAAGGAGCAATTGCTCATTATAAACAATTTCTCCTTTTGCCACAATGTTTTCAAAAGTCATATTTTGTAGATGTGTATTTATCAATAAAACCACAAAACAGTCAATTTAGGATTTGCATGCAATAGCACGTCATTTTACCTTTCCCCTATTAAAGTCAACATTGGTCACCTTTGCAGCAATTTACTTTTAAAACAATGAGAAAAGGGTTAAATCGCTGAAGACATGAGTTTTCTCTTTTTCTCAAAATGATATTAGTTTGGCATCCAAATTATATCATTCTTTGACAAATGTTAAAATGTAGTCCAATATTTATAAATTAGACCACCCTCGAAATATAATACTGCTAAACAGTTAAATTTCATTGGAATTGTTGTATAATTTCAAACTTAATTTCGAACATAAACTTATCCCTACAACAAGTTAATTTATTTTAATTCTTTCCTTCCTTTTTTATAATGAAAATAACAAATACTAATGTTTTAAAATTATATTATAATGAGACTCCTTGTGTCAATGATGCATAACAATATGCAGATCGCAAGTAAAATGCCTGTAGGGAATCTAGTGACACATTTAAAATTGTCAAGGACGAATTCATTTTGTATGAAAGACCCGATTCGTGAACCATTCTGCTTCGCAGAGTTGTAGTTCTTTACACTCTCTTTATAGGCAGAGAGTGTTCATTGAAAGTCATTTTTCTATTAAAACCAGTTTTTTCTGAGTTTGTTCTTTTCTTCATTTGTTTCGAACTAAATTAACATTTTAAATCGCCTATAATTAACTATTTGTAAGTGAGTGTAAAGAACAGCTCTCTACAAACGAGATTGATCTACGCAGTCGGTATTCACTAGTCACATGATTAGCCTTGAAACAGTTCATATTTTAGATATACATGGATAAACATTATTAAATGCATTCTTCACAAAGCAAGACATCTCTTTGAACATGAAAGTAAGATTCAGTAAGTTAAAATTACTATTAAAAGGAGCATTTGACGTGATTTTTATCTCGATATTGACACATAACGGTCTGCTGCAAGTCTAATAGGGCCTATTTTGTCTTCGTACATAAAACAAAAAAACATTAATGCAATTCAAAATAAAGAAACTGCAATATGAATATTTATTTCATTTTAGATGTGTCATAACTTAGTTTTTTTAAACAAACGCAATTGTAATATATTGAAGACATTTAAAAAAAAAAATCTAATAATAACTCGTCCTCCCATGTCATTTCCGAAAAGCTATTAAAAATATAAGTTGCGGGCTTAAATTCTGCCCGTCGACTAATTATACATGTATGTACTTGTTAGGTGTTCCATATTTTTGCCTTGATGTTTACAAAGACATCTGCTGCAGATTTGTCATATGTGGAATTAGTTAAGTCTTGTTTGACCCTAAACATGTTATGGGCACTCCTAGGTTTGCATTGTATTTAGAATTTAGATTGATTGATTAATTGGGGCTTAACACCGTTTTCAACAATTTTTCAGTATTTATTTTACCATGACAGCCAGTTCACCTACTCATGTGTTTCCTAGCTTTCTCACACCACTCCAACAAACTTTCCAAGCAACTGGCTGCTTTTCCACATAGACTGTTAGCCCATTGGTGAAAGATGAATGATGCTTGGCACAGTGACTTTGTCAAACGTGGGAAAGAAAGTTGGCTGAGCTAGGAATCACAACCCCTGGATTGACAGCCGGTGTGGCTTCTGACTGAGCTTCCGGGGCTGGGCTTTTTCTAGAACCAGAGGGCATGATTCTTGAAAATGCAAAAAACACGCTTTTAAAATACTTTATATCACTGCTATGCTAAAAAACATTCCCCTTTCTTTTAATTTTTAGCTCCACTGGCTGAAAGCCAGTCGAGCTTATGTCATGGCGAATTGTCCGTCGTGCGTGCGTGCGTGTGTAAACTTTTTGCTTCAAACAACTTCTCCTCCCTTAACACTTGGCTAATAGGGATGAAACTTCATAGGAAGCATCCTCTCAATGTCAAAGGCCGGAAGAGCTTATGCCGTGGTGTGGTGTCTGTCGTCCGTCCGTAAACAATTGCTTGTGAACGCGATAGTCTTTAGTTTTGATTGAATCTCAATCAAACTTATACAGTAGTTAGATATCCATGAGAGCTTGGTTCCTTTCGCAAACCAGCCAGATCCGCCTGCAAGACTGGATTATGGCCCTTGAAATTGTCAAAATTGCTATAATAGAGCTTGTGAACACAATAGAGGCTCTATTTACTATCTGATCTTCACCAAACTTACACAGTAGTAGGGTATCCATGACAGCTTGGTTCCTTTTGCAAACCAGCCAGATCCGGCCATGCAAGACTGGATTATGGCCCTTGAAATTGTCAAAATTGCTATAATAGAGCTTGTGAACGCGATAAAGTCTTCAGTTTTGATTGTATCTCAATCAAACTTATACAGTAGTTAGATATCCATGAGAGCTCAGTTCTTTTTGCAAACCAGCCAGATCCGCCCATGCAAGACTGGATTATGGCCCTTGAAATTGTCAAAATTGCTATAATTGAGCTTGTGAACACAATAGAGGTTCCATTTACTAACTAATCTTCACTAAATTCAGATAGCAGTTAAATATTGATGAGAGCTCGGTTCCTTTCGAAAACCAGCCAGATGTACCCTTGCATGACTGGATTAGCCCTTGAAATTAACTTAGAGAGTAGTTACATATTAATAAGAGCTTGGTTCCTTTCGAAAGCCAGCCAGATGTGCCCTTGCATGACAGGATTATGGCCCTTGAAATTGTCAAAATTGCTATAATACAGCTTGTGAACACAAAAGAGCCTCCATTTACTATCTGATCTTCACCATACATACATGCTTTGAATTGAAAATGACCAAAGAACCATACCAGTAGAGCATAGGCCCTCATGGGCCTCTTGTTTTGGATCCATGCAATTTCTGGTTTTCATGGCAACCGAAAGAAAAAAATAGTGAAAACTTAAAAAATCTTCTCCTTCGAAAGTGTCAGGCTGATTTTCAAAGAATTTTGTAGAAATGTTCCTTGGGTGACCCTATATCAGACTTTCAAGCCAAGTTGATTGGTCGAAAAACATGGTCGCCAGGGGGGCGTGGCTATTTTGCCTTATATGGCTATAGTGAAAATTTAAAAAATCTTCTCCTCCAAAAGTGTTTGGCCAATTTTCAAATAATTTTGTAGAAATGTTCCTTGGGAGACCCTCTATCAGATTTCTTCAAGCCATGTTGATTGGTCAAAAAACATGGCCGCCAGAGGGCGGGGCTATTTTGCCTTATATGGCTATATTGAAAACTTAAAAAATCTTCTCCTCCGAAAGTTTCGGGCTGATTTTCAAATAATTTTGTAGAAATGTTCCTAGGGTGACCCTCTATCAGATTCCTTCAAGCCATGTTGATTGGTCAAAAACATGGCTATCAGGGGGCGGGGCTGTTTGGAGATTTAATTTTTGCCTAATAGCCGTGGAGCGATACTGGCCCTCTCGGGTATTTGTTTAGATTTGAATAGCCATTGGCTATTTTGGCTTCAGTTTGGGATAACATAATATATTGTCTCACTGAAGGAAATTTTGTGCATAAAAGGGCATGGTTTTATAATAAGAGATATTGTTGGAAAAGGACCGTGCTATCCCTTTACCTCATATAAAAGGTTTCTGACGCCTCTGCAGCAGACCGCTTTTTGAAAACATAGTGACAAGAAGAAATTGCACAAAACGTGCAATTTCTCCTTTTGCTACAATGTTTTCCACTTCTCGTCATAGGTTATCCATTCTATTATGGAGATTTTCTATGTTTTGACAAAATATGTTCATAGTCGTCTGCTGCAGAATTGTTGTATGAGGGAAAGGGTTAATATATCTTAGCCATGTGTAGTGTTTTCCAGTCTGCAAGTCTGGAAAGGAGTACATATCGAGACAAAGTTTTGTAGATCGGAATTAGGGAATGAATAAAAAAGGGAAAAATCTGAAATGTCATATTTCCTAATAATCATTAAAGTTACATTTAACCAACTGAGTTGTCATAGTAACAGACTCCCATGTGAATAGCCATTTTGAGTGACTTGCATAGACAAATTGCTTTGCTCATATGATCAAGCTGTGTTCTTGAAAAACCACACATAGCGTATAAGCAGCCAGTGTAGATCCAGATCAATCTGTGTTTTCCATACAGTCTTCTCCGGATCTGCTGTTTTTCACATATTAGTCACAACTCATGAGAGCTTTCAAAAACCTTGAAGAGATCACATGGCACTGATGCACAGGAAGATTCTTTTAACGTTTTCTCACATTTAGACGCTTTCTGCTGCAGACGACTTTTGAAAACATTGTGACAAAAGAGAAATTGCTTGCAATGAGCAATTTCCCACTTCTGCCAAATTGTATTCAATCCTATTAAAAAATATTAAATTTTTAGAGAATCTTCCTTTTTTTGACTTAATGTTTTTTTAAACTCGTCTGCTACAGATTTGTTGTATGGTAAAAGGGTTTTAAAAAAACCTCTTACACACATACACTGAGGTTTTCTTTGGAAACAGGCTACATTTTTTTTATTAAGAACATTATTTCTTGTATATGCTATTTAGTTTTTTAAAGTTGTTGATATAAAAAAAAAGTGAAATAAAAATGAAAAACCATTCTTTGTTTAAATTGAATTAAGAATATGCTACAAATGTCTGTAATATTGTAATTGTATATTTTTGTTTGTTTTGATAATAAATAACACCCATGTTTGGACATGATTGTATTGATATATTGCCATGTAAAACCGTCCTTTGGTAATACACTCTCAGTAAAGGAGTGGTGCTCTGCCAAAAACCCAACTTTAAGGCATTTGTGACCAATGTAGATCCAGAGTAGCTTGCACATCCCCAGTCTGATCTAACTCTACATTTTGTGACATTTATGAGAGAAAGAGAGGGAGGGAGGGAGAGAGTGAGAGTAAACATTTTCCTGAGCAGCAGACATTGGAAATATTTAGCCAAACCTTTAGAAAAAAATCTTAAATTAAGAGAATAATCATCAAAAAGACTTGAAAACATTGTTGAAAAAGAAGACATTGCAAAAGCTGTATGCTACAGATGCATCAAAATGTGTCTATATAAGGTTACGGAAAAAATCTAGGGGAACGTTTTGGTTTATATTTCAAATTAAGGAACACTGTAAATTAAGTTGGAATAGGAGAAATTGCTTATTTCTCTTTTTCCCCATAGCTTTCAAAAGTTGTCTGCTGCTCTCTACCTGACAGGGTTTTGAGAAAAAATGACAACTATGGAGTTATAAAAAGGTAGTTGTAACTGAAGTTGTATCGAGGAAGTGCTCAAAGTGCTGTCAAAGTATAATTTACAAAACTTGTGGTTAAGGTGAAAAGAAGTATGAAAAGATCTAGCATGTATCCTTTAGCATCTGTAATTCATGAGTGTATGGCTTCAAAAACAAAACATGTAGATATGTGGGAAAATGTTTAAGTACACTCAAACGTTGTTGACTGAACGTTTTAGACACAATATCATAAATTGCCGTATTTAATTTATATCGAAAAACAGAATTGATTATCATTTTATCCTGCTGTATTGCAGCATGTTTTACTACTTCAAGACTTAATAGATGGGTAACAAAGTGGATCCTTAGATATTTCTTCTGAAGTTTTGAATTTCGAAAAGCCCAAATTTGTATGTGAGGGAAAGCATGGTTGAAATATTTAACCTTTTCCCACCTGGGATGCAATTTTTTCACTCCTGCAGCATAATGAGCAATTTCTCAATTTGCCACAATATTTTTGCCTTGATGTTTTCAAAGTGGTCTGCCAGAGATTTTATGTATTAATTAGGGGAAGAAATGATAAATATTGTAAAAACAAAACAAAAAACTGTTATCCTATATTATTACTATAACCCTTTCTCACCTGCAGAAACATTATGATGCATCTGTAGCAGATATTTTACTGAAGATATTCTCAATTTTGTTGTATGTTGGAAAGGGTTAAAAGTTGACTGATTTGCAGATAAAAGTATAACAACTTTATAGGTTGAAGTCTATTTCATATGGAATGGAAATCATTGTGGGCAAAGGAGAAATGGCTCTTTTTGGAACCATTTTAAAGATAGTTGATATCGTCGTCTGCTGTAAAATGTTGTTTTGTATCATTTAAACAGTTAACCATTTTATTTTTCTGTATCAATTTCAGATCACGGAAGAAGAGTTCATGAACTACTATGCAGGAGTAAGCGCTTCAATAGACACTGACGCATATTTCAACTTGATGATGACAAATGCATACAAACTCTGATAGGTCAGATGGCAGACCTTCCAACCAAACAAAATAACATTGAATTTAGATAACGCGCAGTTAATAAACATACCTAGTTAGTTCTTATATTGGACATGGTAGAGCAATGTGATGCAGGGTTCGAGGTTTGTTTTGTGAAGAAAAGATAAAGTGTAAACTGAATAACAATCATAATTGTTATATTTTTAAAAAAAAAACATAATTTGGCAACCATTTTCGTCTCTGGGGGTGGCGTCAAACATCAACTGTTTTTTTGTTTTTTTTTCTCAACTAGTCGTACGGTTTTCAAATTTGGATCAAAATTACATCTAGTACCGTCCTTCATATTTATTGTCAAAGAGGATGATGGCGAGACATTTAATTACGCGCTATTCTTGTTATTTTAGTTTTTTATATGAAATTTTTAGATTCATCTGTTTTGAAAAAATATCTGCAGAACTTTATAACATCTTCAAAATTGGAGGTATATAATTTTGATCGAGTTGAAAACATTACGGGAAAGGGCAAACAAAGAGAAAAAGAAATATATTAATTTATACTTTCCCATATACAGCTAATCTGTAGCAGATGACTTTGGAAAAATGAGGTTAAAATTGAAAAACCTATTCATGAAAGTTTGATCATTAACCCTTTCCCTCATATAGACGCTTTCTGACGCCTCTGCAGCAGACGGCTGTTTGAAAACATAGTGACAAAAGAAGAAATTGCACAAAACGTGCAATTTCTCCTTTTGCCACAATGTTTTCCACTTTTTGTCATAGGTTATCCATTCAACTATGGAGATTTTCTATGTTTTGACAAAATAAGTTCAAAGTCGTCTGCTGCAGAATTGTCGTATGAGGGAAAGGGTTAAACAGGGTTGAAAACAGTGTGTGACAAAAAGGTGAAATTGCTCATTCAAAATATTTTCAAAAGTCGTCTGCTGCAGAGGCGTCATAAAGCTCCTATATGTCTGTAAGGGTTAAAATATGAGGGACCAAAATGCTTTGTAAATATCATGGTACATAAACATTCATGTTCTTCATTTCCAAGATGAGCTTTTGTTTAACATGCTTTAATCATATTTCCATACATGAATTTCAAGACTGCTAAGCATTTGTTATTCACTCTTTCATATTTCCATACATAAATTTGAAGACTGATAAGCATTTGTTATTCACTCTTTCATATGTCCATACATTAATTTGAAGACTGATAAGCATTTGTTTATCATGCGTTCATATTTCCATGTACATGTATTTGAAGACGCAAGTTTGAATTGTGGTTAGGGAAAGTGACCCAAGATAAAGAACTGTGTCAGGTTCCAAATGGAAACTGTTTTTCAGATATTTCTTAACAACTTATTTAACTTATAGGCTAACAGTGCAGTCTGGTAAATCTATGCGGATGTGCAGGTTAATCTAGATCTACACTGGTGGCAATTGCCCTCAGGTTGGTTTATAACAAGAAAATTAAGAAAAATACAATCAGCATATACTTTTGAGGCATCATGTTCCTGCATCATGAAAAAGTTCAATGGTGCTTGGAGACCTGTGAAGTGTGCCAGTATCCTGCATATAGATTTTTGTAATTTTCTAGAGATGGTAACTTTGGTTTCCATATTTTTTTTTGTCTTTGTTGCCAAACATTTTGTATTTTTAGAAGGTTTATTTTGGTGAAAGATCTGTTTTCTTACATTTTTAAATCTCATTTTATAAAATTAAATATACCATTTTCAATCTGGTTCATGTTTCAGATATTTATTATTGTTTCATGTGGCAAACTTATGTACATACTGTAATAAAACATAACATATTCAAAACCTTTTCTTAATTGCCGTTTGGAAGTCTTTGGCCGAACACATGAACACAAATCTTACATTGTACGTCAATCACCCCGCAGAGTCCCAGTGTTAGTTTTCTCGCGGGACGGCTCATATTGTTATAAGGATGATCATCTGAAGGGCCAACATCAATTACAATTACATTTGTGAGCAATGTCATATTACCTGCACAAGTAGTCTAAAAAGAGTGAACAATCCCTTTCCCACATGAAGACGCATTTTGGTGTGTCTGAAGCAGGTAACTTTTAAAACAAGAGGCCCAAGAGGGCCAGTATCGCTCCACTGCCATAAGGAAAACATTGAATCTCCAAACAGCCCCGCTCCCTGGTGGCCATGTTTTCTGACCAATCACCATGGCTTGAAGGAATCTCGTTAAGTGTCGCCCAAGGAACATTTCTGCAAAATTATTTGAAAATCGGCTAAACAGTTTGGGATGAGAAGATTTTTTAAAGTTTTCACTAAATCCAATATAAGGCAGCGCAGCCATATTTTATTTTAAGACCAATCTATATGGCTTGGTGGAATCTGATGGTCACCCAAGAAACATTTCTACAAAATGATTTGAAAATCGGCCAGAACTAGAAGATTTTTCAAGTTTTCACTGTAGCCATATAAGGTAAAACAGCCCTGGCGGCCATATTTTTCAACCAATCAACCTGGCTTGAAGGAATCTGAAAGAGGGTCACCCAATGAACATTTCTATACAAATTTATTTGAAAATCGGCCCGCAGGAGAAGATTTTTTTTAAGTTTTCACTTTAGCCATATAAGGCAAAATAGCCCTACCCTCTGGCGCCATAGTTTACAGGCAATCAACATGGCTTGAAGGAATCTGATGGAGGGTCACCATAGGAACATTTCTACAAAATTATTTGAAAATCGTCTTGACACTTTCGTAGGAGAAGATTTTTTGTTTTCACTTTAGCAATATAAAGCAAAATAGCCCCGCCCCCTATGTTTTTCGAGCAATCAACATGGCTTGAAGGAATCTGATAGTGGGTCACCCAAGGAACATTTCTACAAAATTCTTTGAAATTCGGCCTGACACTTTCGGAGGAGAAGATTTTTTATGTTTTCACTATAGCCATATAAGGCAAAATAGCCCCACCTTTTGGTGGCCATGTTTTTTCGAGCAATCAACATGGCTTGAAGGAATCTGATAGAAGGTCATCCAAGGAACATTTCTTTCGGTTGCCATGGAAGCCAGAACTTTGTATGGATCCCAAAAATTTGAAGGAATTTAAGAGAGGACATTGAGAGAATGCTTCCTATGAAGTTTCATCCCAATTGGCCAAGTGGTTAGGGAGGAGAAGTCGTTTGAAGCAAAAAGTTGTCGCACACACACATGGCGGACAATTAGCCATGACATAAGATCAAAGCTAAAAATAGTGACAAAGGGAGAAAATGCTCGTAATGACCAATTTCTTTTGCCACAACCATTCATAATCATTCTTTTATTAATTAAGAGTTTCCATATTTTCAATGTTGTCTGCTGCAGATTAGTTTTATGTGTTGATAGTCGGGTCCATTTCAGAAAAGAGTGCAGTTAGGCCACATCATATTAAAACTAACGTTTGCGACTTTTCAACCAGCAAAAATTCAGATAAGCCTGCGCAGCCTAATCTTGATCTTCGGTCTTCACCCTGATACCCCATCTTATCGTACTAGCTTTGTGGAGAACAAATAATTCCAAATGTTACAATTCGTTTGTCAGATGTTTTTGAAGCAGAAAAGGTATACTATTTACTTTATATAAACATTAAGTCTCCAGCTGATAAAATATACACAAGAAAAAGAGGGCCCTGATATCGCGCATGTTGGGAGTTTGGGCTTGACTGTGAAGAGCGTTAATGAAATTACAGCAAAGAAAACCACTCTGGTTCATAAGATCTGTTGAATATCTTGGCCAAACAAATTTCCCAAAAAGATCTTCCAAAAAGAAGTGGCTGTCATAACATCACCACAGTAAATCAAGATTATTGAGGCTAACGAGTCGTGTTTAGAGAATGAAGCAAAGTCGGCCACCCAAGGTAGCTTTAAAATGGCCACAATCTGAGAAAAAGAAGCCTGGTAGACCAACGACAACCTGGCAAAGAACTGTAATAAGACAGCTGGCGGAAATATGAGACTTTTTCATGGGATTAGGTGTAGAAAGTTGCCAAAGACAGGTACACATTTAGAGCGGTCACTGCAGCCTTTCAATGCGTATAGAAGCATTTTAATGCCTCTGCAGCAGACAACTTTTGAAAACGTTTTGGCAAAAGAAATTTTTCCTTTTACCACAATGTTTTCAACTCGTTTCAATTATTAAATTTTCCTTTTACCACAATGTTTTCAACTTGTTTCAATTATTAAATTTTCCTTTTACCACAATGTTTTCAACTCGTTTCAATTATTAAATTTTCCTTTTTAGATATTTTCCATGTTTAACCCTTTCCCTCATACGACAATTCTGCAGCAGATGACTTTGAACGTATTTTGTCAAAAAATAGAAAATCTCTATAATTGAATGGATAACCTATGACAACAAGAGTTGTCGGAGGACAATATAGCTCGCCTATCAGGGATATCGTCTATCAGGGCCTACTTCAGAACAGTTATAGCATGGGTATAAAGTCCAAAATCCAAAAGTGGAATAATTCAGTTGAAATTGAATTTACAAAAGAAAGACAAGAATTACGCGTAATTAAATGTCTCACTGTGTCCCCTGCTTTGACTATCAAGGCAAGTGTAAAAGACAAAAAGTAAACAAAACTCTAACATTGAGCTAAACACAATTTTTTTAAAACAAAAAATAATAAAAAAAAAAAGTTCAAAAATACAAGAAATTTAAAAAAAAAAATTGAGCTGAACACAAAGTTCCAAAATTCAAGAAAAAAAATCAAAAATAAAAAAATAATGCTCAAAGTTCAAAAATACAAGAAAATTAAAAAAAAAAAAAAGAAATTAATCCAACAAAATATGAAGAAGCTATGCCCAATTTTCAAAATCCAGCAAAAAACAAATGTTTTACCCCAAAAAATATGAAAGCCCTAGAACCAGTACTTATTGAGAAAAAAAAAAAAATCGAAACTTTAACGTTGAGCTAAACGCAAAATTGAAAAATACAAGAAAAGAAAAAGAAAAAAATCCAAATGTTTGAAAAAAATCCATTCCAGAGTTATGGGACTTGACATACAAGGTCCCCTAATGACCCTGAATAAGTGTGTGAAGTTTGAAAGCAACAGCATACACAGTGTCTGAGAAAAGGCCTTGCACGCAAAGGTTTGACCAAATTTCTAAGTCCAAAAAGGGGCACAATTCAGTCAAAATCCATTCCAGAGTTATGGGACTTGACATACAAGGTCCCCTAATGATCCTGAATAAGTGTGTGAAGTTTCAAAGCAACAGTATACACAGTGTCTGAGAAAAGGCCTTGCACGCAAAGGTTTGACCAAAATTCTAAGTCGAAAAAGGGGCACAATTCAGTCAAAATCCATTCCAGAGTTATGGTACTTGACATACAAGATCCCCTAATGATCCTGAATAAGTGTGTGAAGTTTCAAAGCAACAGCATACACAGTGTCTGAGAAAAGGCCTTGCACGCAAAGGTTTGACCAAATTTCTAAGTCCAAAAAGGGGCACAATTCAGTCAAAATCCATTCCAGAGTTATGGGACTTGACATACAAGGTCCCCTAATGATCCTGAATAAGTGTGTGAAGTTTCAAAGCAACAGCATACACAGTGTCTGAGAAAAGGTCTTGCACGCAAAGGTTTGACCAAGCTGGCAACGCGGACGCCAACGCCAACGCCGGGGTGATAACATAAGCTCCCCTATTTCTTCGAATAGGCGAGCTAAAAAGTGGAAAACATTGTGGCAAAAGGAGAAATTGCACGTTTTGTGCAATTTCTTCTTTTGTCACTATGTTTTCAAAATGTCGTCTGCTGCAGAGACGTCAGAAAGCATCTATATGAGGGAAAGGGTTAAATCTAGATATTTTCAAAGTTGTCTGCTGCAGATTTTTTGTATATTGGAAAGGGATGAGTAAGCAGAGCCAGATTGCCCTTCACCGGAGTATATTAAATATAATTTTCATGAAGTTGAAAAACCTAATCCCTCAAGTTTGGAAAGTTTGTTCATGATATCTCGTAGCAGGACTTTATGTACCAGTCTCCACCCACCCAACCTTTCCACATGCTTCCTGATGCCTCTGCAGCAGACCACATTTGAAAACATTGCGGCAAAATGAGAAATTAATCAAAACAAGAATCTTTTTTAACTTCATTTATGTAGATTTTTCCATATTTTTGCCTTTTGACACAATGTTTTCAACTCTATTCAATAATTTATCCATTAGTTAAACTGTTAAAGAGATAAACCCTATTTTTCATTAGAATATTTTAATGTCGTCTGCTGCAGAAATAATGCATTTGTTAATACTGTGTGATTGACAAAACATTTGAAGAGTGTTCCATGAAAACAAACAGTTGCCTTATTATTACACATAGCCTAGGATAAAAGCTCTGCCTGCACATCCATGCTTAACCCTTTCCCTCATACAGACACTTTCTGACACCCTCTGCAGCAGACAACTTTTGAAAACATATTCTCCTTTTGTCTCACTATTATTCATTCAATTAGAGATTTTCTGTTTGTTGACAAAATATGTTCAAAGTCGTCTGCTGTAGATTTGTTGTATGTAGGAAAGGGTTAACCATCCAAATTGATACTGGTTTACAAACGTTTCTCAAAACTTCTATGACTAATTGGCTAACAGTGCAGAGTTCCACACTCATGGCAAATGCTTATGTTTGGTTTTCGCAGAGGACCACTTATTGCCTGCCTTCTGTTACAACTCTTTACTAGAAGATTCTTCCATAGTCGATTGACTAGACTGCAAACAGTGCAGTAACTCCAGCTCAGACAGCTTATGCACAGGTTGCTCTGGGTGTAGACATGTTGCAAATACTCAAAGGCTATTATTTTCAATTCTAAATTGCTTTATTTCTCAGCTCGGCAATGACCATATGGCCCGAACAATACCAACAGAATATTTCTGAGCTACAAGACGAAAACTTTTTCAAAGTTGATATATTTATTTGTAGTTCATGTAATTGAAAGAGAAAATAGTAAACAATTAATTTCATCAAGTTAAAAATATGTACACTAGTAAATGTCGGATTTAATATCTGTGGTAAGATTGAATACGTAGCAAGGTCAGTTTAAAAAGATCTATATCGCTTTCTGACCTTTTTACGTATAACAATAACATTTCTCTCATGAATTTTTGGTGATAAAACGTAATCAAAATAATTTGAACAATCTTGGAAGAGTGTCCCCCAAGAATCAATACATCCTCCAGTCCACTGCATTCTCAAAATAGCTATGTAAACCAACCCGTGAAGGTTCATGGTTCATGAATATACTGTGTATACCTCAGTGCAGTGGACCAAATGATGTATTCGTAGTTCCAAGTCAATTTATTCTCTAAATTAAAATATATCATTTTAACACAAGCCAATGGATAAACCATTGCCAACTAAAACCAAGTCAAGAAATCTTGTCATCTTAACAACTTTAAATATCCAACAAAGGTAATTCAAAAGCAATAAATCTGCAAATATTTCCGTATCATATTATGATATGGCTTCTTTTGTCACCAAGTTTACAGAGAATGTGGTCTTTTTTAAGAAGGAAATTGACATACCAATGATAATTCATTGTATGCAAACATTCTTAAAGCTCCTTTTCCCAAATTGCTTATCAACTATCAATGACAGACTTTTCTTTGTCTGGAAATTTGTGTACTGTGTAGAACAATTCAGCTGTGTCGTTTCTCATGTTTCTTATGCTGTACACATTTCCTGCAATGATAAAAAAACATCTTTAACTGAGCCTGTCCATGGGAAAAGGTATAAGTTGGAATTTCGGAACAGCACAGGTTTAGATAGTCTGTACATCTACTCCGTCTTATCAGAATCTACACAAGTTGACAGAAGCTTCTATAAGTAATATGTGAACAGTGTAAATCTAGATCAGACGGCAATTCCTGGGTAATTTAACAGTGCAACTGATTTTTTTTATCCTAATACCCATGAATCCACAAAACCATTAATACCATTCTTTGAGTCTCTGGCATGTCCACACTGGGAATCGAGTCTTCCACTCCTAAGGCAGACGCTATAACCCCAACATCGAGAAGAGGGTCATAGAAAGATACCTAGCAAAGATTCAATCTATACATCCTGGATTGAAAGATTGCTTACAAACTGATCCAACAAGACTTGGCTCAAAAATCTTGCTTCAACCATTGATGGTTATACATGGTTATACATGGTTATACATGTAACAAGCTCAAATCTAGCCTTAACCCTTTCCCTCATGCGGCAATTCTGCAGCAGACAACTTTGAACATATTTTGTCAAAAAATGGACAATCTCTATAATTGAATGGATAACCTCTGACTAAAAGTGGAAAAAATTGTTGCAAAAGGAGAAATTGCTTGTTTTGAGCTATGTTTTCAAAAAGCCGTCTGCTGCAGAGGCCTCAGAAAGCGTCTATATGAGGGAAAGGGTTAACATTAATAAACCTTCCCTGACACAGATACATTTACACTAGATCACTTCTAAAGATGTTACTAACGGAGAAATTCCAAAATTTCAAAACGGTACTGCCAGGTGGCCTGATATTATATATTTTTTGCTAAAATAATTTCATAGCAGGTGACTTTGAACACATCAAAGCTACAACATGGAAAAATCTCCATAACCCTTTCCCTCATACGACAATTCTGCAGCAGACGACTTTGAACATATTTTGTCCAAACATAGAAAATCTCCATAATTGAATGGATAACCTATGACAAAAAGTGGAAAACATTGTGGCAGAAGGAGAAATTGCACGTTCTGTGCAATTTCTTCTTTTGTCACTATGTTTTCAAAAAGCCGTCTGCTTTAACCCTTTCCCTCATACGACAATTCTGCAGCAGACGACTTTGAACGTATTTTGTCAAAACATAGAAAATCTCCATAATTGAATGGATAACCTATGACAAAAAGTGGAAAACATTGTGGCAGAAGGAGAAATTGCACGTTCTGTGCAATTTCTTCTTTTGTCACTATGTTTTCAAAAAGCCGTCTGCTTTAACCCTTTCCCTCATACGACAATTCTGCAGCAGACGACTTTGAACATATTTTGTCAAAACATAGAAAATCTCCATAGTTGAATGGATAACCTATGACTAAAAGTGGAAAACATTGTGGCAAAGGGAGAAATTGCAAGTTTTGTGCAATTTCTTCTTTTGTCACTATGTTTTCAAAAAGCCTTCTGCTTTAACCCTTTCCCTCATACGACAATTCTGCAGCAGACGACTTTGAACATATTTTGTCAAAACATAGAAAATCTCCATAATTGAATGGATAACCTATGACAAAAAGTGGAAAACATTGTGGCAGAAGGAGAAATTGCACGTTCTGTGCAATTTCTTCTTTTGTCACTATGTTTTCAAAAAGCGTCTATATGAGGGAAAGGGTTAAATGAAAAGTATAATTATTGAATATAGAAATTACTCTTCTTGCCACAATGTTTTTAGAAGTGGCCAAAATGCGCCTGCAAGTAGGAAAGGTTTTAAACATTTTTTTTAGATCCAGTGAAAGTTAACAAAATTGAATTGAGAAAAGTGACCTTGCTGCAAATATGATGGCTATATAGTTGCAATATCTCCCCTTCGTACATCGTTTCAACCTTGTCTAAAAACTATTAATTCAATTCTTTTAATGAAGATGATCCTAAAATAGCATATAAGCCTTTGACTATTGGAACTAATATACAGTTCCAAATATGATTGACGTACAGATTGAAGCGAAGTGATTCCTGTATCACTCTGCTAAGTCTAGCAACACACAAAGTTTAGTAAAATCCTTTTTTTTTCTCCAAGAAAGTAAAGTTATATCACAGTGTTTCCTGGGTAAGTTATCATTACTACTTGTCCATTCAATTCTATCCTGGCATCAGCGAGTCAGTCGAAATCGAGGGCTTGGCGTGAAACGGTTGTAACTAAAAACATATTTTGAAAACCCTTGTTTAGGGGCAATTTTGACCCCTTTGTAAACAATGAAAATTTAGGTGCCATTGCTCAGAACGAGCAATGGCACCTAAATTTCCATTGTTTACAAAGAAAAATGATTTAATGCTTATGAAGACTTTATGGCGAGGTGATGAACCTTGGTAAAAAAATACCAATTTTAGTTGCAACCGTTTCACGCCAAGCCCTCGAAATGCTTATCCTACAACACTGAGCGCCAAGGAGGCAAAGACTTGACTACAATATTTAAAGTATTTGGTATGACATGGTCAGGTATTGAACCTCCATGGTGGTCTGTACTAGACAGTGTTTGACTGTCTTACAGAATGACTGATCTACCACGCTGGTAGCAAAATGCTGTCAATTGCAACTGTTAGTTTATAGTGCAACATTTATCTGAACAGATCCCTATAGACCCAAAAATTATTTGTAGAAAATAATTACCAAAAGGTACAAAGAAGGTGTCGTCAGTCTCCACCAAAGTGGTTGTTTCATGTATTGTCACCAATACTTTGCCCCTCAATATCCTGAATACCTGTAACAGAAAAACATAAACCCTTACGTAACAAAAGTAATGCTAGAACTATCACTGAAAACCCTTACGTAACAAAAGTAATGCTAGAACTATCACTGAAGATGATAAATACCCCCTAAACAGCACCTTGACCTACACCATAACTTAATAAACAAGAGGGCCATGATGGCCCTGGAATCGCTCACCTGATTTTTTTTTTCACTTTAGCTATATAAGCCCCGCTATCTGGCGGGCATAGTTTCCAACCAATCAACTTGGCTTTAAGGAATCTGATAGAGGGTCACCCTAGGAACATTTCTACAAAATTATTTGAAAATCGGCCTGACACTTTTGAAGGAGAAGATTTTTTAAGTTTTCACTATAGCAATAAAAGGCAAAATAGCCCCGCCCCCTGGCGGCCATGTTTTTTGACCAATCAACATGGCTTGAAGGAATCTGATAGAGGGTCATCCAAGGAACATTTCTACAAAATTATTTGAAAATCGGCCTGACACTTTTGGAGGAGAAGATTTTTTAAGTTTGCACTATAGCTATATAAGGCAAAAAAGCCCCGCCCCCCCCCTGGCGGCCATGATTTTCGACCAATCAACATGGCTTAAAGGAATCTGATAGCGGGTCATCCAAGGAATATTTCTACAAAATTATTTGAAAATCGGCCTGACACTTTTGGAGGAGAAGATTTTTTAAGTTTTCACTATAGCCATATAAGGCAAAAAAGCCCCGCCCCCCCTGGCGGCCATGTTTTTCGACCAATCAACATGGCTTCAAGGAATCTGATAGAGAGTCACCCAAGGAACATTTCTACAAAATAAGTTCAAAATCTGCCAACCAGTTAGGGAGAAGTAGAATTTTGAAGTTTTTTTCGTTTCGTTGCCATGGAAACCAGAATTCTGCATGGATCCCAAAAATTTGAAGGAATTCTGGTGAGGTCATTGAGAGGATGCTTTCTGTGAAGTTTCATCCCAATTGACCCACCGGTTACTGAGGAGAAGATGTTGAAGATTTTTTAAGTTTGCACTATAACCATAAAAGGCAAAATAGCCCCGCCCCCTGGCGGCCATGTTTTTGACCAATCAACATGGCTTGAAGGAATCTGATAGAGGGTCACCCAAGGAACATTTCTACAAATTTATTTGAAAATCGGCCTGACACTTTTGGAGAAGAAGATTTTTTAAGTTTGCACTATAGCCATATAAGGAAAAATAGCCCCGCCCCCCCTGGCGGCCATGTTTTTCGACCAATCAACATGGCTTCAAGGAATCTGATAGAGAGTCACCCAAGGAACATTTCTACAAAATAAGTTCAAAATCTGCCAACCAGTTAGGGAGAAGTAGAATTTTGAAGTTTTTTTCGTTTCGTTGCCATGGAAACCAGAATTCTGCATGGATCCCAAAAATTTGAAGGAATTCTGGTGAGGTCATTGAGAGGATGCTTTCTGTGAAGTTTCATCCCAATTGACCCACCGGTTACTGAGGAGAAGATGTTGAAGATTTTTTAAGTTTGCACTATAACCATAAAAGGCAAAATAGCCCCGCCCCCTGGCGGCCATGTTTTTGACCAATCAACATGGCTTGAAGGAATCTGATAGAGGGTCACCCAAGGAACATTTCTACAAATTTATTTGAAAATCGGCCTGACACTTTTGGAGAAGAAGATTTTTTAAGTTTGCACTATAGCCATATAAGGAAAAATAGCCCCGCCCCCCCTGGCGGCCATGTTTTTCGACCAATCAACATGGCTTGAAGGAATCTGATAGAGGGTCACCCGAGGAACATTTCTACAAAATTATTTGAAAATCGGCCTGACACTTTCGGAGGAGAAGATTTTTTAAGAATTTTGAAGTTTTTTCATTTCGTTGCCATGGAAACCAGAATTCTGCATGGATCCCGAAAATTTTAAGGAATTCTGGTGAGGACATTGAGAGGATGCTTTCTGTGAAGTTTCATCCCAGTTGACCCACCGGTTACAGAGGAGAAAATGTTGACGGACGCCGGACATAGGGCGATCACAATAACTCACCTTGAGCACTTCGTGCACAGGTGAGCTAATAAAAGGGCCATAACATAAAATTTACCAGGAATTGTAACCCCTTTAGGATATGCACATCTCCTCTTGGTATAGAAGCTTCATGTAAAATATGGCTTCCGACCGACAGACAGACAGACAGCCCGACACAGTGACTCCTATATACCCCCTCTTCTTCGAAGGTGGTATAATAACAATTTATAGCTGTAACAAAGAAAGACTGACAAGACAACTTTTGAAAACATAGAATGAAACCAATACCACCCCATCTACTGGAGCTCAAGAGCTGCATTAACTCCAATCATTAAAGCCGCTCTTATGGTTAAAGCAAGGGTTATCATTCTTATCGAGTATCTCTAGGCCACAGGGGCATACATTTTGCATCAAAACCATCTTTCTAGATCTTACCATTTTTCCTTCACATGTTTCCCTTATCAATGCAGCCAAAAATACATTCGTTTTCAACTCTTACAAGTGCATGCATAAATGTATCAAATATTTACCAAAGCTTGTTCGCCTACACGACTTAATGGTTTTGTTCTAGTGGGCCTGATTTCTAGCTTCCCGGCTGACATACAAAATTGATCAAACAATTTGGTAACACAGAAAGGATCACTGGACTTTGGGGAATTCCCATCCGGGCCAACTGCTTGGAATGAATTTTTGTATGCAATGCATTCTGTAAATGATAAAAGACATTATTAACAATTACCCACATAGAATAAATCTGCAGCAGACAAACTCGAAAGATTTAAAAACATAATTGCAAAGAGAGAAATTGCTCTTTATAAGCAAATTCTCCTTTTGCTACAATGTTTTCAAGAGTTGTCTGCTGTAGACTTGTAAAAATATGACAACATGTGGTAAAGGGTTAACCAATTTCTTCTAACATGCGATTTTAATCCTTTACCTGAAATTTTTTAAAATACCAACGCAGTTAGCAACTTTTGAAAACATTGTTAAAAAAGAAGATATACAATCCTTTGTTAACTCTGTATTAAAATTATACTTGTCTCAAAACATTATTATCATTGTACGGCTAAAATTGATTATTGAAAATTTGGTCGCATTCTTTTTTTAAACATTCTATGGAAATCTAGAAATGGCTCTTTTTGAGCAATTTCTCCTTTCCCCCCACAAGTTGTTCGTATCAAGGAATGGATTTAATTGATATTATTTTCTTCTATATATTCTTGAGCACAAGCTCAGATGTTTTGTCCGATGAAATCGCAAAATACAACAAAAGCCGAGTTCTATACAATCGGAAAACTGGACAATCACATCTTCTCTTTCTCCTTTATTCATATGGGCTATGTTACCCGTTTTATACCCATCAATTCTGTAAGTGACATTTTGTTTAGCTTATGCGGAGGTCAATCTTAGCCGACCTGTCATCAGATATACAAGCCAGCGAAGTTTAGGTCTGGTTTTACAGAGAATGGTGTAGATCTAGATCAACATCTGTGTCCATAAAATTTGTTGCAGCAGCTTTAACTAAACTTCTGTCAAACAGAAATATTTTGATCTGGCAGCGTGGACGCAGACAGATGTTTATCTACAAAAACCCTCTAGCTGGGTTTCATGGAACATGATAACAGTTCTTACCGATTCCAACACTATCCTGAGTATCGGGGTCTACCACAGTAACATCTGTTTTATCAAAATCCTCAAAATCTTCTGGCATGTCTACATGGATCGACAACTTTCTGTTTGATTTCTTTCCCACTTTTTCTTTTGTAACCTTAAGCACTTTAGAATACAAAAACAAAAGCTGTATAAGTTTATCCAATAAAAGAAAAGAATACAAATCACAGATACGGATTATAGATTAGGACTTCCTATTGGCATCCTTCATCCACAAACAAAATTATTTTAACCCTTACCCTCATATAGACGCTTTCTGACACCTCTGCAGCAGACAGCTTTTTGAAAACATAGCTCAAACCGAGCAATTTCTCCTTTTGCAACAATGTTTTCCACTTTTAGTCATAGGTTATCCATTCAATTATAGAGATTTTCCATTTTTTGACAATTTACACCACTGATGAGTAATAAAGCTTCGATATATTAATTTGATAAATCATTAACCCTTTCCCTCATATAGACGTTTTCTGAAGCCTCTGCAGGAGACAGCTATTTGAAAACATAGTGACAAAAGAAGAAATTGCACAAAACGTGCAATTTCTCCTTTTACCACAAGGTTATCCATTCAATTATGAAGATTTTCTATTTTTTGACAAAATACATTAAAAGTCGTCTGCTGCAGAATTGTCGTATGAGGGAAAGGATTAACCCACATAGAACAAATCTGCAGCAGATAACTTTTAGGCAAAAACGTGGAAAGTCTCCAAACCGGTAATTGAATGAATAATTTTCGAATTGTGTAGACAACATTGTGTCAAAGGAAAAAATACTTTTTCATGAGCAATTTCTCCTTTTTTCACACAGTTTTTGAAAGTTCTCCTCTGCAGTTGCGTCAAAATGAGTCTGCAAGTGTGACAGAGTTAAAGTTTAAACACATTGAATATTCCTGGAGCTACAAAAGGACAAGCAAGATCTTGGAAGTTATGGTCGATCTTTCAATAATCCAGACAACACCTTTTTTTAACTCCTTGAATTCTATAGCTGACAACACAAACTGTATCATATCCCTTTCCAACCTGCAGACACATTTTGACATAATAGCAGCAGGCGACTTTTGAAAACATTGTGGCCAAAAGTGAAATTGCTCATGAGCAATTTCTCCTTTGACCACATTGTTTTCAACTATATTTAAAAATTAAGCTATCTTTTATGGAGATTTTTCAGGTTTTATCACTATGTTTTCAAAGTCGTCTGCTGCAGATTTATTGTATGTAGGAAAGGGTTAAGTGAAAGATTAACTTACAAGCTAGTTTTAATCGTCGTTTTTGTCTCTTTATTTCTTCTTGCTTCTTATACACCACTTCCATTGACGGTTTAACGCCAACAATGACTGGACCTGCATCAATAATGAGAGACTTAGACAAGGAAGAGTAAACATGTCCTCTCACTTACCCATTTCCCACAGAAGCTTTTCCACAGTTTGCCACAAGACAACATTTGAAATCGTTGTGGCAAACAGAGAAATTACTCATCAAGAACAATTTCTCTGTTTGCTGCAATGTTTTCAATCTGTTGAATTAATTATAAGGGAAATTGGCTGAGAATGTGACTTGGTGGAAAATACAATGGATGATTGACAAAGACATGCATGTTCCACGATCTTCTATATAAACCTATGAATGTAACCATTCCTATGGGCAATATACAGACTTGGCAATGTTAATGATGTAACAATGGGGTACCCTAGATACACAACTGGGCCCTGAATATAATGTCAGATTCATATCACTCAATATAGAATCTGACTTACCCATCATTTGCTAAAACTAGCAAGTCTATTTCTCAGGTCTCGTCACAGAGGGTCATCTAATGAACATTTATACCAAATAATCTTGGAATTCGACAAGCGGATTCAGAGGAGAAAAGTTTTAAATTTTGGGCATTTTTAATGATGCAGCAACTTTTTAAATAAAAAATAAATCGGCGAAAGAGGACCACCAAATGTGCATTCCTGTGAAGTCGTTTGAAACTAAAAAATCATTTTAACCCTTTTCTGTAGCTTATTTGTGGCTATGATTTTCAACCAATCATTATGGCTAGACAAATTTCTACTACATCATCTTGAAATCAGATGAGCACTCCAATAAAAATGGAATTTTAAAAGTTTTGTCATTTGGACCCTTTTTTGATGCCATCTGGCTTCGCAACATGTTTCATAGAGGGTAATCCAAGGAACATTTCTACCAACTTATCTTGGAATCTGCAATTTACACCACTGATGAGTAATAAAGCTTCGATATATTAATTTGATAAATCATTAACCCTTTCCGTCATATAGACGTTTTCTGATGCCTCTGCAGGAGACAGCTATTTGAAAACATAGTGACAAAAGAAGAAATTGCACAAAACGTGCAATTTCTCCTTTTACCACAATGTTTTCCACTTTTTGTCATAGGTTATCCATTCAATTATGGAAATTTTCTATGTTTTGACAAAATATGTCCAAAGCCGTATGAGGGAAAGGGTTAATTTTAGACAGAACAACGCTGACCCCTGAAAGCCTTTTTTCTTTAATTTGACAAATCATTAAGGAAACTGGTATTCACCAAAGAAACTTTCAAATCAGGTTTATAGTTTATGGTTTCTGTGATTAACCCTTTCCCCCATACGACAATTCTGCAGCAGACGACTGCAGAGGCGTCAGAAAGCGTCTATATGAGGGAAAGGGTTAACATAATAGGCAAAACCACGTTCACACAAATCTGCATCAGACGACTTTGAAAACATTTAAAAGTATTGAAAATCTCTATAAATAAGAGTTCAGATCATTGTGGCATTATGAGAAATGACTCCTTTTGATGTAATTATTTCTTCTGCTGCAAATGCATCTGCATGTTAGAAAGAGTTAAAACATGCCTATGTCCGGTCTGTCTTCCCAGATTATTTCTTCAAATGTAGCTACTGGCCTCAATCGTGTTCTCTGTGATCGTCTCAACCCCTCAGGTGCCGGCTCGGGATGAACTGTAACATGTCAAAACAAAGTGCTGTTAACGTCTATGAGATACGAAATCTTGAAATCTCCAAGACAAAAATACATAAAAGTCTCCATATTAAAAAGAATAATTATTGAATGAAGTTGGAAACATTGTGACAAAAGTAGAAATTGCTTATAATGAATAATTTCTCCTTTTGCCAAAATGTTATCAAAGGTTGATATATGAAAGTGAGTCTGAAGTTGGGATAGGGTTTAATCCTTATTTGAACTACAAACTCTATGTTGTTGGTGCTCAAAAGAACCCTCTCATTGAATTAAATTCAGTTTTAAGTCATTTTTAATTAACCCATTTGCTGGTCTAAAATATCTGCTTTGAAAACATCCATGGAAACCAATTAAATTTCTAGAACAAAGGAAATACAATTTCGATTCCGAGTTGACTATATTGTGAGAAAAAGAATTACTTTTAATTTTAAATTTAAAGCAATTTCTGTTTTCAACAATGTTTTTAAATGTCCTCTGCAGCAGAGGCATCACACGTTGTCAGGAAGCAGTGTAATTAACCAAATACCTTATTTGTAATTGAAATAAACACTACGAAATTGAAATCATTTAAACAAATCGAATACGAGTGAACAAAAAGGGAAAAGGAGAAATTTCTTGTACAATTATTGAATGAAGTTGGAAACAATTGTGGAAAACGGAGAAATTGCACAAGAAATTTCTCCTTTAGACATGATGATTCCATAAGTTGTATTGTGCAGATGCGCACAAATGCGTCTGTATGCGTTAAAAACTTACTGCATCTGTCTTCTATTGGCAGTTCAGCATAGGATTTGGGTAGCTTTGATAAAGACATTGGAGTCTTGGTCATAGTGCACTCAAATATATGCATTGGGGTAGAGTTTGGAGACGGTAGAGGTGTTCCAACATCTGAAATGTAAAATAATAGTAAAAGCGGAGTCAGAGTCATTCAAAAATTTAGTTTTCTCCATGCCCAATATACAATGCATGACTTGTTTGTTCAATGCAACTTTTAAGAGCTAACCTTTTCTCACATATAACTAATATGAAGCATACAACATTGAATACACACCCACAAAAATATTGAAAATCTCTTGAAAAGAAAGTATAATTATTAAAGTGTTGAAAATTATTGTGGCAAATGGAGAAATTGCATATAATTCATCAACTGTTCTTTCTTTTATAGTTTCAATATTTTTGACTTAATGTTTTCAAAGTCATCTGCTGCCGATTTGTTGTTTGTGCAACAGGGGGTTTAAAGAAGACATTTTAGCTGGGACTGTGTCAGCATGTTCCAAAACTTAAAGCAACACATGAAGAACCTTGGCATGCTGCAGGCTCATTTGGAATCATAGCTGGTCGCAAAAACCTAATGGTTGCTTTTGATGTGACTCAATGTATATAGTGTCCGTAAGATATTAAGATTATGAATGTTCATATTTCTGTATCATAGCAAGGAAGATAACTCTGGTATTACTGCATGGATGCCAAAACTATAGGCTAGGAAATGTGTCCTGGTCAAAGGAACTCCTGCATGACAGCTGCAAGAAGGGATCTTACCTAAACAACTGAAAATCAAATCCTGCTGGCTTACCAGTCCACCATCGTAGATTCCTCACATACATTTTGAGATATGAGCCAGAGCATCAGAAAAGGTACAAGTCTGCTTTCATCAGCAGTTTAGATCCAGATCAACCTGTCTTTCCGCTCAGTCTGATTAAGATCTACACTGTTCACATATATCTTGTTTTGTTAGATGAGTCTGTCAACAAGAGTAGATTCTGATAAGACTAAGAAGGCAGACAAGATGATTTGAACCTAAACTGTTCAGATATGCCAACTTGTACCTTTTCTAACCCACTGGCTCAAATGCAAAACATTAACTGCTACAACTGACAGACAAAAGTACATACATTTATATATTAATTTTTAACCCTTTCCTACATACAACAAATCTGCAGCAGATGACTTTGAAAACATGGTGACAAAAACCTGAAAATAATAGATATCATAATTGTTAAATAAAGCTGAAAACATTGTGACCAAAGGAGAAATTTCACATCATGAGCAATTTCTCCATTCGCCACTATGATCTCAAAAGTCGTCTGCTTCAGAGGTGTCAGAAAGCGTGTCACCTACCAATAAGTTTAAGTGTCATGGCAAACAGAAGAAAGAAAAGTTTAACGTATACATTAAACATTTTGCTAATGCCACCGATTCCAAACACATATGCTGACACAGTCCCAGGTAAAATGTCTTCTTTAACCCTTGCCCACATACAACAAATTTGCAGCAGACAGCTTTGAAAACATTTAGTCAAGAATATGGAAGTATCATTATTGAATCGAGTTGAATACATTGTGGCAAAAAGAGAAATTACTCATTATAAGCAATACCTCCTTTTGCCACTTCTTTCGAAAAGTCCTCTGCTGCAGATACTACAAAGTGTGTCTGCAAGTGGGAAATATTGTATTGAGAAAACTGTTATGAAGCATGTAACCAGGAATACAATAGAGAAGCTTAATGTCTTTACCTGAAAGACCCATACTATGTCTGAACGTTTTAGGATTATTTATCGTCTCTTTCAATAAGGACTCATCTGCGCTCAAAAGATGGTGTGTATTTTCCTCTGGGCAAATGGTAACTCTGCGGCCCTTTCTTTTCCTGGGCTGTCCCTTTTTTGATAAACAAGGGGTCAGTCCTTCACTTGGTTCCACTACTACTTCAATTGGACTTGCTGAAATAAGCATACATCCTTTATCTTTTATTGTTATAATCTGTAGTTTGAGGGTCATGGGTGCATGCAATGTAAAGTTATCACTCGGACAAAATTTCGCGTTCAAGGTAAGTGGTCTTGACGTTTGACTGATGTCCTCACAATCAATAGGCAGGGCTGTACAAATCCCATAGCCCGACGCCCGGGACAAGTCGCTAATTGCAACATCTCAGTCCCGGACAAGTGGCATTTTCCAAAAATCCACGTCCCATTATATCAACCCATTTACGTAACAGTGAATGTAAATTACTGTGTCTGGTAGCCCAGCTTAATTACTAACACACATGTCTGTCGTGTATAAATTTGATTGTATGTTACATGCGAAAAACCACTCCATGTCAAGTTTGAGGACCATGGGTGCAGGCAATGTTGAGTTATCACTCGGACAAGCTTTTCACGTTCAAGGTCACTGTGACCTTGACCTTTGAACCAATGACCTGAACATCAATATGGGGTTATCTACTGGTCACCCCCAGCATCCATGTCAAATTTGAGGGCCATGGGTGCAGGCAATGTAGAGTTATCACTCTGACAAGCTTTTCAGGTTCAAGGTCACTGTGACCTATGATCCAATGACCTCAAAATCAATAGGGCTCATCTACTGGTCACCCTCAGTCTCCATGTCAAGTTTGAGGGCCATGGGTGCAGGCAATGTAGAGTTATCACTCGGACAAGCTTTTCAGGTTCAAGGTCACTGTGACCTATGATCCAATGACCTCAAAATCAATAGGGGTCATCTGCTGGTCACCCTCAGTCTCCATGTCAAGTTTGAGGGCCATATGTCCAGGCAATGTTTAGTTATCACTCGGACAAGCTTTGGTCTACCAACAGACCAACCGACATGTGCAAAGAAATATACCCCTCTTCTTTGAAGGGGTCATAATTATGCCTAGATATCATCTGATAAAGTTTCAATATGCTCAAGCCCAAAATGCACCTTCCCGAGTGTTAACCAGATTTTCCTTCAAATTGACCCAGTGCCCTTGTTTTTGACCCCACATGACCCATATTCAAACTTGACCTCGATATCATCAAGACAAACTTTCTGACAAAATTTCAAGCAGCTCAAGTCAGAAAAGTGATCACCTGAATATTTTTAAAGTGTTTACCTAAACAAATATATGTAAAACAAGTGATCCCCAGGGTAGAGGTAGAGGTCACCAAAGAGGTACCAAATATCAAAGGCCTTGGCCTTTTTCTTTTACACAAGAAGATTTTTAAAGTTTTCTCCCTATACAAGTCTATGTAAAACAAGTGACCCCAGGGCTATTATTTGAACAATCTTGGTAGAGCCTCTACTAGATGGAACTACATACAAAATATCAAAGGCCTGGTCAATTTACTTTTACATTATAAGTTACTTTATAGGCTAAATATTTTATGTATCTACTAAGATATTTCCCGGGTGCGCTGCAGATTTCGTTGTATGTGGGAAAGGGTTCAGAAAATATCACGTAGTTTATAAAATAGCCTGGTCGAGCGTTGTTATAAACTGGCTAAAACCGATCGATACCGATAGTAAATAAACAAAATCTATGTTATTTTAGAGAATAAATAAAATAGCGAGAGAGTTTTGTCATTTTGGGAGTAAGCTCAAAACACACTTGGAAAGTTAAATTCGAACCCCGACATGCTCAAGCCAAAAATATGGCTTCCAGAATATTAACATATAATCGAACTTGGCCTAGATATCACTAAGACAAACATTCTGACAAAGTTTCAACATGCTCAATTTTAAAATGCGGCTTCCAGAGTGTTAACAAGATTTTCATATAATTTGATCTAAAGAACTAGTTTGTGACCCCCATATGACCCTGTTTCAAACTTGGCCTAGATATGCCAAGTTTGAAACAGGGTCATATGGGGGTCTCAAAGAAATGTCTTGGAAGGCTGATGAAACTTTTAGTACCCTAAAATGAAGAGAGAACCTAGGCAATGATGTAGAAAAGAACGCATTCCATTCCTCATAAGAATGCTAGAATCTCGAAATTGTCCGAGATAATTAACAATCAGGAAGGCAATGCACAGCTACGAACAAAATATCCTTGAAAAGGTATATCTAGGGTCAACAAATAAATAACAAACCTCCAGTAAGTGGCCCTGATGTCACATTTTGAAGTAGCTCAGATCTTCTGGAAACTCGAAATGATACTCCACTTTCTAGATTAGTCGTAACTGTAAATCACAGACAGATGATTTAAACAAGAGGTCCTATATCGCTCACCTGATTTAATATAACTTAAAACAGTTTTCAATGTTTTTACTAAAAGCATATAGGGAAGTGAACAACGCCCCCTAGTGGCCATGTTATTCAACAATCTGAATAATTTCAACTCTCTTGGTATAGGGTCACCCAAGGGAACAAATTATTTTAAAATCAGGCCTATACTTTTGAGTTTTCACTATATATACATAATTATAAAGACAAGAATTACGCGTAATTATATGTCTCGTCGTCCCCTACTTTGACTAACAATACAAGTATAAAATATGTTTTATGTTTGCAAACAAAAACCACTATTAGTAGTGACTATATGTCGCCAAAGTCTCTTTTTTAACATAACATAAAAAACATGTAATGCTCACCTGTCTACCATGGCTCTGTAAAATTAGGTTGATTGATCGAGAGGTTTAATGTCGTTTTCAACAATTTTTCAGTCATATCACGTCAGTCAGTTCACCTATTCATGCATTTCATGGCTTTCTCATACCAGTACTCAACACAAGATACCTTCCATGCAACTGGCTTCTTTTCCACATAGACTGTTAGCTCATTGGTGAAAAACTAATGATGCATGTTACAGTGACTTTTGTCAAACAACGGCTGAGCTGAGATTCAAACTCACAACGGAAACATAGATAGACCAAGACCCATATTCAAACATGAAGACTAATTTTCTTAAAAATATCATTATTCTCAAATGTTACTGGTGATGAAATTAGATAATTCGAGATGTCATAACCATTGAAAAATTTGATCTGAATCAGTATCAGAAGTTTTAATGTTGGCTGTAATATGAAGTACAAAGACTGACAGTATAATATCACTTTCTCACATACAACATATCTACATCAGTTAATTGTTAACCCTTTCCCACCCTGTATACTTGTTTGAATGCATTGTGAGCACTTTCTTATTTTGCTTAAATGTTTTCAACTCTATTTTAATAATGAATAAACTATCATTCATAAGAGGTTTTTCATACTTTTAATCAAATGTTTTCAAAGTCGTCTGCTGCAGATTTGTTGTTTGTGTGAAAGGATTAAACCTAGATAGAAAGCTACCTTGTCTTGAATCAGGTTCTGGTGTGTATGATGAGGCTGTGTGTGACAATCCAGATTTAGGTGAACTTGACGACCTCCTACCAGTTGATCCCTTTGAATGAGGTTGGCTCATCTTCTTTGTTTTTGACATTGTTGTATCTCGCCCATTGTTATCGATATCGCTGCTGTCTTCTGAGGACGATTTCCTCTTTTTAGTATAGTTTTTTGACTGTGTTCTAGTTTTATTTTGAATGACTTTCTCTGTGCTATTTAAATCCTGTTTTTTATTTGTTTTTCCTTTCTTTTTAGGACTTGCATACTCAATTGATAAATCACTAGGAATTTTCCTCTTTACATTTTTAGCATTTGCATTTCCTTGTTTTTGTCTGGAATAGTCTTTCTTCTTATCACCCTTTTTCCCCTTATCTAATTTCTGTAAACTTTCCTCCATGATTTCTTCATTATCATCAATCTCTGGTAAATGATTATCAATAAAATGTTCATCATTTTCAAATTGTCTGTCAGAGGCAGGTTCTTCATTATCAGAGTCATCTTCATCGTTGGTAATATCCAAATAGTCTGCAAGTTTTCTGTTAACTTTATCAACCTTATTCTTAGGTTTGTTTTTACCTTTGCTTTCACTTTTTGTATCTTGCCCATTGTTATCCATATCACTGCTACTTTCTGAGGACGATTTCCTCTTTTTAGTGTTGTTTTTTGACTGTGCTTTAGTTTTATTTTGAATGACTTTCTTTTTAGGACTCACATATTCCATTGATAAATCACTAGCATTTTTCCTCTTTACAGCTTTAGCATTTGCATTTCCTTGTTTTTGTTTGGAAGCATTTTTCTTCCTATCACCCTTTTTCCCCTTATCTAATTTCTGTAAACTTTCCTCCTCGGTTTCTTCATTATCATCAATCTCTGGTAAATGATTATCAATAAAATGTTCATCATTTTCAAATTGTCTGTCAGAGGCAGGTTCTTCGTTAGCAGAGTCATCTTCATCGTTGGTAATATCCAAATAGTCTGCAAGTTTTCTGTTAACTTTATCAACCTTATTTTTAGCATTATTTTTTCCTTTGCTTTCACTTTTTCCATGCTCACTTTCACTAGTCACATTTTTACTTGATTGTGTTGTGATATTTTTTCTCACAGATTTTGTATTCCTGGTTTGTTTTAATTTACAACCCTGCTTACTGATATTTTCAGTAGTCTTATTTCTACCACTTTTCTGTGACTTACCTGTCCCATGAAGATGTTTTGTTCTAAAGTTAGATTTTATATCATCAACAAAACTTATATCCATGTCATCTTCAGCGTCACTTATTACAGGGTGTCCAAAGAGATTTATATGTGACGACCTGGCAGAGAGTGACAGGAAATTATCAGTGTCTGATTTGACATACCTATGGGACACATTTTCATTGTTTTTGGTTTGTTTCTGTTGCTTTTGTGTAGTGTGTTTCTTTTTCTGTATTTTTTCGTCACTGATAATCTGGACTTCTGAAGGTGTATCAAGCTCTTCTTTTGCAAGTTCTATGTTTGCTGCTTCTAATCTAAAATTTCGAATCATAACCATTTAGTATTACAAAGCAAAATTATTCATTAATACCTAAAAAAATCTTAAAACTTAACCCTTTCCCACAATCAACAAATCTGCAGCAGACGACTCTGAAAATATCTTCAAAAAAATATTGAAACTCTTTGTAAATATAGTTATTGAATGGAGATAAAAACATTGTGGCAAAAGGAGATTGCTCATCATGGACAATATCTCCTTTTCCAAAAATGTTTCAAAAGTCGTCTGCTACAAATGCATCAAAATTTGTCTGTAATGCGGTAACATTATTTGAATAATATTGGTCAAGTACCACTAGCATATATAACAAGTTAACAACATCAAATAACAAAGCTTGAGGAATTTCAGTTCTCAACAAACATATTTTTATTGGGAAAACAAGCCCATGATGGCCATATTTTTTTTACCAATCTAAATAATTTGAACACATTTAAAAGAGTTACTGAGGTTAAAGGGTTCAATCAATTTCCCCTTTTCATCTCAGGTTTAGTTCAGGAGGCTCCATCTCTGACCCACTGGCTCTCACTACAATTAAACCGTTTTTGGGGTACTTTAACCCCCCTTTCCCACATACAACAATTCTGCAGCAGAACACTTTAAAACTAGAATGGAGTGCTCCCCGGAGCATGTGTGTCACCTGCCGGCGCCTTGTCAGAAAAATTTAATTTTTGACAGAAAAGGGGCAATAAGTCTGATATAAAAATATTTGGATTATACCCCTTTTGTGAACCCATCACTAAGATTGATATAAACATTTGTCAAAAGTTTCAATCCAATCCCTTGAGTAGAAAAAAAGTTATTTGAAAACGTGACGAAAAAGTGTGACAACAGACGGCGGATAGACAGACAGACAGACAGACGCCGGACAAAAAAAATAGTAATCCCCAAGTGCCTACCATGCTACGCAGGTGACAGAAAAATATTGACAAAACCCTGAAAAATCTCTAAAAAAGATAGCTTAATAGTTCAAAATAAAGTTAAAAAAACATTGTGGCCAAAGGAGAAATTGCTCATTATGAGCAATTTCTCCTTTCACCACAATGTTTTCAAAAGTTGTCAGCTGCAATTGCGTCAAAATGCTTCTTCTGGTGGGAAATGGTTATGGAATTGTCGCACTGAGCAATTTTTTTTGGTTTCCACTAGGGTTTAACCATTTCCCTCATATAGACGCTTTCTGGCGCCTCTGCAGCAGACGGCTTTTTGAAAACATAGTGACAAAAGAAGAAATTGCGCAAAACGTGCAATTTCTCCTTTTGCCACAATGTTTTCCACTTTTTGTCATAGGTTATCCATTCAATTATAGAGATTTTCTATTTCTTGACAAAATTTGTTCAAAGTCGTCTGCTGCAGAATTGTCGTATGTGGGAAAGAGTTAATGGCTTAATAACAGAGAGAGTCTTTGAGATAGATCAATTACCTTCTCTGCCAAACCCTTTCCCATACACAGCATATTTGCAGAAATTGCTTTTAAAAGCATTTTAGCAAAAATACAGAAACTCTCCACAATTGATAGTATTGAAAAGACTATAGAGTTGAATACATTGGCAGAAAAGGAGAAAATTGCTTATCATGAGCAATTCCTCCTTTTGACACGATGTTTACACATGTCTTTTGCAACAGATTCTTTAAAATGTTTCTGCAACTGGAAAATTGATAAATATCTATTTTGATCATTAATGGATCATTGAGAACATACCTTTTTGTCCGTGATATTTTAGAGTCCTCACTTAATTCTAGAGTAGAATAGGATAGCCTGAAAATATTAAGGTAAATCTCAAAAGTATTTACAAACAAGAGGGCCATGAGGCCCCGGATCACTCACCTGAGAATGGGCTATTTAACTCTTTCCCTCATATAGACGTTTTCTGACGCCTCTGCAGCAGACAGCTTTTTGAAAATGAGCAATTTCTCCTTTTGACACAATGTTTTCCACTTTTAGTCATAGGTTATCCATTCAATTATAGAGATATAACAAAATATGTCCAAAGTCATCTGCTGCAGAATTGTCATATGAGGGAAAGGGTTAAGACTTAACTCTTTCAGCGCCAATGGCAATATCATCAAGACACAATTTCTGACAAAATTTCAAGCTGCTCAAGTCAAAAATGTGATCTCTAAAGTGTTAACAAGATTGTTCTCTAATTTGACCTAGTGACCTAGTTTTTTTACCTGACCTGACCCATATTCGAATTTAGACTAGATGTCATGAAGACAAATATGCTCAAGCCAAAACTGCGGCGTCCAAAGTGTTAAAAAGATTGTTCTTCAATTTGGCAGTGACCTACTTTTTAACAGACATGACCAATATTCGAATTTAGCCTACATAACATCGAGACAAACGTTCTGATAAAGTTGCTCAAACAAGCAAATTCATGAAATTTATATCCCCCGCTTGCAGGAAATATTGTAGGAATAAAATCCACCGAAAGCGACGATCGAACTGGGCCTAGCTGTTAAGCTTGTTTGAAAAAAAAACAGTTTACATTTGTGGCAGTAATTGCACGGAAACAGCAACAAACGACATTTTTTGTTAAGCAAAGGGCCGTAACTCCACCGAATAAAGTCCGCCGAAAGCGACGATCACCTTGGCCTAGCCCTTAAGCCATTTAACGTTGTTACCAGGTTTGGGAAAAAAAACGGTTCACATTTGTGACAGTGATTGCATGGAAACAGCAAAAAACGACATTTTTTGTTAATTAAGGGGCCATAACTCCACCGAATAAAGTCCGCCGAAAGTGACGATCGAATTTGGCCTAGCCCTTAAGGCATTTATCCTTGTTACCAAATTTGAAAAAAAAAGGTTCACATTTGTGGCAGTTATTGCACGGAAACAGCAACAAACGACATTTTTTGTTAAATAAGGGGGCATAACTACACCGAATAAAGTCCACAGAAAGTGACGATCGAACTTGGCCTAGCCCTTAAGGCATTTAACCTTGTTACCAAGTTTGAAAAAAAAATGGTTCACATTTGTGGCAGTTATTGCACGGAAACAGCTAGAAACGGCATTTTTGTTAAATAAGGGGCCATAACTACACCAAATAAAGTCCGCCGAAAGTGACGATCGAACTTGGCCTAGCCCTTAAGGCATTTAACCTTGTTACCAAGTTTGAAAAAAACCAGTTAACATTTGTGGCAATTATTGCACGGAAACGAAGTGTGACAGACAGACAGACGGACATACCCAAATTAATAACCCCCCTTTTTTCTTCGAAAAAGCGGGGGATAATTAAAAATGCAGCATCCAGAGTGTTAACAAAATTTCCCTTCAATCTGACCCAAAATGTCCCATATTCGAAATTGGCCTAGATATCATTAAGATAAACATTCTGACCAAATTTTAAGCTGCTGAAGGAAAAATTACTACCACTAGTGTTAACAACATTTTCCTTCAATTTGGCTTACTTACCTAGTTTTTGACCGAACATGACCTATATTTAAACTTTGCCTAGATATCACTTAGACAAACATTCTGACAGTTTCAACATGCTCAAGCTTAAAATGCAGCTTCCAGAGTATTAACAAGATTTTCATCTAATTTGATCTAGTGACATAGTTTTTGACCTGACATGACCTATATGGAGATGTATGTTCTGATAAACTTACATGATGATTGGATTTCAAAATGTTGCCTCAAGAGTGTTAACAATGCAATGTCGACGACGAACGCCGGACAAAAGGCGATCACAATAACTAAAAATATAACAGAGGCTTACGAGACAAGAAGCTATTGTTTCACTTATTCAGACAAATTACATTCTTAACAAAGCGATATTAGTCCTTATACTTTTTACACTGAAGTGTGATCTTGATCTTCAAGCACAGGATTGTTGTTTTTTTTAAAACATATTTATTTGACAATGATTGCAAAACAAGATTTAAAATTATATTAATAAATCTAGGTGTCTGCTTGCTCGAGATTTAACCAGTACTTGTTCCCTCTGTGTTGAGAAATCCCCAAAGGTAGTATCAGGTAATCACAGGATTTGAACCCAGGACCTTTGATATGAGAGGCTGACGCCCTACCATTGCCTTCCACATAAAAAGGATAGGATTGTAGGATTCATTTACCCCCAACAGAGATGAAAACATGCATGTCTGTCTGGGTGGGAAGTCATTTCCTATCCGTGCAATTCCGAGCATCAAGTCGTGAGGTCACTACTACCATTACCAATTATTATGTATCAGGCGAATTAAACCCCGGTCACCCAATATTCCACCTGCTACACTTAACCCTTTCAAACATACAACAATCTGCAGCAGATGACTGGGTAATTGTAGGCAAACATGTGGAATATTTCTTATCAATAATAGTTTTGCTTTTTTAATAGTGATTTCAAGTTGTCTGTTGCAAATGCATAACAAGAGCCCCGCGAAGCAAATGCCAACCCTCGTCTGTTTTTGGGGCATTTCTGAATAATTATAAAAGCCAGAGTTATGTGACTTGGTATAGACATGTGTATTGTTCCTAGGAACATGTGCACCAAGATTCATTTGAAAATGTTTTAAGTTTTTTGAGTTATGAGGTAAGGTAAAAGTTTTGAGATGTTGCAGACAACACCAAGGGTATCACAGTAGCCCGACTTTCTTCCTATGAAAAACAGACATGCTTAAAATGTGTCTATGTGGGAAAGGGTAAATATGTGTGTCAGAAGTAAAAAATATTGCATACCTCTTTTTGGTTTTGTTAAAGCTGACCGTTGAACCTGGATCCGACAGTTTTGTAATAGATCCACTTTTGTTACCGGCTACATCCATCCCACTCAAGGCTTGTGATGGTCTTGTATCACTATTGTCAGTGTCATTCTCATCCAAACATTCTGCGCCATCGTCATCATCACTTCTAGCTATATATTGTTCTTTTTCAAGGCTGTCACCATTTATTCTTTCATTTACATCTAAACAGGTCGTAGAACCAGTCTGTGCTGTTTTATTTGCAGCAGTTTTCTCTATTTCATATTCATGATCTACCTCATCCCCTCCCTGCAAATGTTCTTCTTGACTACTTTCACCACCATCATTGTTAGGTAGATCTTCTTCCTCGCCAACCTCCTCATCTTCTTCATCAGTTTGTAAATCATCATCTCTTTTATCTTTCACATCACCATCATCAATATCAGATTTTACTGCTCCTTTAAATTCGTCTTCATTTCTATCCTCAACATGAAAATTCTGATCATCTTCTACTTCTTCTATTGACTCCTCTTCATCGGAATTTGCTTTTATTTCTTTAGCTTTATCAACAATTTCAAGTTCTTCAACCTGTTCATGTTCATGTTCACACTCAATGGTTCCTTCATCAGCTTCTCCCGATTCTTCTTCGTCTGAAATTTCATTTGTTTTTTCTTCAGAACTTTCTTTGAGAAAAGATTTAGTTACAGATGCCCTATTGTTTCCATTATTTGACTTTTTCATTGAATTCCTAGATTTGTTTGTTATTTTTGAAAATGTTTGATCATCAGCATTGACTGTAGATCCAGTATATGCTTGGGATTCTTCTTTGTCTGAAATTTCATTTGTTTCTTCTTCTGAATTTTCATTGACAATTGATTTAGTTACAGATGCTCTATTGTACCTGTTATTTGACTTTTTCATAGAATTCCTGGCCTTGTTTGTTGTATTTGAAAACTTGTGATCATCAGCATTGACTCTAGTACCAGAAGCCACTTCTCCGGATTCTTCTTCGTCTGAAATTTCATTTGTTTCTTCTTCTGAATTTTCTTTGACAAAAGATTTAGTTACAGATGCTCTATTGTACCCGTTATTTGACTTTTTCATAGAATTCCTGGCCTTGTTTGTTGTATTTGAAAACTTGTGATCATCAGCATTGACTCTAGTACCAGAAGCCACTTCTCCGGATTCTTCTTCGTCTGAAATTTCATTCGTTTCTTCTTCTGATTTTTCTTTGACAAAATATTTAGTTTCAGAAGCTCTATTGTAACTGTTATTTGACTTTTTCATAGAATTCCTGGATTTGTTTGTTGTATTTGAAAACGTGTGGTCATCAGCATTGACTGTAGAACCAGTAGCCCCTTCTTCTTCGTCGGAAATTCCATTTGTTTCTTCATCTGAATTTTCTTTTACAAAAGATTTAGTTACAGAAGCTCTATTGTAACTGTTATTGGACTTTTTCATAGAATTCCTTGATTTGTGGTCATCATCATTGACTGTATTACCAGTAGCCGCTTCACCCGATCCTTCATTTGTTTCTGAACTTTCTTTGAGAAAAGATTTAGTTACAGATGCCCTATTGTTTCTGTTATTTGACTTTTTCATTGAATACCTAGATTGGTTTGTTGTTTTTGAAAACGTGTGATAATCAGCATTGACTGCAGTACCAGTAGCCGCCTCTCCAGATTCTTTTTCGTCTGAAATTTCATTTGTTTCTTCTTCTGAATTTTCTTTGACAATTTTTTTAGTTACAGATGCTTTATTGTAACTGTTATTTGACATTTTTAAAGAATTCCTAGATTTGTTTGTTGTATTTGAAAACGTGTGATCATCATCATTGACTGTATATCCAGTAGCCACTTCACCCGATTCTTCTTCATTTGTTTCTTCTTCTGAACTTTCTTTGAGAAAAGATTTAGTTACAGATGCCCTATTGTTTCTGTAATTTGACCCGTTCATTGAATTCCTAGATTTGTTTGTTGTATTTGAAAACGTGTGGTCATCATCATTGACTGTAGTACCAGTAGCCGCTTCACCCAATTCTTCTTCTGTATTTTCTCTGACAAATTTTTGAGTTACAGATGCTTTATTGTAAATGTTATTTGACTTTTTCAAAGAATTCCTAGATTTGTTTGTTGTATTTGGAAACGTGTGATCATCAGCATTGACTGTAGTACCAGTAATGTCTGATGTCCTAAAACTATCAACTTCATCAAATGTAGTCTTGGCAACACTTTCCACAGTCATATTTCTATGCGTTGTTTCTCCTTCAGATGAGGCATTCTGAGTGTTATTAACCCTGGTTTCACTCTCTCTGTCACTTTCTGACTCATCATCATCTTTTGTTCTATCATGTGCTACATAAAAAGAAGAAGAGATAAGTTATCTGCCAAGATGTACCGTATATACTCGGTTATAAGTCGCACTTTTTTACATTCAAAATCGAAAGTGAAGTGGGGGGAGCGACTTATAAGAGGGTCAAGCAAAAATTCAGAAAAAATTACCCTCCAATTCACCGATCGTCAAAAACTGTGCAGGCCGGTCATTGATAAAAAGGGCGACTTAAATGATGATTTAACAGAATAAATCAAGTTTGATTGAAAGAAACATATCTTATAGAATTGATTTGTTTATAAAAACAAACACTAGAAAAAATATATAACTTATGAATGTACATTTAAAAAGTCATTTGTTCCAAGTTATTGTTTCGATTTCAGCTCGATTGGAAGCCATTTTGAATTTTGTGAAAATATAAATTGCGGAGCTCAAGTCCAGATGCGTAAATATACAGACCATAATACTGTTACTAGGTCGTATGTCACTTTATATGTGATTGAAAAAATAATGTAATAAACTTTAATTTATATTTCAGGATAAAGTGTTGTTTTTATTTTAAACAAAAAGTCATTGATTTGTAACCCTTATTAACCCTTATTACCATATATTGAGGCTTCCCATCCGAATTTTGAAATGTTAATGCTAACTCAAAATTGCTTGCAATTTCTCCTTTATCCACGATGTTTCTTGCCTTGATATTTTCAACGTAGCCTTGTACATAATTGTTGCATGCGGGAAAGTGATAATTTGTCATTGTGTAGACACGTACACACGTAGCTGTCAAATCTTAATTAGAAAGTCCATGTTTGCAGAAGGTGATAAAAAGAAGCCATAATAATGGCCACGACAAGACCCATTTCACCGTGATTTTAGCCTGCATGGGTGATGGTACCAAATTAAACCATTAGAAAGCAAAAAACAAACACAGATCCAATTAAAGAGATAAAAAAGTCGGACCAAAATTGTCATAATTAATCCACAAACAATCCCAAGACTACACACGGGGTGATTTAACACGGTCAATAATTGACGTTAAAGTGTATTAAGTAAAAACTGATAAACATGCAATTATCGGCTTTTACCACTGTGATACATCTGCAGTATTTGAGAGTCGTAACAAAGACAATAACTGTAGCTAAAGTGTATTAAATACAAACTGCTAACAATGCAATTATCGGTTTTTACCCACTCTAATACGTACACGTCTGCAGAATTTGACCTCGGGTAATTTTACATGTAACACCTTTAGCTTGATGATAATTTAAACCTGTGTGGTTTACACGCGACAGTTGTGTTAGAATTATTTGACTGTTAGAATTGAGGTCGCTGAACCGTGGATTTTTATTAAAAAGGGTGAACAAACTCCATAAACGAAAGCTATATTATCAAACAAAGGGGAAATTAGCAATGTTTTCAAAAGTTTTCAGCTGCCTCAGAAACATCATGGGAAAAGGACGAATTTAATCTGAGTTAGCAGATTATCACTGTATGCGAATTAATTTCAGTTATGCAACGCCGATTTTTCCCTCCATCTACCCTCTACCCCTTCCCCGCATACAACAAATCTGCAGCAAACGACCTTGGAAACAAATTGACAATATCGGGAATAAACTCCATAAATGAGAGCTATATTACCATAGATAAAACAAAGGGTTAATCAAGACGAGTGTGTTTTCACATAACCTGGGGCCTTTTGTGACCGGACAAAACCGGTTTATGTATTCCCCAGTAAATCTCTTTAGATAAAACAAATTAAAACTAGTTGGACATCATTGTATGTTCAAATAATGTAAACAAAAAGCTGATGCTCGATCTTGATGACTTAAGGTTATATATCTCGCTTCTTATGATAGTAAAATCTATTTAGACTATAAATCAATGCTTACATAAAACTAATTGGACATTATTTGAATGTTTTAAACAAAAAATCTGATGCTCGATCATGATGACTTGGGTTATATCTCGCTGCTTGTCATAGGGTTTTGACGTGAAAAAAATCAAAAATCTAACTGCGACTTATAAGAGGGTCAATCATCAAACCCTAGACTTTAGGCCTCGAAGTAGGGGGTGCGACTTATAGACGAGGGCGACTTATAACTGAGTATATACGGTACACAACTTTTTATGCATTTACCAATGTTAGCTTTTATTTACGGATATGACATATATTTAAAGGTTAAATGACAGGGAAATCAACAAGTTCACTTTTGAAGCAGCATGGAAAAAGTTATGGTAAAGGAATACATTGTTCAATATAAGTAAATTCCTCCTTTTCCCACAAAGTTTAAAAAAATTAACTCTTTCAGCAAAGATTTAATTAAATACCTGATACAGTATAACATCCATTTAAGGTTTAAAATTGAAATAGACGGATGAAAATAATGAATTTTACCATGGTAGAAACAATGTTGGTTTAATTTAATGGGGTTTTATGCCGTTTTTAACATTATTTCAGTTATATCACGGCAACAGTTCACTTATTCATGATCCCTGGGTAAACAAACAATTACTAGGCTAGGAAATGTGCCTTGTTCAAGAGCACTCCACCATGACAACAGCACCGCAACTGGGAATCGAACGTAGGACACACGGTTCCAAATCCCAGACGCTTACCACTCTGCCATGGGGGATTCCTAGAAACAATATTGGAAATCGAACACTTTCTCCTTCTTCCAAAAATCTTCAGATACCAAAAATTTCATTTACAAGTCAAGGTTTTACAATCTTTTGTCAAGCTGTGTTCATATTGTTGAAATATGAAAATGGCATTTGAGGTAACTGGCTAACTTTATTTGAACATGTCTGTGTTAAAAGGTACAAGTTGACCTTATTAATGTGAACTAGCAGCCTGATCAAGATCTACACTGTTGCCATATGAGATACATAAGCTTGTTAGGAGCTTCTGTCAACTTATGAAAATACTGATTATATGGATCAGATGAACAGCAGGGACTGCGCTGTCGTTCGCCACTTTCGCCAAATGCGAAGATTATTTTAAAGTGGCGAAGTTATTTCATGAGTGGCGAAAGGGTTTATCATCAACATTTACCTGTTTCGGGTATCAGTTTACGACATACAGTGACTGGTTCCGTTAATCTAAGATAATCCACTGCCATTTGATTCAATGTCGGGAAGCAGTGACCACTTTACGACATTTTTACGACACCTGTTTTTATCATTTTGACAGCTTGTGTATTTCACACTTGTTTTATTGTTGTGAAGTATTAATTCAGCCTTTTAATCCGACTGACCAACAACTCTGAGCGATATTGATACATTAAAGGCCGTACATATGATAATTGGCAATTATAGATGCATTAAATATATCGGCACGCTTTTTGAAGCAGGTTTAGACGATCGACGTATACCTTTCATGATTTTTTAAAGACAATGTAAGTTTGTCATTTTTGATTGGGAAAAATCTATTTAATTATGTACAAGTACACACAATTAGTGGACCCATAAATGAGATTGCATATAAATATTTCTTCTCTTGAAATTAAAGAAAAGTGGCGAACAAATGGCTAAAATATTTGTCAAAAGTGGCGAAAATGAATGGCTCCTTAAAATTAAAAGTGGCTCCTAAAATTTAAAAGTGGCGAAAGTCGTGGCGAAGGAAAAATTCAACCCAGAGCAGGCCCTGTGAACAGGCTGACAGTAACCAACATTATTCAGAAATGCCAAACAGTGATAAACTGTAAAGTATCAGTGAGTAATTATCTAGGAATATTGAGGAATCCGCCGTGGTCAAATGGTTAGCGTCGGGGATTTGGAACAGGGTGTCCCAGTTTTAATCCCCTGTCGTAGTCAGGGTGGTGTGTCTTTTGGCAAGGCTCATTTCCTAGTCTAGTACTGGTTTGTTAACCCAGGTATCATGAATAAGTGAACTATTGCTGTCATAACTGAAATAATGTAGAAAAAGGCCAAAAAAAAAATCAAAAAAAATCTATAAATTGATCTGTGCTTCATGACAACATCATTTAACAAGAGCACCGCGTATGGCACAGACGCTTGACTGATAGAAAACAGAAAAAAAGCTGAGCTGAACAAAAAAACTTAACCGGACGACGACGCCAGGGTCATGACAATAGCTCTCGTTTTTTCAAAAGTCAAGCTAAAAATGTTTGAGAATGTAACATTAAATTTAAGCATGTCCACCAATGTTTGAAGGCAATATCTTTTCCACTTTTTTCAATTTGGTTTTAAATAAATAACATATGCGTTCCTTTTCCATGTAAAAGTAAGAACAATAGATACCTGTGTCATTGGCTAACTTTGATTCTGTTGTCTGCAATTTATAGGAAAAGAAAGTTAAACGTATATCTCAATCTCCATTCCACTTTGAAAATCTTATGGAAACTATATTTGAAATTTACCCGCATCTTGCAATAACGCAAATACCTACGAAATATAATGTGAATACCTACAAGGTATCCAAAGAAAGGACTCAAAATAAATTAAGAAAATGATGAACTAACAGATGAAGGTATATGTTATATATGGGGCATATAAACACTCTTTCTCAAGTATACTGAACTAAATTTTGAGCTCAAACAAAGCCAATCATAAGACATTTGCCACAAGTGTAGAAACAGATGAACCTGTCAATCCGAAACAGATTCTTCTGACAACCAGTGTACAAAGGGATCATATAGGGTTACTGAACACACTGATCTACATCTTCACTTGTAACAATTCCCCTTTTCCCACATACAACAAATCTGCAGAAGACTACTTTAAAATCATCCAGACAAAAATTAGAACAAGAGGGCCATGATGGCCCTGGATCACTCACCTAATTCCCCCGACACTTAAGCCATATAAGCCCCGCCCCCTGGCTGCCATAGTTTTCAACCTATCAACATAGCTTGAAGGAATCTGATAGAGGGTCACCCTAGGAACATTTCTACAAAATTATTCGAAAATCGGCCTGACACTTTCGGAGGAAAATATTTTTTTAAGTTTTCACTATAGCCATATAAGGCAATATAGCCCCGCCCCCTGGCTGCCATAGTTTTCAACCAATCAACATGGCTTGAAGGAATCTGATAGTGGGTCACTTAAGGAACATTTCTACAAAAATTATTTGAAAATCGGCCTGACACTTTCGGAGGAGAAGATTTTTTAAGTTTTCACTATAGCCACATATTTAAAGGCAAAATAGCCCCGCCCCCTGGTGGCTATGCTTTTTGACATGGCTTGAAGTAATCTGATAGTGGGTCACTTTAGGAAAAAATTTACATTTTATTTGAAAATCTACCAACCAGTTTGTGAGAAGATGACTTTTAAAAAAATAATTGTTTCGTTGCCATGGAAACCAGAAATTCTGCATTGATCCCAAAACTTTGAAGGAATTCTGGTGAGATCATTGAGAGGATGCTTTCTGTGAGGATTCATCCAAATTGACCCACTGGTTACTGAGGAAAAGATGTTGATGCACTCCGGACAAAAGGCGATCACAATAACTAAAGAGCTAAAAAACTATAACTGACAGAATAATTTTTAAAAGTTGCGAACGCATCATGGCAAAAGAGAAATTGCTTATTTTGAGCAATTTCTCCATTTGCAACAATGTTTTCAAAAGTTGTTCACTTCAGGTGTCAAAATCTGGGAAATAGTAACTATATGCATGGATTTTCAGCAGAAGTTCTGAGCCTCATTTGTAAAACATACCAGTCCAGAACTTCTCCTTGGATGGGCAGCCTTCTGACTGGATTTACTCTGGCTGGTTGAGTCAGATAGAAAACTTTCAGCTTCTGGAAAAATAAACCAAAATGAAATTAGAGTTATCCCTTTCCCATTTATAGACATATTTTGACACATCTGCAGCAGATGACTTTTAAAAACCTTTTTGGCAAAAAAAGAAAATGCTCAAAATGAGCAATTTCTCCTTTTGCCACAATGTTTTCAACTCTATTTAATAATTATACTTTCATTTACAGAGATTTACCTGCATTTTTGCCAAGATGTTTTTCAGTCTTCTGCTTCAGGTTTGTTGTATGTGGGAAAGATTGAACTCATTTTAACCCTTATATCACTTTTTCTATAACAGAAATCATCATCCTGGATTTACGTCAAATCATTACATACTTATTGAGATGTCTTAATTAAATATAGTCAAGTAAGTAACAACAATGCTCACAAAAAAAAGTTTAATATATTTTTAAACGATGTCTGCTACAGATGCATACATTTTGAGCATGAAGAAGCAACTGTGAGACAAAAATAATAATAAATAAGCTCCCCATGTAGATGTGATTAATAGGTGTTCTACTGTGTATCATGTCTCTTGGTTCCTGTGAGAATAAATGACAAAAGCAGAAATGTTATGAACATAAATAGACATGCTTCTAAGTTGACTTGACTGTTCAAGCTGCATACAGATGGCAATTGAGACATTTGCAGAGCATGACAGAGGAAAACTGTGTTTCTAAATTAAACATGCATTGTTCCATTTGTACTGGTCTATCTTCAACAAATTTCAAAGTAGACAATTTTATATCAGGTAAAAGGTTGTTACAGTATATACCTGAATCTGATAAATAATCATCAAAATTCTCCAATCCATTCTTCATTAATCGTATGTTCTTGTTGGCTCTCATATCTTTGCCAGTTCTCCTGATTAAGAAAAATTAAAATTATCATACGAAACCAAAAGACTCAAAATAAGAAGAGAAAATGGTTTATTTTGGGTAAATAATATATAATACAGTGTTTCAAAAAACCAAACAAGAGGCCCATGAGGGCCTATGCTCTACTGGGATGGTTCTTTGATCATTTTCAATCCAGAGCATGTATGTATTGTGAAAATCGGATAGTAAATGGAGCCTCTATTGTGTTCACAAGCTCTATTATAGCAAGTTTGAAAAATTTCAGGGCCATTATCCAGTGTTGCATGGGCCGATTTGGCTGGTTTGCGAAAGGAACCAAGCTCTCATCAATATTTAACTACTATCTAAGTTTGGTGAAGATCGGATAGTAAATGGCACATCTGGCTGTTTTCGAAAGGAACCGAGCTCTCATCAATTTTTATTTACTATCTAAGTTTGATGCAGATCAGATAGTAAATGGAGCCTCTATTGTGTTCACAAGTTCTATTATAGCATTTTTTGACAATTTCAAGGGCCAATCTGGCTCGTTTGCGAAAAGTACCGAACTGTCATGGATATCTAACTACTGTATAAGTTTGATGGAGATAAAATCAAAACTGAAGACTTTATCCAGTCCACAAGCTGTAATATAGCAATTTTGACAATTTCAAGGGCCATAATCCAGTCTTGCATGGGCGGATCTGGCTGGTTTGCGAAAGGAACCAAGCTCTCATGGATATCTAACTACTATATAAGTTTGATTGAGATACAATCAAAACTGAAGACTGTATCGCATTCACAAGCAATTGTTTATGGACGCACGGACACCACACCATGGCCTAAGCACTTCTGTGATAACTATTTTTTTTCCTCAATTTTCATTTATGACACGCTGCAGGATGTATGTTGAACAAGAGTGCTGTGGAGCAAACGCCAACGTGTGTCTGTTTTTTATAAGTCGTAAAGGGGGCATTTCTGATAATTATTAAAGCCAGGGTTATTTGACTTGATAAAGACATGTGTATTGATCCTAGGAACATATGTATAAAGTTTCATTTGAAATTATTGAACGGTTTAAGAGTCATAAGGTAAGCTTAAAGTTTTGTTACAACAACGCCAACGGTATCGTAAATAGCCGTACTATTTTAAATACCCCCCCCACCCATCAAATAAAAATACCTTGTAGTTCCTCCCTCCTAGACATTTTTACCTGGAATAGCCCTTACATTAAATTATTGAATAACATTTGTAACAATAATTTCAATAATGTCTTCTGCTGCAGATGTGATCACAATAGCTCACCTTGAGCACTTCGTGCACAGCTCAGCTAAAAATGGAATATTAATGGTTTTATTTGAAATGCTTCTTTTTGCATGATATTCCCTCCCTATGTCTTTTACCCCCTTTCCAACTTGCAGACACATTTTGACACATCTGCAGCAGATGACCATTGAAAACAATGTGGCAAAAGAAGAAATTGTTCATCATGAAAAATTTCTTGTTTTGCAGTTACATTTTGTTACTTGTTCTTTACACAATAATTATGTTTTCATTTAAAGAAAATAAGGACATTTTCAACTTTCAACTGTTTTCAAAATTCACCTGTTGCAGATTTATTGTATGTGGGAAAGGGTTGAGGGCTCAAGGAAGGAAAATTGAAATCTAATTTTACATTTGCACACATATTACAAAAGCAGCTTTGAACATTACCTTCCAATATTTCTGTTTCGTAGCCAATCAAACCTTGAACGCTTCTTCACCTGGGGGTGCTATAAAATATTGAAATCATTGTTAACCCTTTTCCCTAAATATAATACTAAAATCTGCAGCGGACAACTTTGAAAATATTTAGAAAAAAATGGGGAAAATCTCTATCAATGAAAGAAAAAAATATTGAATAGAGTTGAAAGCATTAAGAGGGAGAAAGTGCTCATTATGAGCAATTTTTACTTTTGTCACATTTTTTGAAAAAAATTGTCTGTTGCATAGGCATCAGAATGCGTCTACATGAGGGAAAGGGTTAAAGCAATGCCTGATACAGAGAAAAGAGAAAGCAAAAATTGTTAACTGTCAACAATTTCTTCAAATTATTATTTGAACATTATACTTTTATATTACTAGCTGTCAACATTGTTTCCCCCCTGACGTTTTCAAAGCAGACAACTCCTTATTTGTTTTAATTATAGCATGTTAAATAAAGGATTTAAAGTATGAAACATGAGGCTTTTAGAGATCTTTTGCTGAAAAAGGAAACTAATCTATTTTACAAACTAATTAAATGTTTTATAGTTTAACTGCAATTTTACTCCATTTTCAACATTAATTCAGTTATATCACAGAGACAGTTCACTAATTCATGATCTCTGCGTAGACAAACCATTACTAGTCTGTACTGTTCAAATTTGTATTAAGATTACCTGAATGTTATATATTAGTCATATATTTGTACTAAAGTAAAGATCAGGTAATATCATATTTTATAAATATTGCATGACTTCCAGTGTGACAGTACATATTGTCAACATGAGGGAAATACTGTTACCAGAGTTGAAGCCGAGGTTTACAGTATTTACCAGAGTGTTGACAATATGTACTGTGACTACTGTCACACTGAAAGCCATGCTATATTTATTTTATTATAACGAACAAAATCACATATGGTCATTTCACCATTACACAACTTTGAAACATAAATGACGTCTTAATGTAAAGAGTCCTGTCCTGTTTCGCGCCGTTGTTGTATTGACGCCATACAGTCGGTATGTCCTCAGCTTGCTTTTCCAAAGCTGTTCCAATTAAAACTTCTCAAGGCCCATTTCGGCAAAGTCTGCGAGATCATGGCCCTTTGAATAGAAGTGTTCAGCCACGAGATCAGACTTGGGAAACCTAACTTGTCTATTTTTAGACATGCATGCTATATGTGACAGTATCATGTCAACTAGTCAAAAATGTAAGGTCAGCATGAGACAGTAAGAAATTTCTCATGATGAGTATATGAGAATTAAAAATAATACCTGGCTATTTTGTGAGAGAGTAGTTACATCTCCGGTCATGTTTGAGACCATACTGATTTTATCAGGTATTGGGACACTTTGAGCCAGTAGACTGTTGGTATATGTGGTCTCATTCTCCTTGTCATCGATAATGGCAGGTCCTTTTTTAGTTCTCTTCTCACTCAAGCAAATGGAATCAGCATCTACATAAGTAGCACATGTTAACCCTTTCCCACATACATGCACTTTCTGATGCCTCTGCAGCAGGCAGCTTTTTTAAAACATTGTGGCAAAAGAAGATATTGCTCATAAAAAGCATTTTTTCCCTGTTGCACCAATGTTTTCAACTTAATTTGAAAATATTATACATTCATAGTTTCATTTATAAATAGAGATTTTTCATTTGTCTGCCTTTTTTCAAAGTAGTCTTGTGCAGATTTGTAGTATGTGGGAAAGGGTTAACAGAACAAATAAATGAAAAATTGAAAGTTAATTTGATACACATAATGGCAAAAGCCAAAATTACTCATTTTGAGCAGTTATTACATATTCAACACTTACAGTGCTGTCTAAAAGTTATTTGCAGATGGATAAAATGTCATCTGTTTGAGGGAAATAATAAATAGATATAAAAGAACTACCTGATTCCGACAGATAATCATTGAAGTCTTCAAGGCCGTCATTTTTTACTCTAATTGTCTTTCCAGCTTTGAAGTCACGACCTGTTCTCCTTAAACAAAATATCAGCAAATCCCATTATCATTTTAAAATCCGATTCTAAATTTAAACTTGTATTTATCTTATTGCATTAACCCTTTCCCTCATACGACAATTCTGCAGCAGATGACTTTGAACATGTTTTGTCAAATAATAGAAAATCTCCATAATTGAATGGATAACCTATGACAAAGAGTGGAAAACATTGTGGCAAAAGGAGAAATTGCACGTTTTGTGCAATTTCTTCTTTTGTCACTATGTTTTCAAAAAGCCGTCTGCTGCAGAGGCGTCAGAAAGCGTCTATATGAGGGAAAGGGTTAAACCAGAGGTTCAGATAAGGAGTATACAGTTCTTTTCCCCATAATATCTTACTTATTATCCAACCAAACCCTATGACTTGGGTACTGAAAAGAATTGTCTGACTCTCATTTAGACGATTCTTTTGTGTACCCTCAGCATAGCGTTAGAGGCCAAATATAAAGGATTATGGAACTTGCAAAAGGCCCTTTATTTAGAGCTCTGATTTAACCTTACATACAAGTAAACTTTATAAAAAAAAATACAAAGCAGGAAATATTGCTCATATTTCAACTCAAGTGGTTTCATCACTTTGAATGCTGGAATTGCTTCAGTAAAGTCTGTGCCAACAGTATAGATCCAAGCAAGTTAGTGCATATGCACCGTCTGATAAGGCAGGCCTCTTTACTGTTGACTCACTGCTCAACTGAACTTTTTTTTTATCATGTATCATTCATTATTCATGTATTCCAAAAGAAATTGCTATAAATTTTTATAACAGACTCTTTAAAATTCAAAGCTGAAAAGTCCATTTAAAACATTCAGCTTTGGAGAGGTCAAAAAAAGAGACTAGTGAGTTTTAAAATTTTGACTATATCACAGAATTAGTCAACCATGTAGAAAGATCTTAAAACCCTTCCCACATACAAATAGGTAGCAGGCAGCACCAATATTTAAATCGTTACTATATATAAAAGTATAACATATAAAACCAAATTAAAATAAAATGTGACAAAAGGAGCAATTGATAATAATTACGACCAATTTCACCATTTGCCAATGTTTTTCAAGCATCTGCAAATGGGTAATGGATGTTGCTTGTATTAACCCTTTTCCGCATATAGATGCTTTCTGGTGCCTCTGCAGCAGACGGCTTTTTGAAAACATAGTGACGAAAGAAGAAATTGCTCAAAACAAGCAATTTCTCCTTTTGCCACAATGTTTTGAACTTTTCGTCATAGTTAATCCATTCAATTATAGAGATTTTCTATGTTTTGACAAAATATGTTTAATGGCGTCTGCTGCAGAATTGTTGTATGAGGGAAAGGGGTAACTAATTTCTCATTATTCCTTTATAGCAGCTTCTATTTTGTCTCTTGTGAGACTACATGTCAGACATTAATTATGAAAGATAAAATGGATTGGTTTATAAAAACATTCTTACCTCCCGATCTGTTTATTCAGAGGGTTAACAAATTTCTGTAAAAGTAAATAAATTTGCATTATAATTCAGGTTCAGTGGAAATTAATCGTAGGAAGCACAATAGTGAATGCCGTCAGTAAATCAGTTACTTGAGTAACAACATATTAGAACAGAGAGATCTTTTAGATTCTAAGCCATAAATGAGTAATGTGACAGTGTGGACTATCTTTTAGATGTCCATGAACACTACATTGGAACTTGAAGTGAGCTTTTAGCTCTACACAGCTGAAGCAAACATAATGGATTTTAGCCTTATGTTGGGATAACATGATTTTGTTTTTTGTTTGTTTGGAGTTTAACGCCGCTTTCAACAGCTTTGGTCATATCACGGCGGTCAGTGCACCTACCCATGTTTTCCTGGCTTTCCCACACCAGTACTTACACAACATTCTTTCGAAGCCACTGACTACTTTCTCACATAGATCAGAGGTGAGAGGCAATGGAAAACATCGCCCGAAAGAATGTCGCCGCAACCGGGTATCGAACCCGTGACCTCCAGATCACGGGATAACATGAGATTTAGCTCTATACAGATAAATCAAACAGAATGGCTTTTAGCCTACTGTTAGGAGAATGAACTCAGATATGGCTGAACAAGAGAACACCACTATGGACAGATTTAAGGTCTTTCAGAAAAAGTTGGGGGAATGTTTTGATGTGTGCACAAAGCCTCGAACCCATATTGGGTCGAATAATCTATATCACAGGTGTACCGATATTGATCTACATTGATAATTTCACTATATAATATATTACTATCCTTAAGGATAGTTATATAGGGGCGTTAAATTATCAATCTGTACAAACGGGTGCTGGAGGTTTCGGTAAATGACAAGTTTGGTAAATTGGTAACATAGAGTAAACCTGTTGGAGGTTTTGGTAAAAAAGACCTTGTATAGTGTTATTATAGTATACCTACCCGAATTGTCCTATGTGTGAACAAACACCCAATTAACTGTTTAATTCGTATGAAATTGTAGATATTTAGAAACATAATGAAAAAAACATGATTTAAACACATATTTCCTATTCTTTTATTTCAGGTATGTTTTCCATATTTTTATATTACTAATTAAGAATTCTATGGAAATTGTATAACATCACATGAAAAAATATATATATTTTGCATTTTTACCTACTTCGCGTGTGTACTGTTTAAATAATATTTCATAATTTCTTAATTGATTCTTTCAGGCTGGCACAGGCGATTAAATGCCAGATCGGGTAACGGTTAACCCCAATCTGGGGTTGTACAAGCTTAATACAACATTGCCCAGATCTAGAGAAGAGGCCGAAACTGTCGGTCTATTTATATGCGCCATCCCGCAAGAAAACCAACATTGTGGACTCTGCGTATAGTATCGACCCTGATCAGCTTGGTGGTTTTCTTGCGGAACGGCTCATATTCGTCTGGTGTCTGTAAATCTGCTTTCGAAGATCAGACTCTAAAAGTATAAGAACCTTCACACCTCAACAGCCCTACTTAGATCAATCAGCAACATTGCTGGTCTGGGTTCAACAAATGGCGCAATCAACATTTTAAACTAAAATGACTAGTGCATATGCAGGATAATAACGAAATGAAAAATGAGCATATGTGATGTGTTTTTTTGAAGGACTACAATTTACAGAAATTGTCATTTACTGAAACTTACATTATAAAATTTGTTTGTGATCTATATGGGGAACCAGCTATTAATCGAGGAGCTTACTCTCTATACCAGCTGTTGTGAACAATAGAAGTACCTCAATACAACGAATAAATAGAGGTCACCAACCACAGGATATTCAGGTAGAGTTACCTGTAGGTCCACCAATTCTTCACTAAAATACGGGTAAATAAATCGACGACGAAGCCGGCGATGTTTCCCGTCAATAGGTAATGTGTATGAACTTTGCAAAATTTTGCTATAGTCTTTCCAAAAATTGTGTCCAGCATGGATTTTTCGATGCAGTCACGATTCTGCTACAGTGCTACATTTTGATTGGATGAAAAGAAAATATCGAAACAAAAAAAACTTCTAGAGAAAATAATTAAATATGATAATACGTACTCGATAAAGGAACGAGCACAAGTAATTTTATGTGTGATAATTTCCGTTTAATAACACTCGTCGTCTATTTCTAAAACGAGTTCAAATAACAACTTGTAAGGGTCTTTTGACCTTTGACTTATAAATCCAAATTCCTGTAAAATGACATCATTCTATTAGTGGTGCAGAGGTAGAGCGTCGGCCTCTTGTATCAAAGGTCCCTGGTTCGAGTCCTGTGATGAGCGGGTGACGGTCCTGACTTTGGGATTTTTTCACACAAACGGCGTGAGTACTGGTTAAGTCTCCAGGAAGCAGACATCGAGCATGATTAATATAAGCTGAAAGCTTGTTTTTGTTTCACAATTTTCACAATAAATAAGTTTAAACTAAATGAACCAAAAGGAAAACGACAGAAATTGTAGGAAACGTTACTTCGGAAATTATTTGTTGTACCTGTCATCATAATGTCATGGATGTAAAAACTTGGCTATATTTTAAAGTTAAATATAAGCTTAACCTGATGATTTTGATTTTCTTTGCTTAGGTCGGTAGGACTCGTAATTGACGTAAATAACTGATCGTGCTGCAAGCAAGGGGCTAATTGCAGTTCGCGGGGAATTATTCACTGATCACAACATATAATAAATGTTTACCCGAAATAGATAGCACCTATAGGATACTCATATTATTAATAATTGAATAGACTGTGTCAATTTTGGACAATTACGGGTTTTGACATACACTCGAAATATAAAGATATCTCTCGGGGTCTTGGGTTATACTCGGACACTATATTGTAATAATATATTGTCCCTGGGTTATATGATAAACATTATTAACATAATCATTGAAGGGTAAGGTTCAACCTGAATCTGTCAAAAATGGCAAATTTATGATTGACAAAATATCTAGGATCATCTTATGGCCGAAATCAAGACACTAAAGAATTGCTGCAGTATTTGGTTGAAATCTTGAGTGATTCTTGCGTTTAAAGTTTTCAACGTTTATAACATTACCTTTCTGTTACGATTCATTGTTGTGGTATTATTTCCATAAGTCCGCCATGGCGTTTGAATAAACCATCGACATGACCTATATCAGACGACCACTTTCATTGGTCAGATCAACGATCATTTCGTCCAATGAAAATCGTTTTAGTAATTTCTGCTTGTTTCATAGGTTTTAGAAGTCCACCGAACTTTACAATCATTTTCATTTGAACTTGTTAAAAGAGAACATTACCTTAAAGTTTGATTTTGGACTATGATAATAATAGAACAATTAAATAGTAGTAGGCAGTTATCTGAAAATTGCCTAGTTTAGTTATAATCTTAATAATAAATTCGAACAAACATATTGTTTATCTTGTACAAAAATCAATTGAGACCATTGAAATGGTACCCATTCCCATTCTCAACATCAATTAATGAAAGGATGAAAGTGTGGACCCATCATTTCAATGTTGTTGTTGCTGTTTACATTCCATCTACATCCTGAAACATTCCTCCATTTATTATTTTTTTCTTTTTTACTCACGAAAAATTAATAGATTACCATTATTGTCTCAAATTACAAGTTCATAAATAAGCAAATGACTAAGTTATCTTCCTCACCTTGTCAAAGATACCAGAATCGTGTATAAAAAGTCCAATTTAACACTTATTTAGACATGGCTCCTTCTTCGCCTTGTGTTAAATGTCCAATTGTATGCAGATGTTTAACGGACTGTCTCATTATTTTTATAGGTAAGACAAGTGTTTTCATGAGAACTTTTTTTTTTTTTATCTTGTAGCAGTTTTGTTGATTAATTGATGCTAATTGGTTTTTAACAGAACAAAAGCTGTCTGCATAGACTTTAGCACATATGGTTCATTGCAAAATACCCAAGTCTCTGAACTTTTTGAACCTACACATTCAAAGAAATATGCTGCTGAGGACTAAATGAATCTGTAAACCAGAGGACTAGATAAGGGAAGTAAACTTGTGCTTTTCCCACAATATCTCTCTCAAAACTCAACCAAACTCTATGTTGTAGGTACTCAAAATAATCAACTCACTGCGACGATTCTTCTGACTCTGAGTACCCACAACATAGGGTTCAAGTGTCAAATAAGGATTTGAGAACATGAAAAACGCCCCTTATAGATCTATAGCTCCGGTAAACATCATAAAATCTTTCAACTTTTCTCAAGTTGACTGCTAGAGTAGCTAGTACAAAGTCATCAGAGAAAAGGGAGAGAAAAATCGTCCATTGAGAGCAGGAAGGGCTCTTCTTCTTCCTCCAATATTGGGGTTACTCTTAATACCGGATAATACCAAAAAATACCAAATAATACTGAATAATACCGGATAATTCGAAAAAGATACAGAATAATACATATGAATTTTGTAAAAAAAACATGTTATTGTCAATTTTATGGTAGTCTCAAAAAGTCTGTTTCGTTTATTTTGGAGTGACCTCTCTTGAGAATGTATGGATTGTTTCCCTTAGTTTAAATCAGATGCAAAGTGTTATGTAATGCTTGAAAATAAGACTGATCTGTGGATTTTTGGCTTCATTAAATTATTTCTGTTTTACTACGGTAATGGATTTACATCAAAGCGCAACAAATATTTCCTAGTTATATTTTTTTTTTTTTCATAATAAGCAATTTCTCCTTTTGCCTCAATATTTTGAACTCTACTTGATAAATAATCTCTCATTTATAAAGACTTTTCACCTTTTCCCAATATGTTTACAAATTCTTCTTCTATAGGGCTACTGTATATATATATTGCGATAAAGTAGGCCTGAACCGATATATAACAAAGGGATGCAATCAATACAGTATCAAGGGAGGTCACTCAAAAATATATTAATGGACATTTTAGATCACAATATTATGTCAATTAAAGGGTACCAAGAATGACATTCAAATACGCGATTAATATGTCGAGAAAAGTCATAAAAACCTAATGTGATAAGAATTTTCTTTGAAAAATATCAAAAAAATAACTTTAATAAGCATTTAAAACCCGGGCTCAAATAAGCCAGGTCGAGATTAACGGAAAAAAAAGATCGGCAATTTCCGTAAAATATACCCGAAGTGACGTGCTCATGAGGAATTCAATAGGGAGTGTTTATACATGCCGAAGGACGGTGTTAGCTTTCATAGCTTCCCCAAGTACGACACAGTAAGGAAAATGTGGATAAAGGCGGTGGACTCGACGCAAAAACTTTGGAAAGGTCCGACAAAACATACCGTGGTTTGTTCCGACAGTACATTTTTCGTGTGAAAATGAAATGCGTCGGGAACTGATAAGCTTGAAAATTACCTTATTCCTATGAAAAATATCCGAATCCATTTGTAATTGTTTAATGTAATTATTTCACAAGGGTTTTCTAACATTACATCACTTTGCACCATATATATAAAGATTGAGTCACGACACATAAAAATAGACAATCAGTTTTGTATCTAAATTTTAAGGCAGTTTGTAATTGCAATGCCGGCTTTTGTTCATTACTGTTCTCCAAATACTTGTTAATTGTTGTGTGACGATATTACAAACAGTGATGATCCTGATCAGTCTTAACAGAAGAGCATATTTATCTGAATATTCCCAACTATTGGAAGGCGGGTTTTCATTTGACACGGTATTATTATTATGAACGACGTGCAACTTAGTCACCCAGATCAAATGGAAAATTACTGACGCATGCAATAAAAATGACCTTGACAACAGTGCTTTGTAGTTCATTTATCCCTTTCTTCATATAAAAAAGACGACATTTGAAAACGAGAGAAATTGCTGACAGCGTAATGATCCCAAACACAATGAAGCAACCCTGTATGAATATATTCTTCTGTTGTAGAAATTGTCTGTACGTAGGAAAGAGTTAAAGAGCTTCTAATTTTTTGTCTCAGTCGGTAGCGACGTGGGCTGTCAATCAAGGGTTGTGAGTTCGAATCCCGGCTAGGCCAACTTTCTTTCCGACGATTGACAAAAGCCAATGCGTCAATCGTCTTCCACCAATGGGCTAAGTCTATGTGGAAAAGCAGCCAGTTGCTTGGGAAGGTTGTTGTGTGGAGTACTGGTGTGAGAAAAACCAGGAAATGCATGATTAGGTGAACTGGCCGCCGTGATATAACTGAGAAATTGTTAAAAACGGCGTTAAACCCCAATCAATCAATCAATCTAATTTTTTGTCAAGATGTTTTTAATTTCGTCAGCATTTTTGTTGAATGAGGAAAGGGTTTACGCACACGTGCAAAGTCGGTTCTTTGTTTGACCGATCAGGATTCTCGTGATATATATTTCCGGTGTATACCGGTTTTGACAATCAAGTAAGCTACCCCTTTCACAGATGTAGATTCATTTTGACGCAACTAAAGCTGACGAGTTTTGCAGCAAAATGAGAAAGCCTAAATGCATTAAATTTAATAGATAACTTTTGCCACAATGATTTGAATTAATTCAATAATTATACTTTCATTTTTTATAGATTTTCTTTATTTTTGTGTCGACATTTTCACAATCGTTTGCTGTGATTTGTTGTAAGGGGGAAAGGGATGAACAGCTGACATAAGTGGTTATTGTTTTCATCTACACAATACCGGCGGGTCTTTGATTGACTGTGGACAGAAATCAGAAGGGCAATATAATTGGTCATTTACGGTGCATGTTATGACACTTACACAATACTGGTCAGTTCTTTTGAGAACACCCGTTTGATTAAGATGAGTTAGCCAATTTTCATCTATTTTTAGATCACCAGAGCCGAAGGCTCAGGTGAGCTATTCCTATCACTTTTTGTTCGTCGTCCGTCCGGCGTTAACTTTTAGCTTTAAACATCATCTCCTCCCAAACTCCAAGGACAATTTCCGTGAAACATCACAGGACTGTTCCTCTGGTTGGCCTCTTTCAAAGTTGTTCAAAGATTTAAATTCCAATGAGAACTTTGGTTGCTGCGGCATCAGAAAGGGGACAAAATGTCCAAACTTTAAAAATCTTCTCCTCCGAATCTGCCTGTCAGATTCAAATATAATTTGGTAGAAATGTTCCTTGGGTGACCCTCTATAAAAATTGTTCAAGCCATACTGATTGGTCGAAAAACATGGCAGTCAGGCGGCATCAGAAAAGGGGCAAAATGACAAAATTTGAAAATTCCATTTTTATGAAAGTGTTTGTCTGATTTTAAGAAAATATAATACGAATCTTACTGTAATGATCCTCTTTTTAATTTGTTTAAGCCGTTTTGATTGGTTACACAATCATATCAACCAGGCGTCATCACAAAAAAATTGAACTTTTAGCTACAAATGACAACCAACTCCTACCATTCCAATTGACCAATTTCCACAAAACATCACAAGAATGTTCCTTTGGTGGTCCTCTTTCAAAATTGTTCAAAGATTTAAATTCCATTGAGAACTTTGGTTGCTGCGGCATCAGAAAGTGAGAAAAATACCCAAATTTTAAAATCCTTTTCCTACATAATCTACTTGTGCGATTGCAAGATAATTTGGTAGAAATGTTTCTTAAGTGACCCTCTAAATAAACTGTTGAAGCCATATTGATTTCGTTGAAAAACAGGGCAGCAAGGCGGCATCAGGAAAGGTGCAAAATGACAAAAACTTTATAATTCCATTCTTATTAAAGTTCTTGTTAGATTTCAAGATATAAATGGCCTTTACTGATAAGCTGTTTCTTGAGAAGTGTCCACTCCTTTCAGTTTCATTTGCACTCCCTGATAAAAATTTCCAGATATTTGCAGTTAAATATTTGCTACTAATTTACTATCAATTAGGTGATCGCCCTCTTGTTAATTATTGTCTGTACATTGCATTGTTCAATATGGCCGATTTTTCGAGTCTGAATCTGGGTTTTTTCTGGCTTCACCCTGTCTGACATTCAATCAGATATTTCTGATCTGGAAGTCGTTTCCGATGATTGTTATTCTTCCAACAATGATATTATCTCTGTAGGCGCTTGGAATAATGAGTTTCAACAACCAAGGGTAAGTAAAAAAAGAACTTAATCGTCCTTGAGAATCGGACGCGAACAAACATGTGTTTAAATTTGACTTATGGAGTAGAAACAAAAATCCCTGTCAAAACGAACAGATATCAAACTAAAAGTAGTTCTAGATATAAATAATTAAAGTTTAAATGCTTCTTAAAATAACCTTTTACAAAATTAATTTATTCTCGCATGTTATCAATACTTTTAAGCTGAAAATAGCACAAATCATTCATCACAAACAATTTCACGTCCTGCTTCGTCTTCAGACTCGTTGCTCGTTTCAGATCGTTTTACTGACTCAAACTGGTATGGTCTGATCCCTAAAGGTGCTAGACCGTTTCCTAGGTCATCTGTCTCGCTTTAAATAGCTGACTCATCGCTGTTTTCTTCGAAAAAGACGACGAACAGTATAATTCTTCATCTACAGCTCCGTAATTCAACTCATCCGCTATTATTGAAATCAAAACTCCTCATCACTACGTCATCACGGTAAACCGGAAGTCAGTTTATTTTCACTTTTCGCACTCGGCAATTTCCGTGAAAGCGTAATTTTATTGCACAAGATTTATCTTTTCATACTTAAAAACATTTCTTAATTTTAAGCATATTTTTTTTTTTGACTCCCTTTATGGGATTTTTTATACTGAATAATTGGTATTCATATATACATGTATATATATCAGCTTAAGAAGACGCCTGTGGGAAATTAAATGAATTATTCGGTAGATTCTCGTATTATTCGGTATTATTTGGTATTATTTGGTATTATCCGGTATTAAGAGTAACCGCAATTTTGTACAGGGCCCAATCTGGGGCATTTTCATACAAACATCTGACAGGTGCACATAAATTCAAGAGACAGAGTTAGTTAAATCTATAAGTCCAGGACCAAGTTAGAATGCTCTTCGTTTTATGTACACAAGTGAAAAAGAGACAATTACCAGGATCAATACTCACTGTACTTTATTAGAAGGTGTACACCAGTATTTTAATCAAAAGAAAATAATATGTAAAATTTGTATACAGTTTTGAATTATAATTTTCCTCACATGTTCACCAATGATCATAACCCTTTCCCACATACAGAGGCATTCTGATGCTCATCATGAGCAACTTCTCCTTTTGCCACAATGTTTTCAACATGTTTTCTAAAATCAAAGTTTTATATAAAGAGATTTTCAATGTTTTTCTCCAGACGTTTAAAAAGTCAACTGCTGCAGATTTGTTGTATGTGGGAAAGAGTAAATTTAAAAAATATTGGATAGCGATTCATTCTAACTCTTTGGGTTAATTTGAAAACATGCAGGTGTTACTTTACTAATGCTTTGATAGAAAATGGAATACAAATTACGCTATATTTTATAATCCTGCACCAATTTCTTGATTATTTCCCATATATATGACACCATTTGAGAAACCGAGCATGAATGGATTTCTATCAAATCAGCATTGTGTTCTGAAAAATAATCATTCTTCTGTTTTAACTGTTTCCCACATACCAACGTTTTCTGATGGCTCTGCAGCAGACGATTTTTGAAAACATTGTGACAAAAGGTTTTCAATTCTTTTTTAATACTTATACTTTCACTTATAGAGATACTTCAGATATTTACCTGAACAAGTAAAATCTTTCTGCAATGTTTTTAGAATCTACAAGACTTTTTGGTTGATTTATTCAATGTTTGGTAAATAAAATCACTTTATCACCCTTTTATTTCCCAAATCCTATCCTTTGTGCCAGGTACTAGGCTAGCAGACAATTATTTAACTAGCTGGCGGTTCACCAAACAGTCATATCAGAACGAACCCCAATGTTGCCACTGGGATTCAAACATTTGACCTCCCACTCCCAAAGCAGATGCTTTAACCTCTTGTTGAAAGAGCCTTTTATACTTGGTAGTATTGAATGAAGGAACACCGATTTGTATTGAGTTATACGATAAAGATCTCTTTCCTTCTTCAAATCTACACCTCTGGGGTCTCATTTTAAGCTTGTCTGTTTTTCAAAAGAAAAATAATCAGATACCATTGGCGTCGTTGTCACAAAACTATAACCTTACCTCATAACTTGAAAACAGTTCCATATTTTAAAATGGTACACATTTTTCTAGGAACAGTACACATGTCTATACCAAGTCACATAACTCTGGCTATAATATTTATTCAGTAATGCTCCTTTTTCACTCCGCAACTCTCTTGTTAATTCCTCAATTTCTCTCTTACAGCTGGGTTTCCATGCTTGATTATGGTCTTTGCAGCTCGACCATATGAACGGGGTTTCTACTGTGATGATCAAAGTTTAATGCACCCATATCTAAGTGAAACTGTACCAGTAGTCATTGTTGGAATTTTTTGTACAATTGTACCTATATGCTTTGTAAGTATGCTTTTGATATAAACACTTTCCTGCATACAGATGCTTTAAGTGAGAAATTTCTCCTTTTTCCACAATGTTTTCAAAACTTTTAAATAATTATACTTTCATTCAGAGATTTTCCATATTTGGGAGGTATGTATTTAACGTCCTGTGCTGTTAATTTGTTGTATGTGGGAAAGGGTAAAGACACAAGACACATAGATAAGGTTGAGTAGACTTGTCTGTTTTCCACAGAACATAGTTGAAACCTGGTTATTAGAATGATGATGTCGTTGTTTGGGCGTGTAGGCTTGCATTTCAAACTCACCTTTGAAACTGAATATCTTTAGTTACGGTTGACATATTGTAACCAAACTTGGTATATAGAAATAGTTCATGAAGACCTTTCATGGGATTGCCTCCAAGGCCCCTAGGGTGAAGGTCACTGTAATATAAAAATAGAAAAACGGTTGAAACTCAAATCTTTTATTATAGTTCATTTATTATTTCTTATGCATGCTTCCTGTCTTCTGTGATATCCTCTAACCAATTTGGCATGTTCTTTTATACACACACACAACATGTTATCAATACAGAAGTTGTATTATAAATCTCAAAACACAGGCTGAAGTTCTTCTGTCAATCATTGAAAACCTGGTTTCGTTGCATTGCGGCATTTCTTGTTACTTTACAAAATCATTTTCTGTGGGGTCTTCAATAGAATCGTCTTATTTATACTTTTATTTTAATACACACATTAAAACATTTTAGGATCAATCGTGTATGCCCAACATTATTAACCTTTTCCCACATACAGACACTTTCTGACGTTGCAGCAGAATAACTTAAGAAACCATTGTGACCAAAGGAGATGCTCATAATGAGAAATATTTCATTTTGCTACAAATGATGTCTTCAACTTTATTCAATAGTTAAACTTTCAGTTATAGAGATTTTCCATGTTTTTGCCTTGATGCAAAGACCTAATAACAGGTTATTATTAGGTCTTTGCTTGATGGTTTCAAAGGTGTCTGCTGCAGTTTTTTTGTATGTGGGTGATATTGAGGAGTTTTACAGCACTTTAGCAAATAATAATGGCTCCCCTCTTTTGCTTTATTTAGGTTTACTTCACTGAATGTTACCTAAAGGACAGGAGATGTGGATTTTCAAGGGGAATTTTCTCCAAATGCAGAAAGTTCCTGATGCCATATTTCTTTGGATGCTGTGTAACACAGCTTGTAACAGACATTGCTAAATATTCAGTTGGGAGACTGCGGCCCCATTTTTTGACTGTATGTGAGCCCATGATCAATAACTGCTCAATAGAAACTGGTAAGTAAGCATGATTAAGCCCACAGCTGTTTTGTAGATGTGACACAATTTCAGCAGACGACTTTTGAAAACACTGTGGCAAAAGGAGAAATTGCTCATAATTTTGCCTAGATGTTTTTTAAAGTCGTCTGCTAGAGATGTAATGTCTGTTGGAAAGGTTCAAAATATCCTTGAAAAAAGAGTGGGAACCCCGAATTATTAACTGAATCACATGTATTTTATCCCTTTTCTACATGAAGACGCACCTGCAGCAGACGGCATTTGAAAATAAGTTGGCAAAAGGACAAATTGCTCATAGGGAGCAAATATTTTTGCCACACTGGTTTCAACTTTTTCCATAAGTAAACTTTCATTTTTCGAAGTTTTCCATCGTTTTGCTTAGATGTTTTCTAAGTCGTCTGCTGCTGATTTGTTGTATGTGGGAAAGGGATAATCTTTGCCTGGTTGTGTGTACAGAATCAATTGAAAATAATTGAGAGAGAAAAATTTATAGATCTATTCCAAAATTCACATGCATTAATTTTTAACACAACTATTCAAAGAATATGGAGAGCTATTACAGTCACTTGTGCATGGGCGTTGGCGTTGCAGCTTTGGTTAAAGTTTTGCATGCAAGGTTCTATCATGGACATATCTCAGTTACCACTAATGATATTGACTTGAAACTTCATCCATGTCTTCAGGGGTGTCAGACAGTCAAGTTAGATAACTCTTGTATGAATTTAGTACAAATTATGGCTTTGAAAATTTGTAACCACTCAGGAATTGATTTAAAACTTCAATATAGTCTTTAAAGGTATCAAAGAATCAGGTTATGTAACTCCTGGCTGAATTTATCATAAATTATGGCCCTTGTTGAAGTAAGAAATTTGGGTTAAAGTTTTGCTTGCAAGGCCTTTTCTCACAAACAGCAGATGCTATTCAAACAAGACTTATCCATCTTGAATTAGAGTACTATACTATCAAGCCACTATCTCAGTAACAACTGTTGACTATAGTATCAATTGGCCAAATAGTCGAGCATGCTGTCTAGGACAGCTCTTTTTGTGTCACCTGCGTAGCATGGTAGGCACTTAGGGATTACTTTTTTTTTTGTCTGTCTGTCCGTCACACTTTTTCGTCACGTTTTCAAATAACTTTTTTTCTACTCAAAGGATTGGATTGAAACTTCTGACAAATGTTTATATCAATCTTTGTGATGGGTTCACAAAAGGGGGGATAATCTAAATATTTTTTATATCAGAGTTATTGCACCTTTTCTGTCAAAAATTAAAATGTTCTGACATGCTCCGGGGAGCACTCCATTCTAGTTTTGTTTCTTATTACCGTAAGAATCAAATAGTTTCAGTATCTGTCAGAACATTGATTTTTCTTTGTCAGGTTTTGTATATGGAGATGATGTTTGCCATGGTAGTGATGAAGCTGCCATTACAGAGGCTAGGTAGGTAACTTTTAACCCTTTCCCACCTTTTGGCGCATCTTTTGAAAATATTGTGACAAAAGAAGAAATTGCTCATACTGAACAATCCTCATCCTTTCTCTGCAATGTTTTCAAATCCGTTAAAATTGATAGAGATATTAACTATATTGGCATTATGGTTTCATTTCAAAGTCGTCTGCTGCAGATGTGTTGTATGTGGGAAAGCCATAATCTCGCCAGTATAATTTCAGAAGATCTATCTAATCTTTCATGAATTATTTTTGGTTAAATTATGCAACTTTTATGACTGGTTATACGTTAATCCCTTCCTAAATACAGAAGCTCTCTGAGACCTCTGCAGCAGACTACTTTTTAAACATAGATGTATCTGCAGCTGACGATATTTGAAAATAAGGTGGCAAAAAGACAAATTGCTCATAATTAGCAATTTATCCATTTGCCACAATGTTTTCTACCTTATTTACTAGGACTGCTTTCATTGAAGGGGGTATACTGGAATCAGCCTGTCGGTTGGTCCGTCCTAAATCCTAAAGCCCACCCACCACCCTTATAAGACACCACCACCCTAAGGGTCCCTTATAAGACACCACCCTTATAAGACACTTTGATAAGTATTTTTATTCATATTAATGCTATTTATTCCGTAAAAGGGGGTTAATTACGGAATAAACCATATCCTTGTTGGGTATACCCAACAAGAAAAGATCAAAGGAAAATACCCAACAAGTACCCGTCCGTGGGTACGTCCGTCCGTGCGTCCGTCCGTCCGTCGGTCCGCAAAATCTGTTCCGTTGTACTCCTCCTTCAGTTTCTACCTGATTTACTTGATACTTGGCATAAATGTTAATCAGGAGTAGTAGATGTGCAACACGCAAATTTCATGTCTCTGTGACCTTCACCTTGACCTCTGACCTTGAAATAGGATTTTTTTTTTGGTTAAAATCTAATCTTTTGTACTCCTCCTTCAGTTTCAACCTGATTTACTTCATACTTGGCATAAATGTTAATCAGGAGTAGTAGATGTGCAAGACGTAAATTTCATGTCCCTGTGACCTTCACCTTGACCTCTGACCTTGAAATAGGATTTTTTTTGGTTAAAATCTAATCTCTTGTACTCCTCCTTCAGTTTCAACCTGATTTACTTCATACTTGGCATTCATCACCTTAAGTGATAGTTCTAGTTTTCAATAGTTTTGTGGGTATGTTTCCAAAATTCATCAGCTGCTTATTTACTGAAGATTTGTATAATGTTGGAAACGGTTTAGTATTGAAAGCATCTTAGGAAATCCCATTAGAAAAAATTAAATAATGACTTTTATTGAATTAAATATCAAAAATAAATAGCTCATTAAGAACACTTTTACCTTACCCCATAATATTTTCAACTTCCAAGAGACAGTTATTAATTTTTTTATGTTTTTTTATTTACTAATATACTTGTGCAATCAAGAAGTAAAGTACATAGCCCATTACTTTTGATTTTGCTCCAGCAGTGGATTTATGGAATTATCTGAATATATTCATAAATCTGGGTAATTTTTATTTCTCACCTTTTCAACCTAGTATTAAAAGAATGTTCAAATATTTAAATAATTTTTTTTTTAATACCGGCAGACACATTTAGACACATCTGTGGTGGAAAACTATTGAACAAATTGTGGGAAAAGGAGAAATTGCTTGTGACATGCAACTTATCCTTTCCTCGTAATGTTTTTAATTCTCTAAATGCTGTTTAAATTTTTTTCTGTCATTTAGGGAGAGTATCTTTAATTTTCCACTAATGTTCTTGAAGTTGTCTGCTGCAAATTTTATGTGAGAAAAGCTTGACCCTCCCTTTCCTACTCACAACAAATCTGCAGCAAAAATATGGTAAATCTCACATGAGAATATATTGAATAGAAGTGAAAACATTTTGGCAAAAGGAAACATTGCTCATTATGAGCACTTTTCTCTTTTTGACACAGTGCTTTCAAGAGCCATCTGCTGAAGATACATCAAATCTCTTCTGCAAATGAGAACAGGTCGAGTCCCTCTCTGGTGTCTCCTAGAGGATGACTCAAAATATAAGGTTAACCCTTCCCCACATAAATGTGCTTTCTGATGCCTTTTCAAAACATTGTGACAAAAGGAGAGATTGCTCATAATGAGCAATTTCTCCTTTTGCCATAATGTTTTCAGCTCTTTGTTATCACTATACTATCATTTCATATTGATTTTTTATATATTTGCCTGGTTTTCAAAGCCGTCTGCTGCAAACTTGTTGTAAAGGGTTACAATTATTGAATAGAGTTAGAAATGTTGCTCATTATGGGCAATTTTTCCTTTTGCCACAATGTTTTCAAAAGTCATCTGCTGATGAGGCGTCAGAAAGCGTCTGTATGTGGGAAGTGGTTAACAGTTGACTGTGATAAATTATATGACTTATTATGATTGGATGTTTTATTTACAGATTGTCATTCCCTTCAGGCCATTCGTCAATGATCTTTTATTCTGTGATATGGTCAACTGTAAGTGAACATCTCTTTGTCTTGCCCTTTTAACCCTTTCCCTCATATAGATGCTTTCTGATGCCTCTGCAGCAGGCAGTTTTTTGAAAACATAGTGAAAAAAGAAGAAATTGCTCAAAACGAGCAATTTCTCCTTTTGCCACAAGGTTTTCCACTTTAAGTCATAGTTTATCTATTAAATTATAGAGATTTTCCATTTTTTGACAAAATATGTTCAAATTTGTCTGCTGTAGAATTGTCTTATGAGGGAAAGGGTTAATGCACATTTTTAACCAGGTTTTCCGAAGGAAAAATCTAGTTATTAGTTTGGCGAAGTCGGCGGGCGGGCGTCAACTTTCCTTGTCCGGACCATAACTTTGCCATGCAAAGAGGTATTTTCAAATAACTTGGCACAAACATGCACCATATCAAGACAATGTGCCAAATGCAAAACAAAATTCCATAGATTCAAGGTCAAGGTCACAGTGATAAGAAATAGACTTTAATTGAACTTTTCTTGTCCGGACCATAACTTTGTCATGCATAGAGATATTTTCAATTAACTTGGCACAAACATGCACCATATTAAGAAGATGTGCCAAATGCAAAAAAAAAATCTGTAGATTCAAGGTCAAGGTCACAGTGATAAGAAATAGACTTTAATTGAACTTTTCTTGTCCGGATCATAACTTTGTCATGCATAGAGATATTTTCAAATAACTTGGCACAAACATGCACCATATCAAGACGATGTGCCAAATGCAAAAAAAAATCTGTAGATTCAAGGTCAAGGTTACAGTGATAAGAAATAGACTTTAATTGAACCTTTCGTTGTCCGGACCATAACTTTGTCATGCATAGAGATATTTTCAAATAACTTGGCACAAACATGCACCATATCAAGCCGATGTGTCAAATGCAAAAAAAAATCTGTAGATTCAAGGTCAAGGTCACAGTGATAATAAATAGACTTTAATTGAACTTTTCTTGTCCGGACCATAACTTTGTCATGCATAGAGATATTTTCAAATAACTTGGCACAAACACGCACCATATCAAGATGATGTGCCAAATGCAAAAAAAAAAATCTGTAGATTCAAGGTCAAGGTCACAGTGATAAGAAATAGACTTTAATTGAACTTTTCTTGTCCGGACCATAACTGTGTCATGCATAGATATTTTCAAATAACTTGGCACAAATATGAACTATATCAATATGATGTGTCACATGCAAAACTTTTGTCTGTAGCTTCAAGGTCAAGGTCACAGTGACAACAAATAGAGATATGCACAATTTTCGTGTTTAGCTTCCAGGTCAAGGTCACAGTGACAGAAAATATACTTTACTTGAACTTTTTTTGTTCAGACCATAACTTTACCATGCATATAGATATTTTCAAATAACTTCGCGCTAATATGCTCCATATAAAATAACTTGGCAATTTAAAAGAATATAGCATAGATATGAGTAAGTTTCATAACCTCGGGCCCTGGATCTAGTCTGTTTGCAAAGGCATAAACACGTTACTATCAAGTAAAGGGTTAAGGCAGATCACTGATTATCAACCTGGCATTAGGGATCCTAAAATGTGGCTGCTTACAACAAAAGGTTGCTTATATCTTTTATCTATTATATGTTCTTAATAAATGAGGCAACACACGATTGACTGTATTGAACTGATATTTGTTAGATAAAATTGTGATATATTTAATTGACAAAGTAATTATGATTATTCATCAATAGAAATATTCCCTGTTACTTGAATTACTAGCTTTGATTAACTATTAACAGAAAGATTTGACAGATCTGTTAATTCTTAATCAAACACCTTCCATTATAGAAAACCTGGTTTCATGGAATTTTCATGTCTTGTCTAGTTTGTTTGTGAATGCAGTTGAGTTTAAAATGTTACATTTTACTGATATTGTATTTGTAGAATCATCTGCTTCAACCCTGTCCCAATTATAGACATATCGGCAGCAGACGACTTTTGAAAACAAAGTGGCAAAAGGAGAAATTGCTCACTCTTTGCAATAATGTTTTCCAATCTATTCAAATATCATTTTTCATTTTTAGCTCACCTATGCACGAAGTGCAAGGTGAGCTATTGTGATCACATTTTGTCCGGCGTCCGTCATGCATCGTAAACATTTGGGCTTTTTAAAACTCTACAGGCTACAATTTGCATTTAAACTTCATGAAAGTATATCAGAACATTCATCTCCATCAAATCTTGGACAAGTTCGAAACTTGGCCATATGAGGTCAAAAACTAGGTCACTAGGTAAAATTGAAGGGAAATCTTGTTAACACTCTGGAGGCCACATTTTCAACTTGAGCATGTTGAAACTTTATCAGAATGTTTGTCTTGATGATATGTAGGTCAAGTTCGAACATGGGTCATGTCGGGTCAAAAAGTAGGTCATTAGGTCAAATTGAAGGAAAATCTTGTTAACACTTCAGAGGCCGCAATTTTTACTTCAGCAGTTTGAAATTTTGTCAGAATATTTGTGGTAAAACGTCTAGGTTAAGTTCGAATATGGGTCATATTGGGTCTGAAATTTGATCAGAATGTTGAATTTAACGATATCGAGACCAAGTTCGAATATGGGTCATGCCGGGTCAAAAATAAGGTCACTAGGCCAAATTGAAGGGTTATCTTGTTAACACTCTTTTTTGCTTCAGAAGTTTGAAATTATGTCATAATGTTTTTCTGAAAGATATCTAGGTCAAGTTCGAATATTGGTCATATTGGGTCAGATACTAGGCCAAATTGAAGGAAAATCTTGTTAACTCTGTAAAAGACGCATTTTTTTCTACAACAGCTTGACATTTGTTGAGAATGTTTATCTAAATGATATCTAAGCCAAGTTCGAATATGGTACATGTAGGGTCAAAAACAAGGTCACTAGGCCAATTTGAAGGAAAAATCTTGTTAACACTTTGGATGACGCATTTTTTGCTTCAGAAGCTTGAAATTTTGTCTGAATGTTTGTCTGAATTATATCTAGGTTAAGTTTGAATATGGGTCATATTGGGTTAGAAACAAGGTCAATAAAGGAAAATATTGTTCAAACTCCGGAGGCCACATATCTAGTCCATGTTGGAATATAGGTCATATCAGGTAAACAAATATAGATCACTAGGCCAAATGAAGGAAAATCTTGTTAACACTCGAGGTTGCATTCAGAATAATTGTCTTGATGTGTTTTGCATTGCAGTACAATGTATAATTAAGGTGAGCGAACTAGGGCCATCATGGCCTTCTTGTTCAATTTGTTATTTTTTTTGCATGAACGTTTTCAAAGGCATCTGCAGCAGATTATGTGTATGTGGGAAAGAGTTAAAATTATATGAGGAAAAAAAGTTATAACTTGAAAAATGACATTTTCTTACAAACAACTTCTCCTAAACCAACAAACACATTTTAAAACACTACATGACTGTTTCTTGGATAACTCTCTTCTACAGTTCTAAGCATTCTGCTCCGCTGTATCAGTTGACTGTCAAAATTGAAAATATAAAAAACACTTTAAACCAATGGCCCTCTACTAAAAAAAAACAGAACTATTCTGCTTCACTGCACAAGATGGCCACCAGAGCTAAAAATAGAAGAAAAAAACATCTCCTAAACCACTGCATGGCCCAATCTCAAAAATAATTCACACAAATATTACTTTATTGACCCTTAATATTCAAATGAAGTGATAAAATTTGAATCATATTTAGATTAGCATTAACCTTTTCCCTCATATAGATGCCTTCTGATGCCTCTGCAGCTGACAGCTTTTTGAAAACAAAGTGACAAAAGAGGGAATCGCTCAAAACAAGCAATTTCTCCTTTTGCCACAATGTTTTCCACTTTTAGTCATAGTAACGTTATCCATTCAATTAAAGCGATTTTCTATTTTTTGACAAAATATGTTCAAAGTCCTCTGCTGCAGAATTGTCGTATGAGGGAAAGGGTTAAACATGTTGAATAGGGGACCTGAAAAGTTGTTACCATACTGCAGCATGTACCGGTGGAGTAAGTGATATTTTGTCTCGGGCCAAACAGGGATTTGTGGACTCTTTGCATTGGCATCACATAAAATAATCAGCTTAGAGCTGAATATCCAGTTGGTTAAGATTTATAGCAAGGTTTTTGCCACTCTTTTCATTCATAAATTGAATTAAATCTTATGTAGACTGAAGTATTCTGGCCCAAAAAGTATGCTACATGTGTGAAACCTGGTTTTCATGTGTCAGACTGGTAGGGCCATATTGACTTTGGAAGTTAAATAGAACTGAAACTTCTCCCATTAAGGGAGCTCAAGAAGAAGCCCTGAAATTTGTAGCAGACAACTTTTGAAAACATTGTCGCAAAATGAGGAATTGCTCATAAGGAAACGTGAAACAATTCTGTATCCTACACAGGTTTGGATTTAGATAAAGACCTCAAGAGACTTAAATACCATTATCTTGGCTTTTGGATCATAGTTTTTTTCTCTTTCCAGATTTATTTACAGTACAGATTTAAATGGTTACGATACTGGTTAGTTAGACCCGTTCTCCAATTGATGCTATTCTTGGTCGCCTTCTATATAGCCCTGTCAAGAATATCCGACTACTTTCATCATTGGAGTGACGTTCTAGCAGGTTCTTTTATAGGAATTATAGCAGCATTTATATCAGTAAGCACATTATTTATATACCCTTCCATGTAGTAGACAGCTTTTGAAAACATAGTGGGGAGGTGGAATTTAATCTTTTGACCATTTCCCACCGAGCCCCGGTAGCTCAGTCAGTAGCGACGCGGGCTGTAAATCCAGGGGTTGTGAGTTCGAATCCCGGCTCGGCCAACTTTCTTTCCGACGCTTGACAAAAGTCAATGCGACATGCGTCATTCGTCTTCCACCAATGGGCTAAGTCTATGTTGAAAAGCAGCCGGTTGCTTGGGAAGATTGTTGTGTGGAGTACTGGTGTTAGAAAACCAGGAAATGCATGAGTAGGTGAACTGGCCGCCGTGATATGACTGAGAAATTGTTAAAAACGGCGTTAAACCCCAATCAATCAATCAATCAACCATTTCCCACCACAATTTTTGAAAACATTTAGGCAAAAGTGGAAATTGTTCACAATGAGCAATTTCTCCTTTTGTCACAATACTTAACTTTCAATTTGATTACACTTTCATTTTAAACCTTTCCCCCTTATAGACGCTTTCTGACGCCTCTGCACCAGACGGCTTTTTGAAAACATAGTGTCAAAAGAAGAAATTGCTCAAAACGAGCAATTTCTCCTTTTGCCACGATGTTTTCCACTTTTAGTCATAGTTAATCAATCAATTAAAGAGATTTTCTATTTTTTCGACAAAATATGTTCAAAGAGATTTTCAACATTTTTATGAGATGTTTTCAAAGTTTTCTGCTGCAGAATTGTTTTAAGTGGCAAAAGGTTTTTCCCAGAATGATTTTAGTTCTGTATCTAAAGTATAGATCTGCATCCAATTCTTAACCCTTTCCCACATATGACAAACCTGCAGCAGACGACCTTGAAAACATCTGGGCAACAATATGGAAAACCTCTTTAGCTGAATATGTAATTATTAAATAGACTTGAAAATATTGTGGAAAATGCCACAATGTTTTCAAAAGTAGTTTGCTGCAGAGTGTCTGTATGTTAGAAAGGATTAACCCTTTCCCTCATACGACAAATCTGTAGCAGACGTTTTTAAACGTAATTTGTCAAAACATAGAAAATCTCCATAATTGAATGGATAACCTATGACAAAAAGTGGAAAACATTGTGGCAAAAGGATAAATTGCACGTTTTGTGCAATTTCTTCTTTTGTCACTATGTTTTCAAAAAGCTGTCTGCTGCAGAGGCGTCAAAAGGCGTCTATATGAGGGAAAGGGTTAAGATGTTAGTATCTGGTCAATTGTTAACCCTTTGACTGCTGGTACCGATTTTGTGAAGCCTGGCAACCTTTTTATCAGGATCAATACTGTTGGCTGCTCAATTCAACATTATGGAAAGGGTTATAGCATAATTTTTTTTATTATGTCATTTCATATTATCAAATGACACTTCATGCCTCTGCAACAAACACTTTTAGAAATGATCTGTGGTGAAACTTTAAATTTTAAGAAAATTGGAAGCAGAGTTTACAACATTGTTAAAAAAGGAGAAGCAGCTCTCTCATTGCAATTTGTCAACTATTTTCTAGTCACCTGATCATATAGATGCTTTCTGACGCCTCTGCAGCTGACAGCTTTTTGAAAACATTGCAACAAAAGAAGAAATTGCTGAAAGCAGGCAATTTCTCCTAATGTCACCATGATTTCAACTCTATTCAATTATTATACGCCCGTTTTGAAAAAACGGATCGTATTATAGTTTTACCTGCGGCGTACAGGTGGGCGGCGTCCAGTATGTTGTCAACTCAATAACTTTAGAAGCATTTGTCCAATCATCACCAAATTTGGTCAGAATGTGTATTGGGAAATTATCTCGGACAAGTTCGATAACTAGCCATATTGCTGTAGTCAATCGAGAGTTATCGCCCTTTAATTATAAAAATTACCTAAAATTGGTCTTGTCAGCTCAATAACTTTAGAAGCCTTTGTCCAATCATCACCAAATTTGGTCAGAATGTGTATTGGCATAATATCTTGGACAAGTTCGATAACTTACCACGTTATCTTAGTCACTATACACTTATGTCCCTCGAAATGGCCAAAACTGTACTACTTAATTGGTCTCAAAAAAACAGGACGGGCGTATTTTGTGACATTTGGCGCTCTTGTTGTACTTTAATTTAATGGGAGTTTCCAATTTTTTTTCGGTATGTTTTCAAAGTCATCTGCTGCAGATTTGTTGTATGTGGGAAAGGGCTAAGGCATCAGATGTTGACTGTTCAACACTTTTCAACATATAGATGCATTTTGATGCCTACAGTATAACGTCATAGGATCAATCATATGCCCACCATTACTCTTTCCCACATACAGAAACCTCTACAGCAGACAACTTTTGAAAACATTGTGACAAAAAAAAGAAGACTATAACAAGAAATTTCTCCATATGCCACAATGTTTTCAACTGTATTTAATGTTCATTCTTTCATTTTTAGAAATTAATAGAAATATATCTTGATGAGAAAATATATATTTCCTAGTAGGAAACGCTTCCCATTGGATGGTATGATTCTGTTAAACGAGGGTAGTTCCTAAAAAATGCTAACATGTCCTTTTGAATATTACTTAACCAATAATATGGAAATTAACCCTTTCCCTCATACGATAATTCTGCAGCAGACGACTTTGAACGTATTTTGTCAAAACATAGAAAATCTCCATAATTGAATGGATAACCTATGACAAAAAAAGCTGTCTGCTGCAGAGGCGTCAGAAAGCGTCTATATGAGGGAAAGGGTTAACTATTTTTTTTTTTATTTTTTTTTTTGAGGGATAGCTCATCCAATGCTTGATTTAACATATTAACCATTTATGAAAAATCATCTGAAATTTGTCAATGAATAAGAAACAAGAAATAGAGATTATTCAACTTATTTTTTCAAAGATAAGAATATAATTCACGAGCCTTCTCGTAAATGGGAGTGAAGTCACGAGTGGCTCCTCCCATTCACAAGACGGCGAGTGAATTATGTGCTAATCTTTGTAAAAATAAGTTGAATAATCTGTTTATTACATTTCATTGTTATTTGTTGTAATACATTAAATTTTTAAATACGTGTCTTCAACCATAGTTTATATTTACTGTGGAATATTGTTTGTCGTTTTACCTACTTTGCGCATTATTTTCGGATGAGGCGTGGCCATGGAAAAAAGGGAGGGGCACGCATGCGCAATTGTGTAGTAGATTATAAAAATTTAATACTCTGGTGTGTAATAACAATAAATCAACGATTATGAATTTTCTTTCACCGAGATGTCCTTATCTTTGATCACAGGTGTATGTACCGCATTGATAACTTCACTATATAACTATACTTAACACTTGTTAAGGATACAATATATGGGCGTAAAATTATCAATCAATACAAACACCTGTGTCTTTGATGGATAGAAATGTAATAATAAGAAATATTTAACAGATAACTTAATCACAGCTGGTTTCATGAATCATCATGTATGGTTAACCCTTTCCCTCATATAGACGCTTTCTGATGCCTCTGCAGCAGACGACTTTTTGAAAACATAGTGACAAAACGTGCAATTTCTCCTTTTGCCACAATGTTTTCCACTTTTTGTCATAGGTTATCCATTCTTTGACAAAATATGTTCAAGGTCGTCTGCTGCAGAATTGTCGTATGAGGGAAAGAGTTAACCTGTGCAGCAGACGGCTTTTTAAAAACATAGCGACAAAAGAAGAAATTGCACAAAACGTGCAATTTCTCCTTTTGCCACAATGTTTTCCACTTTTTGTCATAGGTTATCCATTCAATTATGAAGATTTTCTATGTTTTGACAAAATACATTCAAAGTCATCTGCTGCAGAATTGTCGTATGAGGGAAAGGGTTAAACACAGTTTGGAATGTACTTCAAATATGTAGAAACAACAACGATGATCTCCTAAATACGACAATTCTGCAGCAGACGACTTTGAACGTATTTTGTCAAAACATAGAACATCTCCATAATTGAATGGATAACCTATGACAAAAAGAGGAAAACATTGTGGCAAAAGGAGAAATTGCACGTTTTGTGCAATTTCTTCTTTTGTCACTATGTTTTCAAAAAAGCCGTCTGCTGCAGAGGCATCAGAAAGCGTCTATATGAGAGAAAGGGTTAAGAAGACGAGATGTGTGTGCTGCATGGCGGGGAATGTTTTAAGAAGGAGTGACACTAGATAACGTTATGATGTTGCGTTGTACACCAAGCTGCTCTGCCATTATACATTCATTTTAAGTTGTGATCTTGCAACCATTTATGAAAATGCTTTTAAAGTTTCTATAGTATACATAAAGATGGAATGTGGTATTTAATTACTTTGTACTTTAAATTTTGTTGAATCCTAAATAAGAAGCATTGTTTGCAAATATATTTATTTCTGACAACCTTGTTATATGTTTTTAAAAAAAAATCACTTTGCCACATACAACATACTTTTAAAAATATGAAGGCAGAAACATGAAAACTCTATTAATTAATTATTTAGTACAAATTGCCTATTATGAGTCATTTCTTCTTTTGTCACAATATTTTCAAAAGTCATCTACTGCAGATCGATGCATCTAAATGTGTCTGTATTTTGAAAAGCGTTTAACAAGTTTCTATTTTATATTACAGTTTTTCCTGTTTACTAATTACGATGAGCTGAAACTTTTGCCGACGCACAGAGAGAACCATTCCGTGCCAAAGCCCGAGACGAGCAACTTTGACTCTGTTGAAGTCAATGAGGACATTTAAAGATTTTTTAACCTTTCCGACATGTAGAAGCTTTCTGACGCCTTTGCATCAGAAGACTTTTGAAAACATTGTTGCAAAAGGAGCAATTGCTCATGATGAGCAATTTCTCCTTTAGCCACAGTGTTTTCAACTTTATTCAGTAATTGACCATATATTTATAGAGATTTTTCAATATTTTATGTATTTCAAGGTCGTCTGCTGCAGATTTGTTGTATGTGGGAAAGAGTTAAAGCATCTGCAGTGGATACCGAAGTCTCACCAGACCTTTTGAAGTCCACATAGAATTGTCACTTGATTTGCTTGGCCCACAACAACACTATTTCCCACATAAGTTTAAACTTATTTATTTTACATCGATTGCGAAACAAGCTTTAAGCTTATATTAATCACGCTCGATGTCTGCTTCCTGGAAACTTAACCAGTACTCGCGCCGTTTGTGTGGAAAAATCTCACAGGCAGAAGTCCACATAGAATTGTCACTTGATTTGCTTGGCCCACAACAACACTATTTCCCACATAAGTTTAAACTTATTTATTTTACATCGATTGCGAAACAAGCTTTAAGCTTATATTAATCACGCTCGATGTCTGCTTCCTGGAAACTTAACCAGTACTCGCGCCGTTTGTGTGGAAAAATCTCACAGGCAGAACCCGCTCATCACAGGGTTTGGAACCCAGGACCTTTGGTACAAGAGGCCGACGCTCTACCTCTGTACCACTGTCTTCCACAATACAGATCATGCTTTCTGAGGCCTCTGCAGCAGACTAGCGCTTTTTGAAAACATTGTGGCAAAAGGAGAAATTGCTCATGATGAGCAATTTCTCCTTTTGCAACAATGTTTTCAACTCTTTTCAATAATTAAACTTTCCCTTCGAGAGTTTCCATAAAATTCCACAGACATTTTCAAAATTGTCTGCTACAGATTTGCTGTATTTGGGAAAGGGTAAAGTGATGTGAAAACAGGAATGTAACCGGACTCTTTTAATCTCACTTGAGCACACAGCGCTCAGGGTGAGCTATTGGAATTACTAGTGTCTTGTGTCAACCATAATGTCTTTTAACAACATTTTCTCTTTAACCACTTGGCCCTTTGCAGACAAATTTCATAGGTGTAAGACAGTGGTACAGTGGTAGAGCATTGGCCTCTCATACTTAAGTTCCTCGGTTAGAATCCAGTGATGAGCGGGTTCTGACTTTGGTGGGGTTTTTGCACAAACAACAGGAGAACTGGTGTAGTCTCCAGGAAGCAGAATAGAGAGTGATTATTATTAGCTTACCCTCTTCTCAAAATATTAAAACCATATTGTTTGATTAAAAAATATAGCCACTGGGCAGCATCAGAAAAGGAGTAAAACAAGAATTTTTTAGAAATGTTCTACTCTCAAGTGCTTTTCTGATTTCAAGATAATTTGGCAGAACTATTCCTGAGTTGATTCTCTGTTAACAAATTTGAGCCTAATTGTTTTATTAAAATTATGGTTGCCAGATGGCATCAGCGAAGGGATAAAGTGGCAAATCTTTCAAATTCTTATGGCAGAAATAATTATTTAACCCTGGGATGAGGATATGTTGCACTTACAATTCAGATACACTTTGAATGGGAAAGCATTAAGGTGCATTGGTCAGAATTATTAAGCGTCCTATAAATACTTATCTTGTCTTAAAGAGCACATTCTCATGTGAGCCATCCAGGGCCTCATGGACCTTTTGTTTACCTAATGTAGCTTCCTTCATGCTAGTTTTTAGCTCACCAGAGCATGAAGTGCTCAAGCTGAGTTTTTCTGATCGCCTTTTGTCCGACGTCAACATTTGCTTGTTAGCGCTCTGGAGGCAACATTTTGCATCCAATCTTCATGAAAGTTTATCAGAACATATATCTCCATCAAATCTAGGCCAAGTTCGAAACTGGGTCATGTCGGGTCAAAAACTAGGTCACTAGGCCAAATTTAATGAAAATCTTGTTAACACTCTTGAAGCCGCATTTTTGGCTTGAGCATGTTGAAACTTTATCAGAATGTTTGTCTTAGTAATATCTAGGCCAAGTTTGAATATAGGTCATGTCGGGTCAAAAACTAGGTCACTAGGCCAAATTGAAGGAAAATCTTGTTAACACTCTGGAAGCCACATTTTAAACTTGAGCATGTTGAAACTGTGTCAGAAAGTTTGTCTTGATAACATCTAGGCCAAGTTCGAATATGAGTCATGTCCGGTCATAAATTAGGTCACTAGGCCAAATTTAAGAAAAATCTTGTTAACACTCTGGAAGCCACATTTTTGTCTTAGTGATATCTATGTCAAGTTCGAATATGGGTCAGGTCAGGTCAACAACTAGGTCACTAGGCCAAATTGTAGAACAATCTAGTTAACACTATAGAGATTGCTTTTTTGACTTAAGCAGCTTGAAATTTTGTCAGAAAGATTGTCTTGATGATATTGCCATTGGCGCTGAAAGAGTTTAGTCTTAAATAGCCCATTCTCAGGTGAGCAATTCCAGGGCCTCATGGCCCACTTGTTTATTTTATGGTGTTAAACAGAAATTTTGAAAATTAATAAATTTTGCAATTAAACGGTTGCCCACCTACAACAAATTTGCAGCACACAACTTTGAATACATTAAGACAACAATATGGAATATCTCCGTAAATGAAAGTAAATTAATTTAATCTAGTTAAAAACATTTAAGGAGAAAGTCATCTGCTGCAGAGGCATCAGAAAGCGTCTGTTTGTTGGAAAGGGTTAATACATTAGTTTCCTCTAAATTGCAAGTAATTTTTCCAAACAGAAGTTATGAAAATTAATAGATTTTGCAATTTAAGTCATTTGCTGCAGATTTGTTGCATGTAGAAAAGGGTAAATACATATTAGTGATTGTGTATTCCTTGTGAAAATTGCTTTCCATTTATACTTATACTTGTACTATGCTATTGATTGTAGCGACCTTGACCTAGAACCTTCATATTAGGCTTGTATATTCCTTTCTATTTGCATCACAATGTGTAATGTTGTGACTTTGACCTACATATCAAACATATCTACCATTGAAAGATTTGAAAGGAGAGAGAGCTATATTGATTTGGGTATTTAACAGTATTTCAATCGTCATGGCTACCAGTTCAACAACTAATGTGTGCTCCAAGCTTTGTTGCACATTCGTCACAGGCAACTGAATGCCTTCCAACAAAGACATAACAGACTTTAGTAGGAGGACGAATGAGACTGGTTCCAATGACTTTTTCAAATCAATAAATGAATTGCTTATAATCAGCATTTTCTCCTTCTCAAACAGTGAAATCCATCTCTGTATATATTACTTATGAAATTTTTAATTCCAAGATGTTGAATTTCTTTCTGTGTATGTAAATATAATACAAATCAGACAACTTTAAAATTATCATATAATGTAAATTTTCAACCGTTGAGTGGTGACTATACAACAGTACATGTATACAAAGGTATTATTGTTTTTGTCATTTAATCTGTTTTTAGCTCACTTGAGCTCAAGGTGATCTATTGTTGTGAGTGTCCGGGGTTGTCATTGTCATCACCAATTTCTTTAAAGAACAAACATTGTTGGGTCAATTTCAAACTGCACAGGAATGTTCTTTTGGTGGTCCCTGTAAACAAAAAGGTTTCAAAGAATTAATGGCAACAGAAAGGACTTAAAATGACTAAACTTTGAGATTCTTCTCATCTGGTTCTGTTGATTTTATTTCAAGGTTATACAAAGCACACGCTGGCGTTTGCAACTTGAGCCATTGGCAGTAAAATAAAGAATTAAATTTGAAACCAAAAGGGACCACCTTAGTATCATTACTGAAATTTAATATAAACATGTACATGTATAACAGAAAAGTTACAAATGTGGCTCTCTTCAAAAATTGTTGAGTCCATATTGATCAGTTGAAAACACAGGAGAAATGATTATTTGATGAACCTCTTCAAATTAATTTGTTTAAAAATAAAACGCTGCACATTTGAAAGGGATTTTTTTTAGTTCTCTGTCTCTGAAATTGTTTGTGATTGGCATAAATGTTCCTCAGACAATCCTTTAGTATTATTGTTCAAACCATTTAGTTTTGTTGGAAAGCAGGCTGCCAAGTGGCATCAGAAAGGGGATAAAATGACGAAAAAGAGATAAAATGACAAAACTTTCAAAAATTAGTTTTCTGCTTTGAAATTGCTTGTCTGATTTCAAGATAATTTAGCAGAAATATTCCTAATAACAATAATTATTCCAGTCGTCTTGATAGGATGTTTGGCTGGTTTCACTTACATTTCTATATTGTTTATTTGTTCTATGTGTTAAGGGATATGTATTGATCTGAATAATTTATTACTAGATCTATATACTGTAAATGATGATCTTATCTTAATTTATTTAAAGGACACAAAGTAAGGTGAGCACATAGGGCCTCATTGCCCTCTTGTTTTTATTCTTTTTACATTAAATTATGAACAAACTATGCAAAAACATATCATGTATTAAACATTATATTATTCAGATAGAAGCATTGTTTTCTCGTATATTCTTATAGCAGACTAAAAATAACTATTTCCCTCATACAGACACTTTGATATGCCTCTGCAGCAGATGACTATTGAAAACATTTTGGTAAAAGGAGAAACTGCTCATAATAAGCAATTTCTCTTTTTGTCACAATGATTTCAACATTATTCAATAATTCTTCGTTCATTTACAGAGAGTTTCCATAGTTTTGACTCTATGTTTTCAAAGTGCTCTGCTGCCGATTTATTGTATGTGGCAAATGGTTAAATTTGTTGTCTCATTCCTTTTGTAAAATCTTTATTGTTTTCATATTTATCCTTTACAAAACATGAATGCTATTATTAAAACATGGGGTGCTTTTAATTGTTATTGTGTCATCATATTACATTACCAATTCATCTGTTTTTATCTGTTCATCAAAATGCATTGATCTAGAAAAGAACTTGAGTGTGTGACAAAATCTTTGCGAATAAGCTGCAGATCAAAAGCCCAATAATTTCATGAAGTTTAGGTTGACATGTCTCTCTTAACTCTTTCCCTCATACAATAATTTTACAGCAGACGACATTGCCAACATCAAGGTAAAAACATATAAAATATTTATAAATGAAAGAGTGATTTTTAATAGAGTTGTATATACTGTGACAAAAGGAGAAATTGCTTGAAAGGGTCAATTCATTTGCTAAATTTTGATCTTTTTTTTAAAGTTTGCTGCTTTGAATAAATATTAGTTAAAAATACCACATAGAATTTAAGATATTGGTGGGAAAGGAGAAATTATTCATGATGAATTTTGAAATGAAGATCTTTAAATTATTGTAAAATCTGAGCGTAATTAGGTAATTTGTTCATTGGATTTAAAGAAATGCATACTGGAAATGATCATGGTTTAAAGAATTAACATAATTTAACATTGCACCATAGCCACATATTAATATTGCAAGAGCAATTTTGTAAAGGCATAAACAAATCTTTCATTATTTTGTTTACACTTTTTTATGCCCCCGGAATCATAGATTCGGTGGGCATATAGTTTTTGGCCCGTCTGCACGAAAAAAACTTTAACCTTGACCACTACTTTTGAACCATAACAGGTACGGCTACCATATTTCACATGTGTATTCCTTGTGACATGACCTTTCTGTCAGTACCAACATTTTTGACCTTGCGACCTTGACCTTTGACCTAGATGTTGGCATTCTCGAAAAAAAACTTTAACCTTGGCCATTACTTTTGAACCATAACAGGTACGGCTACCATATTTCACATGTGTATTCCTTGTGACATGACCTTTCTGTCAGTACCAACATTTTTGACCTTGCGACCTTGACCTTTGACCTAGATGTTGCCATTCTCAAAAAAAACTTTAACCTTGGCCATTACTTTTGAACCATAACAGGTACGGCTACCATATTTCACATGCGTATACCTTGTGACATGACCTTTCTGTCAGTACCAACATTTTTGACCTTGCGACCTTCACCTTTGACCTAGATGTTGCCATTCTCGAAAAAAACTTTAACCTTCACCACTACTTTTGAACCATAACAGCTAGGTACGGGTACCATATTTCACATGTGTATACCTTGTGACATGACCTTTCTGTCAATACCAAAATTGTTCACCTTGCGACCTTGACCTTTGACCTAGATGTTGCCATTCGGGGGCATCAGTGTTTCACAAACACATCTTGTTTCAAAATGAGTCCAGCTATTGTTTCACAGAAGTTTACCTGTTCAACCAAATTCTGATGGCACCACACATTAATATGGCAAGAGCAATTTTGTAAAGGCATAAACAAATCTTTCATTATTTTTTTTTAAACTTTTTTTCAAAATGAGTTATTGTTTCACAGAAGTTTACCTGTTCAACCAAATTATGATGGCACCACACCAGGACCTCTTCATTATTATCATTTCTTCATTTTCAAAATTAGTCCCCTAGTTTCACAGAAGTTTCCCATTTCAATCAATTGTGGGCATCAAAACAGAAGCTCTTCTCTGATTAGAATTCAGAGGGCCACCAAAGGAACATTTCTGTGGAATTTGGATGCACTTGACTTAGTTGGAAAAGATGTTGAAAAGTTGTTCACCCCTCTAAAACTTGGTATGAGTTTTTTTCCAGATAATAACTATCATCTCTAACATGTCTTTTTAGCACTACTATGCACAAAGTGATCGCTCACCGTCCGTCGTCGTCCGTCCGTTCACATTTTCCTACAAACAATTTCTCCTCCTAAACCAATTAACCAAATTCAAAATAATTTTACAGAAATGTTCCTTGGGTGGATCTCTTTCAAACTTGTTCAAAGAATTCTATTCCATGCAGAACTTTGGCTGCCACGGCAACAAAAAAGGGAAAATTAACCAAAACTTAAAAAATCTAATTGTCAAAAAGTACTAGCCGGATTTGAAAATTATTTTGCACAAATGTTCCTTGGGCTACCTTCTACCAAGATTGTTCACATATTTCCGATCCGTTGAAAAACATGGCCGCCAGGGGGCGGAGCTTATTTTCCTTATATGTGCATTGTTAAAACTTTAAAATTCTTCTTGTCCAAAAGTACTGGCCTGATTTGAAAATTATTTTGCACAAATATTCCTTGGGGTACCTTCTACCAAGATTGTTCAAATATTTCCGATCCGTTGAAAAACATGGCCGCCAGGGGGCGGAGCTTATTTTCCTTATATGTGCATTTTTAAAACTTTAAAAATCTTCTTGTCCAAAAGTACTGGCCCGATTTGAAAATTATTTTGCACAAATGTTCCTTGGGGTACCTTCTACCAAGATTGTTTAAATATTTCCGATCCGTTGAAAAACATGGCCGCCAGGGGGTAAAGCTTATTTTCCTTATATGTGCATTTTAAAACTTTAAAAAATCTTCTTGTCCAAAAGTACTGGCCCGATTTAAAATTATTTTGCACAAATGTTCCTTGGGGCACCCTTTACCAAGATTGTTCAAATATTTCCAATCCGTTGAAAAACATGACCGCCAGGGGGCGGAGCTTGTTTTTCTTATATGTGCATTGTTAAACTTTAAAAATCTTCTTGTCCATAAGTACTGGCCCGATTTGAAAATTATGTTGCACAAATGTTCCTTGGGGCACCTTTCACCAAGATTGTTCAAATATTTCCGATCCGTTGAAAAACATGGCCGCCAGAGGGCAGAGCTTGTTTTCCTTATATGTGCATTGTTAAAACTTTAAAAATCTTCTTGTCCAAAAGTACTGGCCCGATTTGAAAATTATTTTGCACAAATGTTCCTTGGGGCACCCTTTGACAAGATTGTTCAAATATTTCCGATCCGATGAAAAACATGGCCGCCAGGGGGCGGAGCTTGTTCATAGACTCATATAGGGAAAAACCTTTAAACATTTTCTTGTCTAAGAGTAGAGGGCCAAGGCCTTTAATATTTGGTATGTAGCATCATCTAGTGGACCTCTACCAAGATTGTTCAAATTATAGCCCTGGGGTCAAAAAATGACCCCTCCCCTGGGGTCTATTGTTTAACATAGACTCATATAGAGAAAATTTAAAAAAAAGTAGAGGGTCCCGGCCTTTGATATATAGCATCGTCTATTGGACCTCTACCAAGATTATTCAAATTATAACCCTGGGGTAAAAAATGACCCCATCCCGGGGGTCACTTGTTTTACATATACTCATAGAGGGGAAAAACGATAAAAATCTTCTTGTCTAAAAGTTTAATATTTGAAATCTAACTTCATCTAGTGGACTTCTACCAAGATTGGTAACATTATTATAGCCCTGGTGTCAAACATGGCTCAACCCTGGGGATCACTTGTTTTACACAGACTTGTTAAGGTAAACACTTTAAAAATATTCTTGTCCATTTGCCACGAATGTCCTTTGGGTGCCCCTCTACTAAGACTTCCAATTATTTTGATAGGATGATAAACATAGCCGCCAGGGGGTGTTGCTTGTTTTCCGTGTATATGTATAGAAAAGAAAAATGAAAACTTTTTAAGTTTGATTAAATCAGGTGAGCGATATAGGACCATCATGGTCCTCTTGTTTATAGATCAGCTGAGCCAAAGGCTCAATGTGATCAATTGGGGTCACTGTCAATCCGTCATTAACTAAACTTAATTTAAATAAGATTTTCTAAACTATAGGACCAACTCAAACCAAACTTGGTTCCTCTAAAAAAACTACAAAACTTTAAAATTCCTCTTCTCTGAAAGTGTTTGTCTGAGTTTAATATAATGTGGCGGAATTTATCCTTGAATTTATTATTTATCTTTACAAGAATTGTCCAAGTCTAATTGATTGTTGAAAACAAAGTCCACCAGGCGATATTTGAAAATGGTTAAAATAAAGATAAAAAAACATTAAAATCCCTTTTCTCTGAAAGTCTGGCCGATTTTTAGACAATTTGGTTGAATGTTCATAGATTGGTTGTTAGAATATCTTCCAGATGGCATGAGAAAGGAGGGTTAATGAAAACATTTGTATCATCTAAATCTGCTTGTTTGATTCCAAGATAATTTGGCAGAAATGTCCCAAATTGACCCTCTATCAAAATTGCTCAAGCCATATTGATTGATGTAAAACATGGCCACCAGAGACTGGGGCTAGCAACCTTTATTGTGGCGATTGGTTTGACAATCGCCACAATGCTAACAGAAACAACAACAACAACGAAAAATATTTACATAGTCGGTTTTGAAAAGTCGGTTGATACTTATTTTCCTTTCTGCAAACTAATTTACTCACATCCGTTATAGTTCCATCAGTGATGCAGAGACGCGATTAATAATAATTATGTCAGTGCTACTTTTGTACCGGATTGTTACTAATATTTGAGTTTTATATCGAGACATTATCTACATATAGAGTTAAAATATGTAAATATTATCTTCGTCATGATTAGGCAGATAATAAATATCATTGCGCGTTCTATCTGCCTTGCAAATAACTATGATGATGTTCAATTCTGGAAATTCCAAAAGGTTTTATAAATAGCTCGCGAGACTGGTGTTCTTAAATCTCAATATTATAAACGCTTTATTTTGTAGTTGTTTAAATATATGAAAGCGTCTAGATGATAAGACTGGTTTACATAGGTTTAAAGGACACACGATGTCAGTCTGTACACACGTTATGTATACACGACTGCAAGTTCTAGTTTTTCCTGTGTAATTACGTGTTATTTTAAGCTTTCTGTAGCTTGTCCAGAAACAAATATATCCCTTACTTTCTACTTCTAAGTTTTTTTCCGACTCTTTGATAAAACTTTCTCTGACAAAATGAGTTACACATTTGCTACTACATGCAAACCATACTCAGGTATGGTAATTCATTTACAGGACCATCTTGTTGTGTTGTTGTTTCTTACTTTATAACGTAGGTATCAACTTCAAACTGGTATGCATTATGTGCAGAGCATGAGAAGCATACATCTAGCATACCTTATTCTAAAGTAATCCCCCTTTGTCAATTTTACTTATCTATCCTGTGATAGACAGATATTCAGTGCCAAAAAACGATTTCCAGTGTAACGAGTAACTATGGAAAGCCGGCTCGCCATGCGAATTGCGAAATGCTTCTTGCTTAGTGCATTGTGAATGTGTATAGGATGCAGAGGAAATGGTTGATTTGATCACTTTTAGCATTTTTACCTTGTTTGAAAGTAGAAGTAGAGAATGCTAAACACCGGTTTTGTCCGGGCCCGATTTGGTCCAAAATGACGGTAACCATTTTCGCCTGGTGAGTTCTTTCTTGCATAATGCATGACCCCACATTTTCTTTGGATTGTTTTAAAGTGAGGAGGTAACTCTTTTCAATGATATATGGTGTTGAGGACTGAAACTGGTCGATTTACATGGAAACAAGGAGGATTTTTGTTTGTGTATTGTAACTTCTATGATACTATGAATAGTAAGTGTCACTATAAAAAGATGCAAAAGAATGCGAAGTGGTAACTAGACATATCCCATTTTGAATGTCGCATGAAGCATTCATCAAGGAACTTGACGCATTCAGTAAGAAACAGTTCGCATTCAGCAAGAAGCATTTCGCACTAAGCAAGAAGCATTTCGAATTTAGCACTAAGCAAGAAGCATTTCGCATTCATCAAGAGACATTTCGCATTAAGCAAGAAGCATTTCGCATTCAGCAAGAAGCATTTCGCATTCAGTAAGAAGCATTTCGCAATAAGCAAGATGCATTTCGCAATTCGCATGACGCGCCGGCTTTACATATGTATCGGCGTTATAATTTATAAGCCATCGCGGGTCACCCATCCAGGCACTAACTGCGATGAACGTTGCTTAAATTTATGAAAAGGTCAACCTCTCTACCAACGTGACTATAAAAGCCGGCTTAAGAAGTGGTATTTATACCAGAGCGGAGTCTATGTAACATCACTGGGAACAACCGGGGTCCGGGGATGATGGTGATATCAACCCAAAATCCCACCTCTGTCACCATTTGTAACGTGTACCGGCGTTAAGCCATCGCGGGTCACCAATCCAGGTACTAACCGCGATGAATGTTGATTAACTTTATGAAAAGGTCAACCACTCTACCAACGTCGCTATGAAAGCCGGCTTCTACGACAAGGCCGTAGAAGTGGTATTTATACCTATACCCCGTTCCCGTTACACTAGTATGCCTTATTTAAGAGTTGTTCCCCCTTTTTTACTTAGCCTGTCCAGAGCATGACTCAGTTACTGTGTAAGTTATAAACTTCAAACTTTGTGTTCATAAAGCTTGTGATCTATAGACAGTTTTTATTCAATGTAGAACCATAACTTGATCATGGCTATTTTTGGAGTTATTTTCCTTTGCCTTAGAAGATGTTATTATGATACCCGGACATGTTCTCATTAGTTTAGCTCACCTGCGTATGAAGTGCAAATTCAGCTATTGGCATCACCAGGAACGTCCCTGGCATCACACACGGTCCATTGTGTTCTGTCTGTCCACATTTATTTACAAACAACTTCTCATCTTAGACCAATAGACCAATTTCAAAATAATGTATTATGAATAATCCTGAGGCGGTCTTCTTTCAAAGTTGTTCAAAACATTCAATTCTATAAAGAACTTATTCAGATCAAATGAAAAACGTGGCTGCCAGGGGACGGGCTTGTTTGCCTCATATGTACGAAGCAAAACCTTTAAAAATATTCTTGTCCAACAGTTCTGAACAGATTTGGAATTATTCCCTTTGTGACCCTCAATCTCATTAAAACCATCTACTATTAACGCTACGCATAGGTTACATTTGGTCAGATCGTGTTCTTTAGTCAGATTGTGTGACCCTCTATATACTAAGTTTTTTTCAAGTTATTCGAATCTCATTAAAAGCATGGTCGCCATGGGCATGGCTTATTAGTCGCCGGGCAGAAGCCCGCGACTTCTATTTTTAATAGCTTTTCGGAAATCACATGGGAGGGCGGCTTATTATTAGAAAGAAACAAATCTAGATGATTTGAACATATTACAATTGTGGTTGTTTACGAACACTAATAAATGACACATCTAAAATGAAATAAATATTCCGATTTTTTAATGTTTGCAGTTTTTTTTATTTCACTCGCATTTAAGTTTTTTGTCTTATTTACGAAGACAAAAGTGGTCCCTTCAAGACGTGAACCAACACCCCCTAATGCAGACTCTTATGTGTCATCATTGAGGTCAATTTCGGATTCTCCTTTTAATAGCAATTTTAACTTACTAAATGTTGTTTTCATGTTCAAAGAGATGTCTTGATTTGTGTAGAATTCATTTAATAATGTTAATCCATGAATATCTAAAGTAGGAACTGTTTCTAAGCTAAATATAGACCCTATTCTGTTGTGTAGTTTCGTGATCTTTAAACATCGATTTTCGCGCATGCGCATTTCGATATGAAAAAGCGAGTGATATTATTTTATTTTAGACAAGTACAAGACGAATGTTTGACGCAAAGCGTCAAAGAGAAGCCGCAATATTTCGTTGTACATGTAGAAATAAGAAAAAAAAGAACATTTTTAAATCCACAAACAATAGAACAATTTAAACTGTAGACGGTAATGCTGATATATTTCTCCTTTTGAAGACTTTTGTTTTTCTTCAAATTACCTCCCTTTAAAGCAATACCAGGATATTTACCTTGTGATTCGAATAAGATTGACAAACATTGAAATTATATGAATGAATACTATTATTTAAATAAGTAACAACAGCAAAATTAAATTTAAGCCAGATAAATGTGTACACATTTCGTTAATTTTTTATAGATACCCTAATGTATAGGTATGTATATAAAATGTATAAGCAAATGTTTTCATTACTACGTTCCTAATGTTTGAATAGACTAAGGAAAGTCAAGAATACATAAATAAATCAATGCAGTCTTTTCCGGCGACATTGATGCCTTGCATCAACTTTCTCTTGTCTTCCTTATATGTATATTTTCAAAATCTCCATGTCCAAAAAGTAGGCCATACTGGCCAAATTTGAAAATGAATTTGTGCAAATAATCCTTAGATAATCATCTACCAAGTTTGTTGAAATTGTTTCGATTCATTGAAAATCATTGACGCAACTTCAGCAGGGGCGTAGCTTCCTTTAGACACTGTTGGCACGTGCCTACACATTTTTCTCAACCAAAAAATGCTTCCTTTAGACACTGTTGGCACGTGCCTACACATTTTTCTCAACCAAAAAATGCCCCAAAATGCAGCTGTCGCGTTTTTAAAAAAAATCCGGGGTGGCATGCCAGACCCCCTCAACATTGATTATTGCCAAGCTACGCCCCTTGCAAAGTGCTAGGGCTTATTTTCCTTATATATTTGTAGAGCTAAAACTTATAAAGAATCCTCTTGAACAAAACTATAGAGGATTTACATGGAAACAACGAATGAATTGAATTGGTATTCTTTGACCTAGAAAAGCCGAATAACAAATCGGCAACGGTACTCTTTAAAAGAAGATAAAAATAGTGTATGTAAACAAACTACATGTTTTGATCTGTTTTGGGAATAAATCTAGTGCCTTTCATTTTTCTTTCCTTTTCTGATTCGTTTTGTGAATATTTGCAATAAAGAATGGTTCAGAGTAAGTATGCCTTAAGATGATTGTGTTTTAAAATACACCTTTACTGTTTATGTCCAGTTATTGTCCAAATACTGGACCGTCATTTTCGTCCTCTGACACGATTCGGGCTCTACAAAGTAGAAAATTCTAGATCTGTCGAATCCTTCAGTGAATCAATTACTCAAGAAACTATTCTATTCTTAGTAAAATTTAAAAAAAAAAATGTTAAAGAAAATCTGCCTAGCTCAGTATGCAATATGTAGTTGGAGTATACCAAATATCAAGGTATCTTACTGTTTATGTATCCTCGTTTGTTCTATATATGTTTGTTTATAAATAAATGTGTAAATAAATTTTGGAAATTTGATAATTTTGTTCAATACTCAATTTAACTACTATTGGAAACATGGTTTAACCCTTTTCCTCATAAAGACGTTTTCTGACGCCTCTGCAGCAGACGGCTTTTTGAAAACATAGTGACAAAAGAAGAAATTGCACAAAATGTGCAATTTCTCCTTTGGCCACAATGTTTTCCACTTTTTGTCATAGGTTATCCATTCAATTATTGAGACTTTCTATGTTTTGACAAAATATGTTCAAAGTCATCTCCTGCAGAATTGTCGTATGAGGGAAAGGGTTATTACTCGCTGAATTGCGAGTATTAAACCAACATAAAAAGCTATCACATTATATACTTTTTTTTTTTTTTTCCATTTCAATCCTTTTTCTGGAACAGACTACTTAGTTAGTACTATGGAAGTATGGAAGTGTAACTTTTGTTTGGAATAATGTTGTTTTAACTGTTTTTCAATAAATATAGATGTGTTGCTAACCTAAGACCACAGGAACTTGAGATTTTATCAATAGAGCAAAGAAAACGAGTAAACAATGAAAAATACCCCCCCTGTATATAAAAAAACACATTGTTTACTCGTTTTCTTTGCTCTATTGATAAAATCTCAAGTTCCTGTGCTAAGACTCATTTAAATTATTATATATTGATTTATTTCAGTTACAGAACAGTTGGTGCGGAAGAAATCGGAACACAATGAGGGAGAAATTTTCTCTTTGGAAGAAATTTCTCTTCACCAAGAAAACATAGAAAGGTACTGTTTGAAATAAAACATTGCCCTGTAGAATTCACTGTAGATTTTCATAGCATTGTCATTAAATGAGTATGCTACAAGTGAAACACTGTCCTATAAACTTCAAACTTTAGTAGCTTTCTCATAATGCTACAAGTGAATCACTGCCCTTAACCCTTTCCCTCATGAATATAAACGCTTTCGGACGCCTCTGCAGCAGACAGCTTTTTGAAAACATAGTGACAAAAGAAGAAATTGCACAAAACGTGCAATTTCTCCTTTTGCCACAATGTTTTCCACTTTTCGTCATAGGTTATCCATTCTGTTATAGAGATTTTCTATTTTTTGACAAAACATGTTCAAAGTCGTCTGCTGCATAATTGTCATATGAAGGAAAGGGTTAACCCCACATACAACAAATCCACGGCAGACAACTTTGAAAACATCTTAGCAAAAATATGGAAAATCTCTATAAATTGATGTTAAATTATTGAATAGTGCTGAAATTATTGTGGCAAAAGGGGAAATTTAGTCTTTTTGAGCAATAACTCCCTTTTTCATATTGCTTTCAAAAGTCGTCTGGTATCTGATACGTCTACATGTGGGAGAGGGTTAAGTATATAGTTTAAACTCTCGTTACATTGTCATAATGAGGATGTTACATTGATTGTAGGATGACCTAGATGAATACTCTTACACTCTTCATTGTGACCACAAACTGATGATTGCTTGAATGAAAATAAGAACTTTTCAGTTAAACACGTAATCTTGATTTAAATCTTTGATGCCTTCGATAAATTTGCTAAAATTAAAGGTATCAAATCGGTTTTCAGTTGCATGATGCACCTTGTTTAAGTTGGTTAATATCCTAAATAACTTCCATGAATAATGTTCACTCAGAATGGACCTTTTATCACTGAATTTATGAAGTAAGTGATTTACGCTACTAAAATGGAACGCTTTTTACTCCAGAGGACTGTTTTTGGTAATGGCCGAGTGGGGGCCATATTGACTGGAATGAAGGTGTTACATAAGGGAAGAGTTGATCTAGGTCTTTGCAGTTTGTGACACAAGCATATATATGAGCCTGGTTGAAAATGGCACATCCTACTCGGTCATGTCAAAATAATGTAAACGGAAAAATAAACCATATACATATGTATACATGTACATAATTATATCTCTAAAAAAATACTGTGTAATACAGTAATTTTGTAGATTCAAACACTATTACATTTGAACCCTTTCCCACATACAGACACTTTCTGATAGAGAAATTGCTCAAAATGAGCTATTTCTCTTTATGCCACAATGTTTTTATTTCTTTTTCAGTAATTGTAAATACACTTTCATTTATAGGGATTTTCATACTTTTGCCAAGATGTTTTCAAAGTCGTTTGCTGCAGACTTGTTGTTATTGGGAAAGGTTTTATATGTGTTTCAGAGCTCTAGATAATGGACCTATTTCATGTTCTATAATCCTATTCTTACCTGCAAAAACTATGTTGTGTGTAGCATCTTTGATGATGCGACCTTATCTTAAGGCCTGTGGTGTTTTGTTACTTTGTTTGTCACTAAATTTACAATTAGAACACTACTATATGTTATGTTGTTGATTCCTTGCTATACTCTCAATACTTGTATTTCAGAATTGAAAACATAGACAAATGGTGCAGAGAGTTAAAAATCCTTTACCTACAGAGCAACCTTATCCCCAAAATTGGTAAGCGTCTTCAGTACTGATAATCCAATGTGAAATTTAACTCTTTCCCATAGTATACAAACAATCTGTAGCAGACGACCATACAAGCATCTTCACAAATATATAGAAAATCTCTTTAAATGAATGTACAGTCATTTAATAGAGTTGGAAACATTGTAGCAAAAAGGGGAATTTGCTCATCATGAGCAAATTCTTCTTTTTTTCTACAATGTTTTCTGAAGTTATCTGCTTCAGATGAGTTAAAATGCATCTGAAAATGGGAAAGGGTTAAATGTATTTTTTTTACATTAATTGTGAAACAACTTATATTAACCCTTTCCCATTTGCAGATGCATTTTAACACATCTGCAACAGAATACTTTTGATAACAAAGTGGGAAAAGGAGAAATCGCTCATGATGAGAAATTTCTACTTTTGTCACAATTTATTCATTTTTAACCTTGTAGCTTGTCCTTTTTATCGCAGTCTTCATGCTCATGTTTAATGTTTATCTTTTGTGTTTAACTTTAAACAATTGTCATCATCAAAGACATTCTAGAGATGTTTTTAGAAACAAAATAAATACTTGCATTTGATTTGTTTGTCTTTCTAGAGTTGTAAAATCTAATGAAAGTTCTAACTAAATCAGAGGCTTATTATCTTTGAAAATTCTTACAGAGAATGTTGGGCGCCTGAAGAAACTTAAGTACTTAAACTTGGCACTGAACAATGTGGAAATAGTAGAAAATTTAGAAGGTAAGCAACAAGTTTTGATTTAATTTTCCTGTACTTATTTTTTTTTTTTTTTAATGTAGTGTTTTCATTAGCACAAGACAAATTGTGTGAATTATGTTTTTGTTAGTTTTATTGTATTAACCCTTTCCTTCATATAGACGCTTTCTGACGCCTCTGCAGCAGATAGCTTTTTGAAAACGTAGTGACAAAAGAAGAAATTGCACAAAATGTGCAATTTCTCCTTTGGCCACAATGTTTTCCACTTTTTGTCAGATAGGTTATCCATTCAATTATGGAGATTTTCTATGTTTTGACAAAATACGTTCAAAGTCGTCTGCTGCAGATTTATTGTATGTGGGAAAGGGTTAAAGTCATAAGATTGACAAGTTTTATTAATTTGGGTATTCATATTAGCAGTTGAGATTTGTAAGAGTTGTCATCAAGATCATCATGAGGGACAATCAAGGTAAACCAACCTTGGTGTATTTGCATTCGGTATAGATCAAAATCAATCTACATATTCTTGAAGTAAGATCTGGTTCTACACTGTACAATAAACAGTTAGAGAAAGATCAAATTGTATAGATGTGCATGCAGACCATTGTCTTCATTTGTTTGGTTGATTGTTCTATACATCTCATATATTTCTTGAAAGTGGCAAGTCTTTTATTACTAAGACTAGTACATAAACATTCATTAGCATATTCCCTTGACAACTGTTGGAAGAATTTGGGAAAAGTTTAACTTTATTTGAGATTGGATTTACATGCTTGTTGTATTCAATTACCTGTTTACCTTAGATTACATTTTTAGAGTTATCTGCTTTGAAAATATTTGAGGCTATATTATATATTAGATTTTTTTTAATCTTTTCCCACAATGCCACATACGATAAATCTGCAGCATACAACTTCGAAAATATTAAGTTAAAAATATGGGAGTTCTCTGTAAATGGAAAGAACACTTATTGAATAAAGTTAAAAATATTGCAGCAAAAAGAGAACTTGCATTATGAGCAATTTCTCTTTATTTTCAAAAGTCGTCTTCATCAGAGGCATCAGGAAGCATTTGTATCTGGGAAAGGGTTTATCTTAAAAGTATTATTTTTATACAGACACGAACACTTTGTGGGTGAAATAAATAAAAGAGAAATTGCTCATTTGGTGCAATGTCTCCTTTTCCCCTCAACGTTTTCCAAATTCATCTGCTGCATCAGGCATCTTTATCAGTGTAAGAGCTAATGTGATTGTTATTTCAATTATACAGGTTGTGAATCCTTAGAAAAGTTAGACTTGACTGTGAACTTTGTTGGAGAATTAACTAGTATCGAATCACTCAAAGATCACTACCACTTCAATGAGCTGTAAGTACTCTGTGAACTTTGATTCAGAGTTCAATGATTTGATCATGGAGACGAGAATAAAGCAATTGAAACAGCATTTAACTCTTTCCCACAAACAACAAATATGCAGCAGAAAACTTTAAAAACACATTGGCAAAAACCTCCATAAATGACAGTTTTATTAATAAATATAGGAAAAAACATTCAGGCAAAAGGAGAAATTGCTCATGATGACCATTTCTCCATTTGCCATCATGTTTTTAGCTCACCTGAGCTTTGCTCAAGGTGAGTTATTGTGATCGCCTTATGTCCGGCGTCTGTCGTCCATCGTGCGTCGTGCGTCAACTTCTTTTTCTCAGTAACCAGTGGGTCAATTGGGATGAAACTTCACAGAAAGCATCCTCTCAATGACCTCACCAGATTTCCTTCAAATTTTTGGGATCCATGCAGAATTCTGGTTTCCATGGCAACGAAATGAAAAAAACTTCAAAATTCTTCTTCTCCCAAACTGGTTGGCAGATTTTCAAATAATTTTGTAGAAATGTTCCTTGGATAACCCTCTATAAGATTCCTTCAAGCCATGTTGATTGGTCAAAAAACATGGCACCAGGGGGGGCGGGGCTATTTTGCCTTATATGGCTATAGTGAAAACTTAAAAAATCTTCTTCTCCGAAAGTGTCTGGCCGATTTTCAAATAATTTTGTAGAAATGTTCCTTGGATGACCCTCTATCAGATTCCTTCAAGCCATGTTGATTGGTCAAAAAACATGGCCGCCAGGGGGTGGGGCTATTTTGCCTTATATGGCTATAGTGAAAACTTAAAAAATCTTCTCCTCCGAAAGTGTCAGACCGATTTTCAAATAATTTTGTAGAAATGTTCCTTGGATGACCCTCTATCAGATTCCTTCAAGCCATGTTGATTGGTTGAAAAACATGGCCGCCAGGGGGGGGCAGGGCTATTTTGCCTTATATGGCTATAGTGAAAACTTAAAAAATCTTCTTCTCCGAAAGTGTCAGGCCAATTTTCAAATAATTTTGTAGAAATGTTCCTTAAGTGACCCACTTTCAGATTCCTTCAAGCCCTGTTGATTGGTCGAAAAACATGGCCGCCAGGGGGGGGCGGGGCTATTTTGCCTTATATGGCTATAGTGGAAACTTAAAAAATCTTCTTCTCCGAAAGTGTCAGGCCGATTTTCAAATAATTTTGTAGAAATGTTCCTAGGGTGACCCTCTATCAGATTCCTTCAAGCCAAGTTGATTGGTTGGAAACTATGGCCGCCAGGGTGCGGGGCTTATATAGTTAAATTGAAAAAAAAAAATCAGGTGAGCGATCCAGGGCCATCATGGCCCTCTTGTTTAATTTTGTCTGCAGTAGAGGCGTCAGAAAGCGTCAATATGTGGTAAATAGTAAAAATAGCATGCATGTGCAGAGTGTTAGATTTTCAGAGAAACATTTAGTTTTATATACCATATAAAACTACAATTTGATTTACTCGTATCTTATTCTCTGCATCAAAGGCTATCGATCGAAGGATCTTCGTGGATAGACCATTGGTTTTTTCTGATGAGTGTAAGTCAATGTGACTACGATCTTTTGAGATCTACCAGTGGGCTAAAAGGTAAGGTAATTAATGCTTAGGTGAACTTGCTGCTGTGATATAAATGAAATACTGTTGAAAATGGTTTTGAACTTAAATTAATCAATCAGTGTTATTCATGCAATGTGTTTCGGATATAATCCAAAGTCAATAAGGGGAACAGTGTAGATCTTTATTAGACTATACCTTTCACAAAAATCACTTATACCTTTTCCCCATCATGGACAGGCTCATATAGCATTAGAAATATAGAATAATAAAGCTGTTATATTCTTAATTGGGACTGATTGATTTTCTGATTTCAGATATATGACGGGAAATCCGTGTTCACAGTATGAAGGATACAGAGATTATGTAATAGCAACATTACCAGGGCTGAGGGTATGAAATCAGACTTTGTTTGAGAAAATTAATCCTTTCTATGCTTCCTGTTACCTCTGCAGCAGACACATTTTGAAAAAAAATCCTTTTGCCACCATGTTTTCAACTTTATTAAATAATTGTTCTTTCAGTTTAAGAGAGCATCCATATTTTGGACTAAATGTTTTTAAGGATTAGGAACCGGGCGTCCTGGGTTTGATCCCGAGTCAAGGCAGTCATGGTGGAGTGCCCATGAGCAAGGCACATTTCCTAGCCTAGTACTGGTTTGTTTACCCAGGGATCATGAACTTACTGAAATAATGTTGAAAACAGCATAAAACTCCAATAAATAAATAAAAAATATAAAGAGGCAATATTCATTGCCTTTGGTTGTGCTGGTATTCAATTGTTACCATGTTATTTACATGGCATATGAAATAATTATGTATTGGATAGTATATTTCAACTTCAGTTTCTTCCAAATGAAAATAATTAAAAAGATAACAAAAATCTAATGTAAGGAAAACTAAAATTTCCACAATTTCAACTATTTCCTCTGACAGAGTAAGCACCAAAAGATGTCAATAAATCTTTTGTATCATGAAATCAATTCACTTGTTTCTTTGTACAGGGAATCCGCTGTGGTCGAGTGGTTAGCGTCGGGGGATTTCGAAACAGGGTGTCCCGGGTTCAATCCCAGTCGCGGCACTACAGTCATGGTGGAGTGCCCTTGGGCAAGGCACATTTTCTAGCCTAGTACTGGTTTGACCCAGGGATCATGAACAAGTGAACGGTCACCGTGATATAACTGAAATATTGTTGAAAGCGGCGTAAAATCACAATAAATAAATAAATAAATTTTTTGTACAGATAACTTCTGGCTTGAAATACAGTATCCCAAGCTAAACAGTTAACCTTTTCTCCACATATTTGTCCCTTATCTTGACAAATACAGCAAACAACATTTGGAAACATTGTTACAAAGTGACATACTCTCAATGACCAATTCCTCCTTTTGTCATAATGTTTTCAACACTATTTAATATAAAAAAAAAAGCCTTTCATTTATTAAGATTATTCAAAATGTTTGCCAAGATGTTTCCATATTGGTCTGCTGAAGATTTGTTGAATGTGGCAAAGGGTTAAAATAACCCTTTCCCTCATATAGACGCTTTCTGACGCCTCTGCAGCAGACGGCTTTTTGAAAACATAGTGACAAAAGAAGAAATTGCACAAAACGTGCAATTTCTCCTTTTGCCACAATGTTTTCCACTTTTTAGATCACCTAGAGCCAAAGGCTTAAGGTGAGCTATTCTGATCACTTTTTGTCCGTCCGGCGTCGTCCGTCGTCTGTCGTTAACATTTAGACATTTAGATCATCTCCTCCTTAACCACTTAACCAATTTCAACCAAACTTCACAGGAATGTTCCTTTGGTGAACCTCTTTCAAAATTGTTCAAAGCTTTAAATTCCATCAAGAACTTTGGTTGCTGCGGCAACAGAAAAGGGAAAAATTACCAAATCTTAAAAAATCTTCTTGTCCAAAAGTACTGGCCCGATTTAAAAATTATTTTGCACAAATGTTCCTTGGGGTACCCTCTACCAAGATTGTTCAAATATTTCCGATCCGTTGAAAAACATGGCCGCCAGGGGGCGGAGCTTATTTTCCTTATATGTGAATTGTTAAAACTTTAAAAAACTTCTTGTCCAAAAGTACTGGCCCGATTTGACAATTATTTTGCACAAATTTACATTGGGGCACCCTTTACCAAGATTGTTCAAATATTTCCGATCGGTTGAAAAACATGGCCGCCAGGGGGCGGAGCCTGTTTTCCTTATATGTGCATTGTTAAAATTTTAAAAATCTTCTTGTCAAAAAGTACTGGCTCGATTTGAATATTATTTTGCACAAATGTTCCTTGGGGCACTCTTTACCAAGATTGTTTAAATATTTCCGATCCGTTGAAAAACATGGCCGCCAGGGCGCGGAGCTTGTTTTCCTTATATGTGCATTGTTAAAACTTAAAAAATCTTCTTGTCCAAAAGTACTGGCCCGATTTGACAATTATTTTCCACAAATGTTCATTGGGGCACCCTTTACCAAGATTGTTCAAATATTTCCGATCGGTTGAAAAACATGGCCGCTAGGGGGCGGAGCCTGTTTTCCTTATATGTGCATTGTTAAAATTTTAAAAAGCTTCTTGTCAAAAAGGACTGGCCCGATTTGAAAATTATTTTGCACAAATGTTCATTGGGGCACCCTTTACCAAGATTGTTCAAATATTTCCGATCCGTTGAAAAACATGGTCGCCAGGGGGCAAAGCTTGTTTTCCTTATACGTGCATTGTTAAAACTTTAAAAATCTTCTTGTCCAAAAGTACTGGCCCGATTTAAAAATTATTTTGCACAATTGTTCCTTGGGGCACCCTTTACCAAGATTGTTCAAATATTTCCGATCCGTTGAAAAATATGGCCGCCAGGGGGCGGAGCTTGTTTTCCTTATGTGTGCATTGTTAAAACTTAAAAAATCTTCTTGTCCAAAAGTACTGGCTCGATTTGAAAATTATTTTGCACAAATGTTCCTTGGGGCACCCTTTACCAAGATTGTTCAAATATTTCCGATCGGTTGAAAAACATGGCCGCCAGGGGGCGGAGCCTGTTTTCCTTATATGTGCATTGTTAAAATTTTAAAAATCTTCTTGTCAAAAAGTACTGGCCCGATTTGAAAATTATTTTGCACAAATGTTCATTGGGGCACCCTTTACCAAGATTGTTCAAATATTTCCGATCCGTTGAAAAACATGGTCGCCAGGGTGCAAAGCTTGTTTTCCTTATACGTGCATTGTTAAAACTTTAAAAATCTTCTTGTCCAAAAGTACTGGCCCGATTTAAAAATTATTTTGCACAATTGTTCCTTAGGGCACCCTTTACCAAGATTGTTCAAATATTTCCGATCCGTTGAAAAATATGGCCGCCAGGGGGCGGAGCTTGTTTTCCTTATGTGTGCATTGTTAAAACTTAAAAAATCTTCTTGTCCAAAAGTACTGGCTCGATTTGAATATTATTTTGCACAAATGTTCCTTGGGGCACCCTTTACCAAGATTGTTCAAATATTTCCGATCGGTTGAAAAACATGGCCGCCAGGGGGTGGAGCTTGTTTTTTTTTTGTTAAAATTTTAAAAATATTCTTGTCTAAAAGGACTGGCCCGATTTGAAAATTATTTTGCACAAATGTTCCTTGGGGCACCCTTTACCAAGATTGTTCAAATATTTCCGATCGGTTGAAAAACATGGCCGCCAGGGTTGCTGCAGCATCAGAAAGGGGGCAAAATGTCCAAGCTTTAAAAATCTTCTTCTTTGAATCTGCATGTCTGATTCCATTATAGTTTGGTAGAAATGTTCCTTTGGTGAGCCGCTACAAAGATCGTTCAAGGCATACTGTTTGGTTGAAAAACATGGCAGTCAGGAGGCATCAGAAAAGGGGCAAAATGACAAAATTTGGAAATTCCATTTTTTTTAAGTTCTTGTCTGATATTAAGGAAATTGAATATAAATCCTACTTCAGTGATCCTCTACATTTAATTTGTTCAAGCTGTTTTGATTAGTTACAAAAGCATAGCAACCTCGCGTCATCACAAAAGGGGTAAATTGAACTTTTAGCTACAAATGACAACTCCTACCATTCCACTTGACCAATTTCAACGTTACTTCACAGGAATGTTCCTTTGATGGTCCTCTTTCAAAATTGTTCAAATACTTGCATTCTGTGTAGAACCTTTGTTGCTGTAGCATCAGAAATTGAGAAAGCTCTTGTTAGATTTCAAGATAAAAATGGCTTTTAATGATAAACTATTTCTTTAACTGAGTGTCCACTCCTTGCAGTTTCATTTGAACTCCTGATCAAAATTTTCACAGATATTTGCAGATATATATTTGCTTCTAATTAACTATCATTCAGGTGATCGATTTTAGGGCCATCTTGGCCCTCTTGTTGTCTTAGGTTATCCATTCAATTATGGAGATTTTCTATGTTTTGACAAAATACGTTCAAAGTCGTCTGCTGTAGAATTGTTGTATGAGGGAAAGGGATAAAGGAAATACTTATTTTACATGAATTTTCTTTTACAGATGTTAGATGGATTATTAGTAGAAAAATCAGAGAGGATAAAAGCTGTACAAGTAAGTTTAACCCTTTCGTAATTAAAATATTTTATATTTTTTTAACTTGGATTTTTCCCAATGTCTGTGTTGACATTGTGTCATGTATAAGGTTTAAGTTTTCACCTTTTCCCACTTGTAGATGGATTTTGACGCATCTGCAGCAGACAACTTATGAATACTTTGTGGAAAAAGGAAAGATGGCTTGTAATGAGCTTTTGGTACAATATTTTTTCAACTCTTTTTAGTACTTTCATTCATAGAGATTTTCTGTATTTTTGCCAAGAAGTTTTCAAAGTCACCTGCCGCTAAATTGTTTTATTCTGGAAAGGGTTAAGGCAAATAGTGTTTAGTATGCATGATATAAACCCATTCCCATAGATAACACATCTGGAGCAGAGGACCTTGATAACACATTATGCAAAAATGTGGAAAATCTCTATAACTAAAATAAGAAATTTTAAAATCATTATGAGCAATTTCTGCTTTTGCCAAATTCTCTTTTCAAATATTATCTGCAGGTGGGAAAGGGTTAAAAGGGTTAAGTATTTTAACGAAAGGGTTTTTTAAGGTTATCATTCATTCATATGCAAGCTGTCTATTTATTTTTGTGTCGCCTTAACTTTTTACCCATATCTAGAAATTTTCTGCTGACTTTTGAAAAGATCGTTACGAAAGAAAAAATTGTTCATGATGAGCAATTTCTCCCTTTGCACAATGTTATCAACTCTATTCAATTATTATACCCTCAAAAAACACAGTGTTGGCGGGTATATAGGAGTCACTGTGTCTGTCGGTCAGTCGGTTGGTCGGTCGGTCGGAAGCCATATTTTGTCCGTCCTATTTCTTACAAACCACTGGGTGGAATTCAATAAAATTATACATGAAGCTTCTAAACCAAGAGGAGATGTGCATATCCTAAAGGTCTTACAATTGCATGTTGTTTTACAGAGTTATGGCCCTTTTACTTATTAAGTTATGGTGTAGGTCAAGGTGCTGTTTTGGGGGTATTTATCATCTTCAGAAATAGTTCTAGTTATACTTGGATTTATAGAGGTTTACTTCAATTGTCCACAAATGATTCAAAGCCGTCTACAGCAGTTTTTATTGTATGTGCGAGACATTTCAGGATCACTTCACCATCATGTGTCTTTTGTTCCTTTGAACATGACAGGCGACATACTTTTGTTCCTTTGAATATGGCAGATGACACCCTTTTAATCCTTTGAATATAGCAGATGACACACTTTTATTCCTTTGAATATGACAGCTGACACACTTTTATTCCTTTGAATATGGCAGATGACACATTTTTGTTCCTTTGAACACTTCTGTTTTAGAATTCTAACCAAATGTTGTCATTAGTATCTAGACCGTATTACCTAAATATCTAAACAACTGAAATTTGGGCTGTTCTGAAATTTTACTCTTTTCTTTTGTAGGATTATGGTGTTATCAGAGCCAGAATAGTGCAACAGCAGTTGGAATATAAGAAAAAGAGAGTAAGTATGTATAACACTGTCCTTGATACAGACAACATTTTAAAGCATTTTGGGAAGCATGAGTTTGCTCTAAAGGAGTAATTCCTTCTTTTCCAACAATGTTTTCAACTATGCATCAAACCATTGTTCCAATATTCAAATGGTTACCTTGTTTTTTATTCATTTTCAATTAAGATGACACTGAAGAACATTTTATCAGGGAAAGGGTCCACGTTTTTATGTCCACTATGATAATTTATTTGGATTTTGTAAAACTATTTATTGCAAAAGGCAACAACTTAAACAACTTTCTCAGTAACATAATTTATTGTAGGAACAAAACTCATGTGGCACCCACCACAAACTTTAGCTCAACCTCAAAAACACCATTGAGGGAGTGAAGCCCATGATCCTACAAACCACACCCCTTCCACAGTATATACATATGAGAGAGATAAGCAGAGGGCAACTTACCCATACTATTTATCTGCTTCTTGTGTCTCCAGATGGACTTTCATTCTTCAGATCCTTTTTTGGGTGGAAAATGATTGATTTTAATCCATACCCACTTACAGCCAATCTGGAGCAGATGACTGCACACATTTAGGCCAAAATATGGATAATCTCTATTAACCCTTTCCCTCATATAGACGCTTTCTGACGCCTCTGCAGCAGACGGCTTTTTGAAAACATAGTGACAAAAGAAGAAATTGCACAAAACGTGCAATTTCTCCTTTTGCTACAATGTTTTCCACTTTTTGTCATAGGTTATCCATTTAACTATGGAGATTTCCTTTGTTTTGACAAAATATGTTCAAAGTCGTCTGCTGCAGAATTGTCGTATGAGGGAAAGGGTTAAAGACGTGACAAGTATTGAGTAGAGTTGAAAATATTGAGGCAAAAGGAGAAATTGCTTATTATGAGAAATTTCTTCTTTTGCCAAAATGTTTTCAAAAGTCGTCTGCTTCTGATGCACCTGTAGTTGGGAATGGGTTTTGACATTGAAATTTAAACAGTATTGTTGATTGAAACATTTACTAGAAATGATGTTTAGAAAATCATCTGACCAAAAGACATGTGACTTCCGGAAAATCTAAAGTATTATTTGCACTGAGTGATAAACATTTTTAGCGATGTCTCAATATATCATAAGTTGTCTGTATCAGGGGAAAATTAAATTACTTATTGAATTATAAAGGGTAAAGAAATAAAAGAAGCTAAGCTAGAAGAAGAAAAAGAAAGAAAAGAAAACGAGGAAGAAGAAGCAAAAAAAGAAAAACCTAAGCCAGGTTTTGATGGCAATTGGTACACAGATATTAACGAAGAGTAAGTACTGTTCACAAAATGAGCAATTAATATTTGCCAAATTCAAATTAACCCTTTCCAAATTACAGACCAATTTTTATGCAGCTGCAGCAGAAGGCTTTGGAAAATATTATGGTCAAAGAATATTTTGTCTTTTTTAGCACAAATGTTATCCAATAATAATGTCTTCCCTCAGCAAGGAGCGGCTGGAACACAATGAAACTTTATTAATATCTTAACCCTTTCCCTCATATAGAGGCTTTCTGACGCCTCTGCAGCAGACGGCTTTTTGAAAACATAGTGATAAAAGACGAAATTGCACAAAACGTGCAATTTCTCCTTTTGCCACAATGTTTTCCACTTTTTGTCATAGGTTATCCATTCAATTATGGAGATTTTCTATGTTTTGGCAAAATACGTTCAAAGTCGTCTGCTGCAGAATTGTTGTATGAGGGAAAAGGTTAACCCTTTCCCACATACAACAAATCTTCAGCCGACATCTTTGAAAATATCTCATTAAAAATTTGGTAAACCTCTCTAAATGAAAATATGATTATTGAATAGAGTTGAAAACATTGTGACAAAAGAAGAAATTGCTGATAATGAGCAATTTCTCCTTTTGCCACGATATTTTAAAAAGTTGTCTGGAGTAGAGGCACAAGAACTAGTATGTATGTGGGAAAGAGTAAAATATGAAGAAAGGATCCACATACAAAAATATATACATGAACTTGTTTTCTATTTCGATTAATACTGTATCACTGATGTGATAGCAGCTTAAAATTTATCCATGTTCTTGATTGTTCGTACAGCTGCAAAAAAAAAAAAAATATATATATGAGCTGCATCAGTTGAAAGTGGATCTGTTTTACAAGCTAATAGTGAACAGTTAGAAGAGCCTGTATACACACACTTTATACTGTCTTGTCAGTGGCTTCATTCTTTTAACACTTAAAAAATGTGGAAATGTAATATCTATGAAAATAGATTTTTAGCCATAATTGTTTCACTTACGTTAATCTCCTTCCCATTTAAATGATGCAATACTGGGGATTCTAAGACCTTTTTTTTGTCTAGTATGGCTCATGTTTTAAAAATATTAAACGGACAACATAATTACAAATATCATATTTTCACTCAGTTTTTATTGTGCAACTTACATGAGACAATTCATCAACAGGACTATGATTTTGAATTACAGGGACAAAGACAAAAGACGGAAACAAGAAGTGGAAGATCTTGAAAAAGAATTTGCAAAGGACAAAGAGTAAGAAATATTTGGATTAATGATAAGTCCATCATTGCTAACAAAACCTTTATTTAATTAACCCTTTCCCTCTTGGAGACGTATATTGATCCCTATGAAGCAGACAAGTTTTGAAATCATTGTGGCAAAAGGAGAAGTCGATCATGATGAGCAACTTCTTTATTTGCCACAATGATTTCAACACTTACAATGATAATGACAAATATGTATTGAAAGTATTTAAGCCACTGGCCCATACTACAAAGTATTTGTCTAAATTAACATAATTTAGCGGAGACCAATGTCCTTATCAAAATTTCACTAACATTAAGGTAGATGAAATATAATGGTTTCTTTATTACATCAGGAATGTCATTATGAAGCAATAAATAAAAGTCATTAATGTTGGTGTTGCTTGTTTACCAGTTGAATAGAAATAAAGTTCTTATTTCATCATACTTTGGTCAATGAAATATAAAATAACATTCACATTCAACAATATTTTTGTTTAGCTTTTAAAAACAATACATGCATCTTCTGTGTTCAAAATCAATATTATTTTGCAACCAGTCTTCATGTCAAGTTTGTCGTTTGAGTGATGAAATTTAGCAAGTGCTGTTTGATATTTAAATGAAATAACAATTAACAGACATCTTTCAGTATTTAGTAGAGATTTAAAAAGGCCAGATTCGTTAATTTGCATGTGCCAGTTAGGTTTAAAACAGTCTTATCATGCGCTGTTTGATACATTTCACAAAATGGTTGGCATTTCCAACTTCCTGTGCAATCACCATATAGCAAAATCTGTAATTAAGTTTTTATCGTAAGTAATCCTGGTTTGGCGTCCAGCATCATCCAAAGATTTAAGCAGTTAATAATAATTGAGATATCTGTTATTTGGCATAAGTAATAAACAACACCAATATTTTATTCAGTAAGAATAAAGTGGATGTCTACCACATTCTCCCAATGATACCATGTTATTTGTTTTACTATATAAAAGATCAAAACACTACATGTATTAAATAATTACACTTTCATTTAAATAAATTTTCCATATTTCTGCCTAGATGTTATCGGATTTGTCTGATGCAGATTATTCATATGTGAGAAAGGGTTAACTGTTTACTTGATAAGATATTTAAAAGTCATCTGCTCTGTGTACATCTTTTGAAAATGTTTCGGCTGGGTGAATATAACTTAAATTCCGGGTTGATAAATCCTTGTATCAACCTCTCTCAAAGTTGATTATTATTAAATGTTATGTATGTTCAAGTCCTTTTGGTATTTTCTGTTGCGTTTCCGCAAAATCAAAGGAGAAAATTGGGAGAGTAACAGAGATTTAAAAAGGCCAGATTCGTTAATTTGCATGTGCCAGTTAGGTTTAAAACAGTCTTATCATGCGCTGTTTGATACATTTCACAAAATGGTTGGCATTTCCAACTTCCTGTGCAATCACCATATAGCAAAATCTGTAATTAAGTTTTTATCGTAAGTAATCCTGGTTTGGCGTCCAGCATCATCCAAAGATTTAAGCAGTTAATAATAATTGAGATATCTGTTATTTGGCATAAGTAATAAACAACACCAATATTTTATTCAGTAAGAATAAAGTGGATGTCTACCACATTCTCCCAATGATACCATGTTATTTGTTTTACTATATAAAAGATCAAAACACTACATGTATTAAATAATTACACTTTCATTTAAATAAATTTTCCATATTTCTGCCTAGATGTTATCGGATTTGTCTGATGCAGATTATTCATATGTGAGAAAGGGTTAACTGTTTACTTGATAAGATATTTAAAAGTCATCTGCTCTGTGTACATCTTTTGAAAATGTTTCGGCTGGGTGAATATAACTTAAATTCCGGGTTGATAAATCCTTGTATCAACCTCTCTCAAAGTTGATTATTATTAAATGTTATGTATGTTCAAGTCCTTTTGGTATTTTCTGTTGCGTTTCCGCAAAATCAAAGGAGAAAATTGGGAGAGTAACACCCCCCCCCCCCCCCCCTGTAATCTCAATGTGACGTTCTGAAATCAGCATTTTCCCAACTTAATTTTAAAGCTGACAAAATTAATGTATTTTCAATAGATAATACAATAAATTCGAGGGCTTGGCGGGAAACAGTTGTAACTAAAAACCTATTTTGAAAACCCTGGTTTAGGGGCAATTTTGACCCCTTTGTAAACAATGCAAATTTAGGTGCCATTGCTCAGAACGAGCAATGGCACCTAAATTTCCATTGTTTACCAAGAAAAAAGATTTAACTCTTATAAAGACTTTATGGCCAGGGGATTAAACTTGGTAAAAAATTACCGATTTTAGTTACAACCGTTTCACACCAAGCCCTCAACATGATGTTACCCTCATTTTGTGTACACTGTTCAGAGCTCTAGATAAGGTGTAACCTTCAGGATCTAAAACCTTCAGGATCTAAAATCGTTACCTGATCATCAAACCCTATACTGTTGTATTTTAAAGTACGGTCATGGTGGAGTGCCCTTGGGCAAGGCACATTTTCTAGCCTAGTACTGGTTTGTTTACCCAGGGATCATGAATAAGTGAACTGTTGCCGTAATATAACCGAAATAATGTTGAAAGCGGCGTAAAACCCCAATAAATAAATAAATAAATAAAGAGACGTTTTTCAGAACCCACAACAAAGGGTTTGGTTGCAGAATAATAGAGATAATGTAGGGAAAAGACCAGATTTCTTCCCTTATATAGACTTCTAACGTTTGTGTTTTTCAGATTCTGGGATGAGAAATCGGCATTTACTCCAGAGTCAAGGGTTAAATGTCACCAGAAAATGGAAGAAGTGAAAGGCAGGGATAAAAAGAAAGAGTAAACAAGTTTTTGCCTATCAAGTTAAAGTGTTTTTAGCTCGACTTTTGAAAAAAACGAAAGCTATTGTCATGATCCTGGCGTGGTCGGCGGCGGCGTTGGCGGCGGCGGCTTGGTCGCCCAGTTAAGGTTTTTGCTCAGCTCAGCTTTTTTTCTGTTTTCTAACAAACTACTACTGTTAATGTCACTAAATTTCATAAACATAATCATAATATGTTAAATAATTAAAGTATATAGCTGGAAATCTTTATTTGTTTCACTTAAAACTTCAAAACGTAAGGTTAAGGTTTTTTGTTTAGCTCAGGTTTTTGACAATTTTTTACTCATGATTTTTTATATCTTAAAAACTTTTCTTTTTTTTTGCTTGATACTCCACAAACTTGCTGAGTGTCTTAAGTTGACCTTATATAACAAGTTTCATAACTCTGTAAATAGTATTGACAAAATTATCTCCCCATTTCGATTTAGAAAATCTACTTTGAAGGGAGAAAAATGGTGACAACTGAAACACAATTTAACCTATAGCTTTGAAACTTCCTAAACTTATTCAATGTCTTAACATAACTTGATACAACAAGTTCCATAACCCTGAACTTAATATTGACCAAATTATCCCCCCTTTTGGACTTAGAAAATCTACACTGAAGGTGTTGTCATCTGGTTAAGGTTTTTTTATTAGCTCGACTTTTGAAAAAAACGAGAGCTATCGTCATGACCCTGGCGTCGTCGTCCGGTTAAGGTTTTTTGTTTAGCTCATTTTTTTATATATTTTTTCTCCCTATCAGTCGAGCATCTGTGCCGTACGCGGTGCTCTTGTTTAATTTTTAGCTCACCGGAGCACAAAGTGCGGAAGGTGAGCTATTGTGATCACATTTTTAGCTCACCTGAGCTTTGCTCAAGGTGAGTTATTGTGATCGCCTTTTGTCCGGCGTCCGGCGTCCGTCGTGCGTCAACTTCTTCTCCTCAGTAACCAGTGGGTCAATTTGGATGAAACTTCACAGAAAGCATCCTCTCAATGACCTCACCAGAATTCCTTCAAATTTTTGGGATCCATGCAAAATTCTGGTTTCCATGGCAACGAAACCGAAAAAACTTCAAAATTCTTCTTCTCCCAAATTGGTTGGCAGATTTTCAAATAATTTTGTAGAAATGTTCCTTGGATGACCCTCTATCAGATTCCTTCAAGCCGTGTTGATTGGTCGAAAAACATGGCCGCCAGGGGGGGCGGGGCTATTTTGCCTTATATGGCTATAGTGAAAACTTAAAAAATCTTCTCCTCCGAAAGTGTAAGGCCGATTTTCAAATAATTTTGTAGAAATGTTCCTTGGGTGACCCTCTATCAGATTCCTTCAAGCCACGTTAATTGGTCGAAAAACATGGCCGCCAGGGGGGGCGGTGCTATTTTGCCTTATATGGCTATAGTGCAAACTTAAAAAATCTTCTTCTCCAAAAGTGTCAGGCCGATTTTCAAATAATTTTGTAGAAGTGTTCCTTAGGTGATCCTCTATCAGATTCCTTCAAGCCATGTTGATTGGTCAAAAAACATGGCCGCCAGGGGGCGGGGCTATTTTGCCTTTTATGGCTATAGTGCAAACTTAAAAATCTTCTCCTCCATAAGTGTCAGGCCGATTTTCAAATAATTTTGTTGAAATGTTCCTTGGGTGACCCTCTATCAGATTCCTTCAAGCAATGTTGATTCGTCGAAAAACATGGCCGCCAGGAGGCGGGGGCTATTTTGCCTTATATGGCCAAAGTGAAAACTTAAAAAATCTTCAACATCTTCTCCTCAGTAACCAGTGGGTCAATTGGGATGAAACTTCACAGAAAGCATCCTCTTAATGACCTCACCAGAATTCCTTCAAATTTTAGGGATCCATGCAGAATTCTGGTTTCCATGGCAACGAAACGAAAAAAACTTCAAAATTCTTCTTCTCCCAAACTGGTTGGCAGATTTTCAAATCATTTTGTAGAAATGTTCCTTGGATGACCCTCTACCAGATTCCTTCAAGCCATGTTGATTGGTCAAAAAACACGGCCGCCAGGGGGGCGGGGCTATTTTGCCTTATATGGCTATAGTGAAAACTTAAAAAATCTTCTCCTCCGAAAGTGTCAGGCTGATTTTCAAATGATTTTGTAGAAATGTTCCTTGGGTGACCCTCTATCAGATTCCTTCAAGCCATGTTGATTGGTCTAAAAACATGGCCGCCAGGGGGGGGCGGGGCTAATTTGCCTTATATGGCTATAGTGAAAACTTAAAAAATCTTCTTCTCCAAAAGTGTCGGCCCGATTTTCAAATAATTTTGTAGAAATGTTCCTTGGGTGACCCTCTATCAGATTCCTTCAAGCCATGTTGATTGGTCGAAAAACATGGCCGCCAGGGGGGGGGGGGGGGGGGGGGGCTATTTTGCATTATATGTCTATAGTGCAAACTTAAAAAATCTTCTTCTCCAAAAGTGTTGGCCCGATTTTCAAATAATTTTGTAGAAATGTTCCTTGGATGACCCACTTTCAGATTCCTTCAAGCCATGTTGATTGGTCAAAAAACATGGCTGCCAGTAGGCAGGGCTATTTTGCATTATATGGCTAAAGTGAAAACTTAAAAAATCTTCTCCTCCAAAAGTGTCAGGCTGATTTTCAAATAATTTTGTAGAAATGTTCCTAGGGTGACCCTCTATCAGATTCCTTCAAGCCAAGTTGATTGGTTGGAAACTATGGCTGCCAGGGGGCGAGGCTTATATAGCTAAAGTGTAAAAAAATAATAAAAAAATCAGGTGAGCGATTCAAGGGCCATCATGGCCCTCTTGTTTAAAATTGCCATTTCATTCTTGTCCGGCCTTCATCTCACAACCCCTTTGCCACATTTCTATGAAACTTCACAGGAGTCATCGGTACAACGTCTAGTTGCGCATATTACGAGGGCCAAAACTAGGTCACTAGGCCAAATTGAAGGAAAACCTTGTTAACACTTTGGATGCCGCATTTTTTGCTTAAGCAGCTTGAAATTTGGTCAGACTGTTTGTCTAAATGATATCTAGGCCAAGTTCGAATATGCTGGGTTAAAAACTAGGTCACTAGGCCAAATTGAAGGGTAATCTTGTTAACACTCTGGATACTGCATTTTTAACTTTAGCATGATGAAACTATATCAGAATGTTTTTCTTGATGATATGTAAGTCAAGTTCGATCAAGGGTCATGTTGGGTCAAAAAATAGGTCACTAGGTCAAATTGAAGGAAAATCTTGTTAACACTCTAGAGGCCGCAATTTTTGCTTCAGCAATTTGAAATTTTGTCAGAATGTTTGTCTTAACTCTGTAGAAGACGCATTTTTTGCTACAGCAGCTTGACATTTTATGAGAATGTTTATCTAAATGATATCTAAGCCAAGATCGAATATGGATCATGTAGGGTCAGAAACAAGGTCAATAAAGGAAAATATTGTTCAAACTCCGGAGGCCGCATTTTTACTTTGAGCAAGTTGAAAATTTGTCAGAATGTTGTCTTGATAATATCTAGTCCATGTTGGAATATGGGTCATATCAGGTAAAAAAATATAGATCACTAGGCCAAATGAAGGAAAATCTTGTTAACACTGTGGAGGTTGCATTCAGAATAATTGTCCTGATGTATTTTGCATTGTAGTACATTGTATAATTAAGGTGAGCGATCCAGGGCCATCATGGCCCTCTTGTTTTATTTAGAAATTCTGGTTAAAGTTTTGCATGCATCTACATTAAGAGTCAATATCCTAGTATTTACTTCATGCATTGCTTTGAAACTTTATACAGCCCTTCCTTATAACTTCTGGTTAAAGTTTTGCATGCAACTACATTAAGAGATCATACCTTAGTAACTACTTGATGCATTGCAATGAAACTTTATACAGCCCTTTTTAATCATCACACCTATGTAAGTACGATAACTCTATCCAGCATCTTATGCAAGTTATGGCCCTTTTTGGACTTAGAAATTCTGGATTAATTTTTTTTTTGCAACTACATTTAGAATGTAATCTCATTAACAACTTGAAGCATTGTATTGAAACTTTATACAACCTTTCCCAATTTCACAACTATAAACACAACCAATTAAGATAACTCTATCCTGCATATGGAGCAAATTGTTGCCCTTTTTAGCTCAACTTTTGAAAAAAACGAGAGCTATTGTCATGACCCTGGCGTGGTCGTCCGGTTAAGGTTTTTTGTTTAGCTCATTTTTAGCTCACCTGAGCTTTGCTCAAGGTGAGTTATTGTGATCACCTTTTGTCCGGCGTCCGTCGTGCGTCGTCCGTCGTGCGTCAACTTCTTCTCCTCAGTTACCAGTGGGTCAATTTGGATGAAACTTCACAGAAAGCATCCTCTCAATGACCTCACCAGAATTCCTTCAAATTTTTGGGATCCATGCAAAATTCTGGTTTCCATGGCAACGAAACCGAAAAAACTTCAAAATTCTTCTTCTCCCAAACTGGTTGGCAGATTTTAAAATAATTTTGTAGAAATGTTCCTTGGATGACCCTCTATCAGATTCCTTCAAGCCATGTTGATTGGTCGAAAAACATGGCCGCCAGGGGGGTTAGGGCTATTTTGCCTTATATGGCTATAGTGAAAACTTAAAAAAATCTTCTCCTCCGAAAGTGTCAGGCCGATTTTCAAATAATTTTGTAGAAATGTTCCTTGGGTGACCCTCTATCAGATTCCTTCAAGCCATGTTGATTGGTCGAAAAACATGGCCACCAGGGGGTCGGGGCTATTTTGCCTTATATGGCTATAGTGCAAACTTAAAAAATCTTCTTCTCCAAAAGTGTCAGGCCGATTTTCAAATGATTCTGTAGAAATGTTCCTTGGGTGATCCTCTATCAGATTCCTTCAAGACATGTTGATTGGTCAAAAAACATGGCCGCCAGGGGGCGGGGCTATTTTGCCTTTTATGGCTATAGTGAAAACTTAAAAAATCTTCTCCTCCATAAGTGTCAGGCCGATTTTCAAATAATTTTGTAGAAATGTTCCTAGGGTGACCCTCTATCAGATTCCTTCAAGCCAAGTTGATTCGTCGGAAACTATGGCCGCCAGGGGGCGGGGCTTATATAGCTAAAGTGAAAAAAATAAAAAATCAGGTGAGCGATTCAAGGGCCATCATGGCCCTCGTTTTTTATTTTCTCCCTATCAGTCGATCATCTGTGCCGTACGCGGTGCTCTTGTTTTAATTAGAAATTATAGTTAAAGGTTTGCGTACAACTACATTAAGAGTCCATATCTTATTAACTACTTGATGCATTCCATTGAAACGTTATACAACCCTTCCTAACCATCACACCTATTAAAACAATCAAGTTGAATATGTGTTTTGCATAAGAAATCTCATTGAATAACTCAGGTGAGCGATCTAGGGCAATCATGGCCCTCTTGTGACTCATTAGTTCTAATATTAGGGCTTTAAAACTTGGATCATTGTTGCATCTTATAACCTTCTTCACATTGTATGCTAAAGATGCTGAGTGTGACATAATTTTTGGTATAGAAAAACATGAATTTTGGTGGGTTTTAATGTAATTTGAGACTGGGACATAGTATCTTCATATTTCGTTGGAATGATTTTAAATTTTGCATAATAAATCATAATAAATTTTGCAATATAAAACGGACTTTGCCATAATTTATTAGGATTTTTTAAAACGTTTTTCTGTATTTTGGTCTCTGTCATTTATAAGAAATGCATTTTGCTGAACGTTAATTTTTGTTTTGTTAGCTTTTTCTCAAAAAGTGCAAAGTGCTAGGACTTTGAAACAAATTTATTGGATCATAGTTACGCCACATTGTATATGTATGTTGTTGATGATGAGTGTAGCTTATTTTCTTGGAGTAAACACATGAAATTTGTTGGAATTTGAGAAGTTCTTTCTTGTTTGATTGACTTCAAATTTTGCACACACATTTTGTCTTTGTCTTTTACACTTAAATTGATAATGAAAGCGGGGGACAGCGAGACATATATTAGCAATGTAATTCTTGTTTTTCTAGAGACATGAAAAATCCACCCAAACCTCCACGAAGGTTATTCACAGATGAAGGAAGACCACTCAATGTAAATGAACCAAAGTATGTTTACTTTATCTTCTTTTGTGGGCTAACATTTAATTAAGAAAAGTATCATATTACAAATACAGTGCAAATGGAATCAGAAAAAGTTCACTGGATCAAATAAATTGTTTCCTTTTTTTTTTGCAACTATAATCAGTTTGTAAACTGTTTCAAGTGTCAACAATTTTTGTAATGGTTTCCGGCATACAGCAATTCTGCAGCAGAAAACTTTCAAAATATTCAGACAAAAATATGGAAAATCTCTATGAATGAAAGTATAATTATTGAATAGAGTTGAAATCATTGTGTTCAATCTGAGAGAAATTGCTCATCATGAGCTATTTCTCTTTTTGTCACAATGTTTTCAAAAGTCTTCTGCTGCGAATGCATCAAAATACGTCTGTATGCGGGAAAGGGTTGAAGGAGTTCAATGTCAAGGTCAAACATTTTGGTATCATTAGAAAGGTCTCGTCATAATGAATACACATGCCAAAAATAATAATAAACATCTCGGACATTATTGCCACACACAGAATGTCAAAAATTCTAAATTCCAGAGGCAAACAAATATGTTATATTATCATCCAATTTCAGGATTCATTTTACATTGACAGAAGATGAGTTGGGAAACAGTTATCTATTAGATTACCAGTGTTTTAAGTGAGTATAATAACTGTTAATCCTTAACCACTTATATACGCTTTATGACACCTCTGCAGCAGACGACTTTGAAAATCATTATGGCAAAAGGAGAAATTGCTCATAATGAGCAATTTCTCCTTTTTGACACAATGATTTAATCTCTTTTTTAATAATTAAACTCTCAATTGTGAAATTTAAATAGGTTTTCAAAGTCGTCTGCAGATTTGTTGTAAGTGGGAAATGGTTTAATAGTCAAATCATGTTGACCGAACAACTATTCATGAATGCCTGGTTGACAAACCAGTACTAGGCTAGAAAAATGTGTGTTGCCGAAGGGCACTTGACCATGACTGCCAAAACTGGGGATCGAACCTGAGAGGCCATGGTGTTTGATTCCACTAAAATAATGCAATCTTTTTCCACAATGTATTCAACTCTGTATTAAAATATCATGCATGTATGTTCTTCCACTGTTCCAATATATCAGTCTTAAGTCATTATTTGAACAACATAAGGAAGGTTTGGTATTAGCACTTGCCGACATACAGACGCTCTCTGAAGTAGATGCCTTTTGAAAACATTGTGGATAGGTGTTTTCAAAGTCATCTGCTGTAGATTTGTTGTATGTGGGATAGAGTGAACCCTTACCTACATACACATCTTGGCAAAATTATGGAAAAGCTCTCAAGTTTAATTATTGATTAGAGTTAAAAACATTAAGAGCAATTTCTCCTTTTGCCACAATCCTTTTAAAAAAAATTCTGCTGCAGAAGTGTGAAAAGGCATCTGCAATTGGGTTAAAAGACATATTATGGTGGATTCATCATTTTCAACTTCTGATTTCAGATATTTAGATACCTCACTTATTGATATAGATGTACAGCCAAGTTATGTTAGAATTGTAGCAAAAGGAAAGGTAAGTTTAATAAAGAAGTTAGCATGATGTAACTTTGTGGATTTTTTTTTATGCCCCCGGAATCACCGATTCGGTGGGCATCTAGTTTTTGGCCTGTCTGCCTGCACATCTGTCTGTCTGCATGTCTGTCTGCACGAAAAAAACTTTAACCTTGACCACTACTTTTGAACCATAACAGGTACGGCTACCATATTTCACATGTGTATTCCTTGTGACATGACCTTTCTGTCAGTACCAACATTTTTGACCTTGCGACCTTGACCTTTGACCTAGATGTTGCCATTCTCGAAAAAAAACTTGACCTTGACCACTACTTTTGAACCATAACAGGTACGGCTACCATATTTCACATGTGTATTCCTTGTGACATGACCTTTCTGTCAGTACCAACATTTTTGACCTTGCGACCTTGACCTTTGACCTAGATGTTGCCATTCTCAAAAAAGACTTTAACCTTGACCACTTCTTTTGAACCATAATAGGTAAGGCTACCATATTTCACATGTGTATTCCTTGTGACATGACCTTTCTGTCAGTACCAAATTGTTTGACCTTGCGACCTTGACCTTTGACCTAGATGTTGCCATTCTCGAAAAAAACTTTAACCTTGACCACTACTTTTGAACCATAACAGGTACGGCTACCATATTTCACATGTGTATACCTTGTGACATGACCTTTCTGTCAGTACCAACATTTTTGACCTTGCGACCTTGACCTTTGACCTAGATGTTGCCATTCTCGAAAAAAACTTTAACCTTGACCACTTCTTTTGAACCATAACAGGTACGGCTACCATATTTCACATGTGTATTCCTTGTGACATGACCTTTCTGTCAGTACCAACATTTTTGACCTTGCGACCTTGACCTTTGACCTTCATGTTGCCATTCGGGGGCATCAGTGTTTCACAAACACATCTTGTTTAATTTTGTCACATCATAGGTAATCATAGGTATATAGGGATTTGCGACCCAGAGAGGAATAAGATCAGCCACCAAAACTGTGCAGTCTGATCATGGTCTTCTGATTTCACATTTTGTTTTTATAGCAAGTATTTATTTATAGTGTCTGAATTGTCGTGTAATTGTAAACTCCCAAAAGTGGATTTTTGCATTGGCATTGCCTTTATGCAAATTAAGCTTGATAAGTTTTAACTTATTTTAATACATTGTGACTGTGCACAAGACATTTTTCAACTTGGAACGTCAGCTCCTGTTTTAAAGGTCGTAGGTTCGAACACCAATGGTTAACATATCAAACTCTAATGATGTTAGATATTTTTTGTGAAGTCTAAAAACAATGACAAATAAATAAACTTGACTCTTTCGCTGATTTTTACAACGTTTGATGTCTGTGCTTTTAAAACATTGTGGGTAAAAGAAATTTTTCTTTAAGTTTGATATTTAGCTCTACTGGCCAAAGGCCAGAAGAGCTTATGCTGTGGCGTGGTGTCCGTCGTGCGTAAACAATTGCTTGTGAATGCAATAGTCTTCAGTTTTGATTGTATCTCAATGAAACTTATACAGTAGTAAGATATCCATGAGAGCTCGGTTCCTTTCGCAAACCAGCCAGATCCACCCATGCAAGACTGGATTATGGCCCTTGAAATTGTCAAAATTGCTGTAATAGAGCTTGTGAACACAATAGAGGCTCCATTTACTATCTGATCTTCACCAAACTTAGATAGTAATTAAATATTGATGAGAGCTTGGTTCCTTTCGAAAACCAACCAGATGTTCACTTGCATGACTGGATTATGGCCTTTGAAGTTGTCAAAATTGCTATAATACAGCTTGTGAAAGAGATAAAGTCTTCAGTTTTGATTGTATCTCCATCAAACTTATACAGTAGTTAGATATTCATGAGAGCTCGGTTCCTTTCGCTAACCAGCCAGATCCGCCCATGCAAGACTGGATTATGGCCCTTGAAATGGTCAAAATTGCTATAATACAGCTTGTGAACATTATAGAGCATCTATTTACTATTCGATCTTCACCACACTTAGATAGTAGTTAAATATTGATGAAAGCTCGGTTCCTTTCGCTAACCAGCCAGATCCGCCCATGCAAGACTGGATTATGGCCCTTGAAATTGTCAAAATTGCTATAATACAGCTTGTGAACACAATAGAGCCTCCATTTACTATCTGATCTTCACCATACATACATGCTCTGGATTGAAAATGACCAAAGATACATCCATGTAGAGCATAGGCCCTCGTGGGCCTCTTGTTATTTCCCATGTACATTGGTATGTGGAGGACGTGGCCATCCTCATTAATGTCGTCAGTTAGTAAGTTTGTACATCATAATTATAAAGGACTCATCATAAGGTTTAAATAGGTGAGCTGGTTAATAAACATGGTTGAAAAGGATACTATTTTTTCCCCAAATGCTTCTCTTGATTTCTAAAGATACTTTTAAAAGTTAATACATTCATTGTCTTTACCGTTTTTCAATGATACATGAGTGTCTAAATTACAAACAGGGAAAATTCATATCATGTTGCAAGGAGGTGCAAGCTGATACGAATATTGACAGTCGGCACAGGTTCGAAGATGTATTTTTTAATGTAACGGTGTTAAAATAAGTGCAAATAACATTAGTGCAATTGTGTAAAAGAGAAATGTACAGAAAAAGTTTTTGTTTTTTTCAGCTCTATTTTGAAACAACACTCTTTCAACAAATCTGCAGCTCATGACTGAAAACATTTAATTGAAAATATGGAAAATCTCTATTAATGAAAGTATAATTATTTAAAAGAGTTACTCCTTTTGCCACAATGTTTTCTTAAGTCTTCTACAAGTGGGAAAGGGTTCTTTCAGTGATGCCAAAACAGAGATGCTGCAAGACGTGTTTGCTTGATGCCGCCGATACAAAATACAAGGGCCACCGGGTGAAACAGTTCTAGTTTTTACCAGGGGTATATAACATGAAGGAGACGCTCTGCTGAGAATGTATCTTTTCTCAAATCCGCTTCGTGCTAGATTACTATTTTATGTGACTTGGCTCATTCATTCTTTTCCAGACATTCCAGCTTGCCTTAGATCAGGAGGTGAATGCAGACAATAGTTCCTGTAAGAGATCACAGATAACTGGACATTTACTAGTCACTATGCCAAAGGTAATACATACTGCAAGGTTTACAAGTCACTATGGCAAAGGTTATTCATACTGCAATGTTAAGTTGTTTACTTGTCAGGTTGGCAAAAGTTATTCATACTGCAATGTTTTCTGGTCACTATGGCAAAAGTTATTCATACTGCAATATTTACTAGTCACTATGGCAAAGGTTATTCATACTGCAATGTTTACTAGTCACTATGGCAAAGGTTATTCATACTGTAATGTTTACTAGTCACTATGGCAAAGGTTATTCATACTGCAATGTTTACTAGTCACTTTGGCAAAGGTTATTCATACTTCAATGTTTTCTGGTCACTATGGCAAAGGTTATTCATACTGCAATGTTTTCTGGTTATTATGCTATCACAAATGATAAAGCAAAGCATGGTCTACTTCTATCATGTAGCCTTTAGCTGTTGATTCTCCATAAAACCATAGCATTTTTACATAATTAAGGTAGGAAACTAAGAAATTGGTGTAGGTATAGATACTGTTTATAGACACTGCACTTCAAGGCATTGACAAGGGTGATCGTGTTAACCTTTTCCTACGTTCAGATGTTTTTTATGCCTCTGGAGCAGACGACTTTAGAAAACATTGTGGCAAAAGGATAAATTGCCCATCATGAGCAATTTCTCTTTTAGCCATTATGATTTCAACTTCAACAGTTCTTTCAATTTTCAAAGTCATCTGCCACGTATTACAAAACATAATTCTATGAAAACGCCAAGGTAAAGACATGAGTAGCCAGTGTATTTTTTCGTCTTTATTCTACAGCTGTTTAATATAAAAAGCACTTTTAACATTATTATAATGATGGTCCTTTCTTACAGGCAAAACAGATTGTGAAACCATCAGTTAAAGAAACAAAGAAAGAATTACATAAAAACAAAGAAAATGTCCCGAACATATCACTTAAACAGTAAGCATCAATTTTAAAACTGATGGTTGATAATTAAACCATGACTTGATATGACTGTTTATAGTCGTCTGCTAAAAAAAATATCACTGGGAAATATGAAAGTGAAATTTGGACAATTGCAAGTATAATTTTCATGCATGGTTTCTCCTATTTCCAGGAATTGACAGTGTTTTGAAAAGTTGTCTGTTGCAAAGGTGTCAAATGTGTTTGGTATAACGCAAAGTATTCTGCTTTTAACGCTTTCCACCCACATACGACAAATTTGTAGTAGACGAATTTGAAAACATATATGCAAAAATATGGAAAACCTCCATTATTGAAAGTATAAAACAGTTGAAATCTTTTTGGAAAAGTAGAAATTGCTCAAGTTCTCTTTTTGTCACATTTTCTGCTGCAGAGGTGTCGAAATGCGTCTGTATAAGGGAAAGGTTGAATCAAAGTACCCCAGGTAAAAAATATTAACAATTTGAAAACTGTAATTATAAGTTTGATGCATAATTGTAAATATTATGCGATAATGTTTTCAAAGGATATGACTTTAAAATATCATATGCGGTAAACAGTTAACTATTTACCTGATTAAGTAGTTTTTAGAGTTGTCTGCTTGTAAGTTATAAAAACAGAAACATTAAATATTTGATAGTTGATAGTTTAATCTTTAAATATTCTACACAGCTGAACATATTGTGGGAACGCAGATTTTGCTCATTTAAAATAATTTCACCTTTTCAACAATGTTTCCAAAAGTGTTCTGCTGAAAAGGCATCAATTAAAGTCTGTAATAGATAAAGGGACAATCAATTATTTTACAGGGGCACACAGATGGAGAGGCTGGAAGTGGATGAAAATGCCAAAAAATCAGTTGACATCGGAAATATTGTTAAAGAGAAAAGTACCAGTACAGTGCCACCTCTCGGATCCAGGCCCATTGTGTTAAAACAAGAAGATAGACCTAATAGTGAAGGGTTTGTTGACAATCCTGATGTGCCACCACTAGAATGAACACAACAATATTTGAGCTGTATGCTCTAGGAAAACCAATCACATGACACTTGTGAACTGTGTAGATCCAGATCATTATGCTAAATCTGATATATTATTTGTTATTTGTTAAGTTGCAGAAACTTTCAAGAATCTATTAGCATTTCTTAAATAATTATGATATAGATAAATATATATATATATATATATATTTGCTTATTTTTGATAAAATGAAACTCTCAAAAAGTTTGATTAGCTGGTGTGCATGTGATGCCTGATGAGCTAGCTGTTTGATACACTACTGTTTTCTAATAAGTTACAGGAACATTCTAGACAAACTGTATGTATAGATTAACCTTTTCCCACATACAACACATCAAAGTGACATCTGCAGCAGACGACTTTGAAAACCTCAATGCAAAAACAATGAAATTCTCTATAAATGAAGGTATAATGACTGAAAAAAGGTGAAAACTTTGTGGCAAATGAAGAAATTGCTTATTTAGAGCATATTCTCCTTTTGTCACAATGTTTTCAAAAGTCGTCTGCTGTATATGCATCAAAATGCGTCTACAGGTGGGAAAGGGTTAACCAGTATTGATGTGATGGTAACTCATTGTCTACACTTGTCATTAATACCCTACAGTGGGTTTTACGAGAACATGGCTCATTTTATAAACTAGACTTATTGGATATTAAAAGAACTTGTTTACCTATTTCCACATACAACAAATCTGTTGCAGACTTTTTTGAAAATTTCTGGGCAACATTTTAAAAATCTCTGTAAATGAAATAACAATCATTGAAAATAGTTAAAAACATTGTGTCAAAAGGGAAACTGCTCATTATGAGCAATTTCTCCATTTGCCACAATATTTTTTTAAATTTTCTGCTAAAGATGCAATTTCAAGTGCGAAAGAGATAAGGAGCTATCATGCTTCTACCAAATCCTTTTAGGTGGAAACTAAAGAAGTTAACTACAAAATATGGTTTGAAGGAGAATTAAATGAAATAAAAATTAAGTGGCAATTATAGTAAATATTCTATTTTTTCCTCAATGTTTTCAAAAAATGAAAAACAAATTTTCCAGCTGGGAATGGGGTATAGAAAACCCCTTATAAAGATAAGAAAACATCCGCATTCTTTCCTCTTAAAAGATTTCATGTTTACACCCACATTTTCAGAGTGGAGTTTGATGCAGGTCTCCGATTTTCTTTTTTGAGGGCAAGACAGATTTGTTATGGAGGCCATCCCTATAACTGCTCATAATCATTCATGCATTTTTGGTTCATACTCAACATACATGCATTTTATTTTTACGAGGAAATTAAATTTACCCCATTTAGATGCTCTTACAGTACATTTTCTTATAATCATGAAAATCTTCTTGGTATTTACTATTTTTCTTTCCGAAGTACGGAAATCAATCCAGTGCATGATATGTTTTATTTATTGATTGCCAGGGAAAAACAATGTCTGCAAATTGAAGGCATACATTCTATACCGAGTTGAAAATGTAATTGGTAAAAAAGGTAATATTATTCAGTACTCATATTCAGATGTTTGCCCTTTTACCACAATTTTTCAAACTATCATCACTTCAGGATCAGAGGGAGAAAACATGTCTTTTCCCCACAATATTTCTCCTATTACTCAACCAAATCCTATGTTGTGTGTACTCAAAAGAATCCTCTCACAAAGACGATTCCTTTGAGTACCCACAACATAGGGTTTGAAGGTCAAATAAGGATTTTAGAACATGGAAAATGGCCTTTATCTAGAGCTCTGCAAAATCATCTAATATTGTCTGTCACATTCTTCTGCTGACCGTTAACTTTCTGAGATTTTAGCAGCAACAGAAATATCACAGTATTTAATAATAAATCTTTAAAATTCTATTTTTCGTTTTTTTTTTATATATTCCAAGAAATTGTGTTTGAAATGTTCCTTTGGTGACACTTAAATGAAAATTTTAACGCCATATTGATTGGTTGAAGGTGGAATCAGAAAAGGGGTTAAATGAAAAATCTTTAGAATTCTTCCCTGAATCTGTTTGTCTGATTTCAACATAATTTGGTAGACATGTACCTTTAATGACCATCTTCAATAATTGCTTAACCCTTCCCTATATAAACGCACTTTCTGACACCTGCAGCTGTCAACTTGTTCATACTTTTGTCTATATGTGTTCTGCTGTCTGCGTTTGTTTGTTGTTGAATAGGATTAAACCATATTGACTGATTGAAAAACATGACTGTGAGGGGATGGGACTTGCAATCCATGTTCGGAATAATAACTAAAACATTCAAATCAGAAATATTTGAATTATGCAATTGCCGAAGCTATCTAAGGTACCAACTAAAACACTTTCCTCTTCGTCATTGTATATTATACAACGTGGACTTGAGATCCCATCTTTTTCATTCAATAGGATTTGACCTTTAGAAAGGTCAGATGAGATCTCAAAAATAATGTGTGTTCCTTCACTGCATACAAATATTCTACCATCTCTGCTAACGGTTAGACCTCTGGGGCTTTTCATACGCTGATGTGTAAAACATGCAGTAACTGTACCATCTAGGGTCATGCTAAGTACTTTGTTGTTGGTATAATCCGAGATGTAGAGAATACTCGTATTGGGATTGATGGTGATAGAAGTATCACAACCAAACCGTACAGTACCATCTTTTTCTTTACTATCTATTTCTTGTTTAACTGATCCATCCATGTCTAGTATTTGTATCTGATCTGGGCTCATATAAGAAACAATTAATGTGCTGTTAAAGTATACTATTCCCATACAGTTATTGTTTGTTTTTATTGTTTTCTGAACAGTTAATTTGTCCGACATTGACACAATCTTAATGCTTTGGTTACGAAGTGTTGTCACTGCTATTGTCTTCTCATCAATCCTTGTCAGTCCATGAGGTGACATGGCCAAGTTCGATACAATAGTCTTACTAGTCATATCTACAAGTTTTATCTTCCAATTGTTAGGATCAAGTACAACCAGTCTGCTATCAGATAACATTATCATGCCTGTGATTAAACGGACATCACATCCAGATTCCACATTAATTTCTTGAAACTTGAATGGGCATTTCCGAATCTCACCCAGTACGCCAGAAGAAAGCTTGTCAGAAGTATTTGATGCTACAAATCTGTATCTGGAAATGCTGTTGTCCATTTTGACCGAAGTTAAGCGTGCCTTCAAAATGTTTTTCTGGGACCTTGTCTTCAATGTTAACAGTGCTGCTAATCTTTCATTGGTAGTGCTGCAATTGTCAAGGTCATTCCTAAGGGATGTTATTTGTGGACCTACTGTTTCACATGTGTTTTCAATGGCAGACATCATCTCCAAATCTTTGTCTAAAAATCTCCTCACACTTTTTATCACATTCAGATGATATTTTTCAGCATTTGCTTTATTTTCTCTGGCAGAACCCATGTTCTCTTTAAATTCATTCTGAAGAATTTCTAGCTGATCTTTGATCTGCTTTATTTCTTCACAATTATTGGTACCACAACAGATATCATCAACATCTTGAATCTCAGTACAATTTCTGTGATCCAGCTGCTTGCATAATTTGCATAAAGCCTGGTCATGTGACTTACAATAGTGAGTAATGATTTCAAATTTATGTTCAAAACATATTTCTAGTTCATTAATCTTTGTAGGCTTACTAACTGGCATGTCAGTTTTATCTTTAAGAACATGACTTCTAGTTGCCCTTGATTTCCTGTGAGCATTATAACATCCATCACAAAGGTAATCATTACAATCAACACAGAATCCTTCTGCATTGTGGTTTTCATCATCTTGAAGACAAGGGTCACAAAATACACTCACTGCCGTAGCTTGTTGTTCAACATCCTCTGTTGTAACTTCATCTGAATAGGCTTCCTTTTCTGCCATAATTATTTTAACGGCTTCGGATTTAACAAAATCAAATTAGCTTTTTGTTTGGCAAAGATTGTTTCTGGAAAAATAATATGAAATAATTATGAAATAATATTATGAACAAAGTAAATATAGTAGATCTACAGTCTTCAATATAAGCATAAACTAGAATGCAAAAAAAAGTCATTTTGTTCCCCACAATTATCATCAATAAAATGGTAATCATTGAATACATACATACAACTATGGAATGCCAAATCTGCATATTCTTATTCATATGATTTGGAAAGCTCTCCAATTCAATTGAAAGATATCTTTAATTGAACACATTATGGATAAGTATGAATTTGTTAGATTGAAGGACTTCATCAATTCAATTGTTTTCCCCATTCTTGAATTAGAGCTGAATAAGATTTAGAGCCATGATCTATGAACAATTTCCAACCAGCTGACACAAATGACCGTTGTGGTGTCTAGATCATGAGCAATTTTACCTTTTGTCACAATGTTTTACAACTTATACTCACATTTAAAGAGACTAAATTATATTTGCCTACTTCAAAATAGTACGCTGCAGATTTGTTGTAGATATACACATGTATGTGTTAAATTCTTGCGAACAATTTTTTTCTATGATATTCACAGAAAAGTTGATGCTAACTCTAAATCATTTGAAGTGAGCTGCAAATATTTGAGTTTCTGTTTCAACTTTTCATTTCGTTTTCAAAATGACGCCTACTTCGAATATATTTACTGAACGCAGAGGACATAAGCCATTGACAGTGTTTCCCACTCAAGACTTTTAATCAATCTGAAAGGGTATGGAATTGATGGAAAGTTATTAAACTGGATACACTCCTTTCTTAGTGATCAAACTCAAAAAGTCTCAATAAGAGGAACAGTAAGTTCTCCAGCAAATGTATGTAGTGGTGTGCTCAGTCCTTTTTTGTTCATTATGTATCTACGGGTCTCCTAAGTTTGTGATCATAATCATTAAATAAACTACATTGTCGAGTAATAAATGATATTGTCGAGTACTAAACAAATATTTAGACATCAGACAATAATTACACACTTCTCAATTGACTTCTTATACAAAGCTGGGACCACATAAACGGCCCATCAGTGGCCCAGTACAAAGTCATAGGAAAGAAAAGGAAGAAAATAATGACATCAGGACTCAGGAGCTTTGGTAGATCACAAAGTTAGAATGCTCTACGATACGACAATGACATTCTAGAATTAGTAAAATCAAAGGTATATATGTATGCAGATGACTCTAAGATATTGAGTGTAGCCAACAAGTGTGATGAATTTCAATCTGATCTTGACTTTCTCTCATAGTGGTCTAAAACGTGGCTGTTAAAAGTTTACGAGAATAAATGCAGAACTATTCATTTCGGAAGCTTAGCAGTAATCCAGAAGTTACTTATTCTTTAAATGGAACAAAAAAAAAGCTGACTGAGACGTTTCTAGGTGTTATTAATTTATTTAAAATGATGGAAAACCCAGTAAACAATGGTCTAAAGTTACAAAAGCAGCAATGTCAAGACTAAGTCTAGTTAGGAGAACTTTCAAATACATAAAGGCCGACAGTTTCAGGAAAATTTACACAGAATATGCTGTCCAAGCTTGGTCTCAAAAGTATTATTCTAGGTTAGTTCCGGAGTTTAAGTCATTATCTTATGAAGAGAGGCTGTCTAGACTAAATATGTATACATATATGTACCCTTCAAGAACGCAGACTTAGAGGTGATCTGATCTTTCCTTATAAACTCGTTCAAGATAAATCCACTATTAAGCCTGGGAAGTTTTTCACTAGAAAACCAATATTACAACAAGTCATAATTTAAACGTGTTTAAACCTACTCTCAAGAAAGGACTAATGCTTAGAAAACATTTTTATTCAATTCGTGTCATTAATGCATGGAACAGTTTATCACAAATGGTATTGTCAGCCCACATCAGAGGATTCTTTTAAAGGACGACTAGACCACTGTTAATTGGAAAAGGCCAGACATGGGACAATACAGGCATTGCTTATATATGCTTTTAAAAATTCCCATAAAATATGTAAATGTATAAAAGCAGTCGTCTGCTAAATTGTCTATGTCTCTGCTGAATGCGAATGCCACTAATGAAAAATAGTCAAAATATGCTGTAGATCTTTACCGTAAAATTCACTTTGGAAAAATCAACTAAAACAAGAAATATTTACCTGCCCAAGCCAACCGTTTTTCTGTGTGCAATATTTGCAGTTCTCAAAAACTAAAAGAAAATCAAAATCACCTCTTAGAAGAGAAAGCGAAAGTATACAGCTTATAGCAGTCTTTTTGGTTAAAATTGCTGGATAACCTGAGTAAATGCACCATTGTGAAGGTCAAAGGGAAGCAATTCATTATATTGGAAAACAGACAGTTTTTGTTCCGTATGTAACTTGTGATTTATTTGTGACAAAATGGCTTAACCTGGGTCAATAATTTAATTCGGCAACACGCCACATTTTTCGATCTCGTACGAAAAGAAAGTGGTAGTACTTTTCATATTGCTTGGAGAATAGACATGTGGACTTTTGAGGAATTTAACAGCGCCAGAAAAGCTATCGGAACAAGATACGTATGTTTGTCAAACATTACGCTCCCCTGAACGTCATATTATCAGAAACATGTGGGAGATTGAATGAAATATGCATAAACCGAAATAGGAGCTATAAACAGTAATTTCTGATCAATCGGACAAGCTTTTTGCCTTCAAAGTCAATTTACCTTTGACCTCAAAATGATTAATCAATAAGGGATTATCTGCTGGTCATGCCTAGTCCCCCTGCAAAGTTTGAGTACTATAGGTTCAAGCATTACACATGCAGTTTTCAGTTGGTCAAGCCTTGGTCTACCGACGGACCGATCGAAATGTGCAAAGCAATATACATCAAAATCATTGGAAGTTATAAATTGAACTATCTTCACCAAAACCGCTTTTAATTGAGGTGCGTGAAGATAGCCGGAGTAGCCGGCTTTATCAAACTGCCGGAACAGCTGTATTTCCTTTTACTACGACTGTAGCCTACTCCCCAGCCGAAAAAACATAATTCCGGCTAGGCTGGTCATCATAAAGCTTAAACGACATGCATTATGTGGAAATACATTGGCAGACATTTTAATATTGGCTGCATTTTGAAGCTAAAACGGCAACTAGTGAATCTCGTAGGCCTTGCACAAATGCAGATTCGAACCTGGATGGAGAAATTCTCCGTCCGTCGGCGCAAAACATGTCAGGATATCGGCTAAACTCTTAACTCAAACATGCCGGGTGCAAATCCTGGAAATCATAACAAGTATCAATCCGCCGGATTAGCCGGAGTTCCGACAGCTCCGGCTGTATTAATTCTGGCGCTGAACTGTCAATATGGAAAAGCTTGAACCGTCTGAATTATCTGGAAATTGTCATCTTGTCTTGATCTTGTACTTAGTGCGGCTCGGAGCCAAAGTCGGCCCAACTCCGGCTGGGTTTTCCAGTTAATATCTCTAATTCGAACAGGACGGGTGCAAAGTCGTGTCTCAGTCAGTTTGGGTGGCTTTCACCTGGCATGCATCAATGGGTCGCTCAATTCACCTATCTCGAAAATGAGGCACGCAGTTCCGGCGGATTGATATTTGTTATGATTTCCACCCGACATGATTGAGTTTAGCCGACATCCTGACATGTTTGGCGCCGACGGTCGAAGTTGAGATTTTCCCAACAAAGTCCCGACTTTGCACCTGTTCGAGTTAGAGAGTTAAGCCTGCTGCAACCGATGTGCCGATCCGGCTTCGAGTCGCACTAGGTGACAAATCAAGCCAAGAATACTATTTCAAGACAATGTGTTCGCACATTATTCAAGCTTGCGCAGGCAAGCAAAAATTGCCGAAACGATGACTTTTCCGGCTGATAAATACAGCTTGAGTTGGCGGAGCTCCTGCTGTTCAGCATGCTTGATATTGGTTCGATTTTCCGAATTTGCGCCCGCCTTTTTGAGTTAAAAAAGATTTTAACATGTGTAGCGCCGACAGAATTGCTCCCACCAGGTTCGATTCTGCATTCGTGCAAGGCCTACGCGATTCACTAGTTGCCGTTTAAGCTTAAAATCCAGCCAATTTTAAAATGTTCAGACAATGTATTACCACATAATATAAATCTCTGTGTAAAACAATGGACCCCAGCCAATTTTGACCCAAGGAGCATAATTTGAACAATCTATGTAGAGGACTACTATCTAAGCTCTAGGCCATTCAGTTTCAGACAAGAATAATTTTAAAGTTTTTCCTATATATCTCATTGAAAAACAGGTAACCCCCAGGGCGGGGCCAATTTTGACCCCAATATTTGTAGAGGACTACTAGATTTTGCTACAGACCAAATATCTAAGCTCTGGGCCTTTCAGTTTTAGACAAGAACATTTTCAAAGATTTTCCCTAATATCTCTATGAAAACAGGTGACACCTGGGGTCAAGCCAATTTTGACCCAAGGGGCATAATTTGAACAATCTTGTAGAGGACTACTAAACATTGCTACACCCCAAATATCGAAGCTCTAGGCTTTTCGCTTTCAAACAAGAAGATTTTTGAAGTTTTCACTATATATACATATAAGGAAAAAAAAGCCCCGCCCTGACAGCTGTGTTTTTCCAGGGATCAGAATTTCAACAATCTTGGTAGAAGGTCACCCAAGGACTATTTGTGCCAAATTAGTCTTAAATCGGGTCATTGCTTTTGGACAAGATTTCTTTTAAAGTTTTCACTATATATACATATACGAAATCGTATCCTTCTACAACAATGTTTTCAACCCTATTCAATAAATATACTTTAAAATATGGAGATTGTTCATACTTTTGTCTATATGTGTTCAAGGTTGTCTGCTGTCTGCGTGTGTTTGTTGTTGCAAAGGTTTTAACCATATTTATTGATTGAAAAACATGACTGTGAGGGGATGGGACTTGCAATCCACGTTAGGAATGTTAACTAAAACATTCAATTTAGAAATATTTGAATTTTGCAATTGCCTGAACTTCCGACGCAAAAACTTTCCTCTTCATCATTGTATATTATACTACGTGGTTTTGAGATCCCATCCTTTTCATTCAATAGGATTTGACCTTTAGAAAGGTCAGATGAGATCTCAAAAATAATGTTTGTTCCTTCACTACATACAAATATTCTACCATCTCTGCTAACGGTTAGACCTCTTAGTGGGGCGTTTTATATGATGATGTGTAAAACATGCAGTAACTGTACCATCTAGGGTCATGCTAAGTACTTTGTTGTTGGTATAATCAGAGATGTAGAGAATACTTGTATTAGGATTGATGGCGATAGAAGTATCACAACCAAACCGTACAGTACCATCTTTTTCTTTACCATCTATGGCTTGTTTAACTGATCCAATCATGTCTAGTATTTGTATCTGATCTGGGTTCTTATAAGAAACAATTAATGTGCTGTTAAAGTGTACTATTCCCATACAGTCATTGTTTGTTTTTATTGTTTTTTGAACAGTTAATGTGTCCGACACGGACACAATTGTAATGCTTTGGTAACCAAGTGTTGTTTATGTTCGAAACAATAGTCTTACTTGTCATATCTACAAGGCTTATCTTTTCATTGTTATAATCAAGTTCATCACCAAATCCATTCCAAATGTTATAATCAGCTACAACCAGTCTGCCACCAGATAACCTTATCATGTCGGTGATTCTGTTACCATGTAGGTAATTTCTATTACATGAATTTATTGAAACTTGAAAGGGCATTTCCGAATCACACCCAGGACGCCAGAAGAAAGCTCACCAGATGTATTTGATGCTCCACATCTGTATCTGGAAATGCTGTTGTCCATTTTGACAGAAGTCAAGCATGCATTCAAAATTATTTTCTGTGTCTTTGTCTTCAATATTAACAATGCTGTTAATCTTTCATTGGTAGTGCTGCAATTGTCAAGGTCATTCCTAAGGGATGTTATTCGTGGACTGTTTCACATGTGTTTTCAATGGCAGACATCATCTCTAAATCTTTGTCCCTAAATCTCCTCACACTTTTTATCGCATTAAGATGGTATTTTTCAGCATATGCTTTATTTTCTCTGGCAGTTTCCATGTTCTCTTTAAATTCATTCTGGAGACTCTCTAGCTGATCTTTGATTTGCATTACTTCTTCAGAATTCTTTGTACCACAATAAATATCATCAATAGCTTGGATCTCCGTACAGTTTCTGTGATCAATCTGCTTGCATAATTTGCATAGAGCCTGGTCATGTGACTGGCAATAGTGATTAATAATTCAAATTTATGCTCGGCACATACTTCTAATTCATTAACCGTTTTAGGCTTATTCACTGGCATACTTGTTTTATTTTTAAGAACATGGCTTCTAGTTGCCTTTGATTTTCTGTGAACATTATAACAGACTGAACAATGATATTCTTTACAATCAACACAGAATCCGTCTACATTGTTGTTTTCGTCATCTTGAATACAAAATACACTTACTGCCGTAGCTTGTTGTTCAACATCCTCTGTTGTAACTTCATCTGAATGGGATTCCTTTTCTGCCATTATTGTTAAATACTGGTTTTATTTTTCTTCCAACTCTTACAACAACAGCTTTGGATTCAGCAAAACCAATTTTACTTTTTGCTGATTAAAGATTGTGTCTGGAAAAAAAATATGACATAATTAAGAAACAAGGTAATGGAGTAGTGCAAGCAATAAAAAAGTCCCCTACTAGACACAATTTATAAGTTGAAAAAGGCACATTATTCTGTCAAACCTCACGTTAGAGTTATGCCCCTTGACATACATGGTCTACTTATCGTCCTGATTAAAAGTTTTCGATTTGTAGACATGAACATGCGGAAAGAAGTCTTCAAGTTTAACATTGACCTTGGGAGTAAGTGGCTGGTTATTGTGCATGACACATCATCTTGCTATGAAAAATAATTGTGTGAAATAATATCAAAATCCATTCAATCATGTGAAAGACACAGCCCAGAAACGTCAGAAAAGCCTGCTTGAGCCCAAATGTTGACCTCCACCTTGAGAGTAGGTGTCTTGTTGTTGTGCATGACACATTATCTTGTTATGGAGAATAATTGTGTGAAGTAATATCAAAATCCATTCAAGGATGTGAAAGATTCAGCCCGGACATGAAATTGCGGACAGACAGTTTGAGCCCAAACTGTGGCCTTGACCTTTGGAGTAGGTGCCTGGTTGATGTGCATGACACATCATCTTTTTATGGAGAATAATTATGTGAAGTAATATAAAGTATAAAATATGTGGAAGATACAGGCTGCCCAAACAAGAAATTTAAGACGGACTGACAGATGGACTGATAGACGTGAGCAAACCTCTAGTCCAGGGTATTAATAATCAGCTTGAAAAGAGTAAAGCTAGTAGATCTACAGTCTGCAAAATAAGAATAAACTATAATCATTGTATACAGACAAGTATGGAATGCAAAATCTACATAAACTCAAATATTTGCAGCTTAAAATAATTAGAGTCTGAGACCCCTTCAAATGATTTAAACTTCTCCAATTCAATTGTAGACAGCTACAAGTCATCTCATTTGAGGTGATATTCAAATTATTTGGAGATCTCTCCAATTAAATTGAAAGATATCTTTGATAATTTAATTGAACAAAATTTGAATAACTATGAATTTGTTAGATTGAATGACTTAACACAATTAAACCCCAATTTATTAATTAGAGCTGAATTAGATTAAGAGCCTTATTATATTAACCATTTCCCACTAGCTGACACAAATTACCCTTGTAGTGAATAGATCATGAGCAATTTGACCTTTTGTCACAATGTTTACTTTATCCAATAATTATACTCACATTCAAATAGATTTTACATACCGATTTATGTTTGCCTACTTAGAAAAAGTATGCTGCAGATTTGTTGAATGTGGGAAGGAGTTGAATTCTTGCGAACACTTTATTTTAGCATTTGAAGAGGGCTGTAAATATTTGAGTTTCTACATTCAAATGTAGACCTTAACATTTCACTTTGGAAAAGCAACTAAAACGAGTATTATTTATCTGCCCAGGCCAACCAACCGTCTACATGTCAAGGTTTGCAGTTCTCAAAAAACAGATAAAAATCACCTCTTAGAAGAAAAAGCGAAAGTAGAACCCACTTGTGACGGTCTTTGGTTACCTGTGCTGGATAACCTGAGTAAAGGTACGATTGTGAAGGTCAAATGGAAGCAATTCAGATCGGCGCACCGGACAGACAATTTTGTGGAGTGAATTTCAGATTTAAAAATGAGATACCCTCTCTATTTAGCTAAACTGACGTTTTCAGAACAACATGTAGTTTTTGAAATCGAAAATAAAACTCAATGCGAGATACGGGTTGGGTTACCTTTGATTTTACGTCATAGCTAAAACGGAGAGGTCAACATGTGAGTTGTTGTATTCTCTGGTAGTTTTAAGAATGAATGAACTTTAATCAAATATAGTCATGTGGGTTATTTTGATTTTGATAAAGAGCCATAGCCCATACTGCTATATAATGGTCGCCTATGTAGAATGAATTGCTTCCATTTGACATGAAGTCAGTTATGTACACTAGATTTTGCAAACAAATACTAAACGTTAAAATACAAACACCAAACAATTTTATTTATGGCGAACTTGGAAGACTACCTCTTAAATTACAGCGTTTACCATGTATCATAAAGTATTGGATTAAAATAACAAGAACAGATGATCGTAAGTATATAAAATTAGTGTATAAACAAATGTTAAACGATATAAACACAAATGATGAAACTACAAATTGGACATCTAAAATTAAAAATCTCTTGAACACTATGGGCTTTGGTTATGTATGGTTAAACCAGGGTGTAGAAAATGAACACATGTTCATGAATATTTTCAGACAAAGGATTCAAGACATATTTATTCAAAATTGGGAAAATGACCTAAGTAATATGTCAAGAGCAACTACATACAATCTCTTTAAATCTTTTGAATTTCAGGAATATCTTAACAAAATATCAATAAAAAAATATAGAATTTCACTAACCAAACTTAGAGTTTCTAGCCATAAACTTGAAATTGAATCAGGAAGATGGACAAAACCAGTAAAAACTCCAAGAACAGAGAGAGTATGTAAGCTTTGTCATACTTTAGAAGATGAATTTCATTTCGTAATTGAATGTCCTTTATATCAAGAATTTCGAATATCATATATAAGTAAGTATTACTGGTCAATGCCTAATATCCCCAAATTTATAGAATTATTAAAAACAACGAACCCTAAAACAATTAATAAATTAGGCATATTCATCCAAAAGAGCTTCAACAAAAGAATAAATACTCTTTACACATGATATTATTAAAGTTAATCTTAAATTCTATATCTTAAATACAATATATTGCTGATAGTTATGTTCTGTTTTCTCCTCTCTTTAAATGTGAATTACATGTACGTTGATATTTATGTGAATTGTATATATTTGTGCATGTACAGTGATGAATATTTTGCACTTTTATAATGTTAATTGTTGAGTATTTCATTTACACAAACAGACGCATGCACGTACACTCACCAACGCAAACGCGCGAAATTTCAAACACATGCACGCACACGCACGCACACCCCACGCACAAAAATAAAATGATAATTGTAGATATGTATATACAACAATATAAATATAGTAATGAATGCATAGATATACACCTTTAAAATGAATTAGAAAACGGAATAGTGCATTTCAAACATAATGATATATATTCAGAACTCTCATCTCTATGCATAATGGAGACACTAAATGCACGAAAATGAAATCATTCTTAATCGTTTTTCTCCATATCTAATACATAGCAGTCTGACTAAGGAACCGGACAGATTTATATTTTTAACATACTGATGTATATATGTTACTTGTTTAGTTTGTATTTGCATGATGGACAGTTCTGTCTTTTGCTTGCTAATAAACTTTGAAAAAACTTTGTATTGTATGCAACTCTGCAGACTAAGGTCTGTTATATCTTTTTTTTAAATACAATTAGTTCTTATTGTAGTTTAATTATACAATACCGTATCACTAGAATTGTTTTCTGACTTAATTTAACACAAGGACTACTAATACGTATTAAACTATTAATAGTCACTGTTTAACCCATATGCTTAATACGGAATATAATTGGTGACGAGCATATATATATATTTACTTTTATAATACTGGACTTTTAACGAAATAGATGTCAATTTTTGTTCCGGATGTAACTTGTGATTTATTAGTGACAAACTGACTTACATTGGAACAATACTTGAATTCGACAATTGTTCTTCAGAGACATTCTTATAGTACTAGGAACTATATATATATATCTACGTGATTGTGCTTTTCATCAACTCCTAGAATCATTCAGTGTTATTATAATTATGATTGGTAATTAATTGTTATATTATGCGATTTCTTTAATCTTTAAACTAGGTCACAAGGCCAAATTTCAGGAAAACCTTGTTAACACTCTATAGGCCGCGTTTTTGCATAAGCAGCTTGAAATTTTGTCAACATGTTTGTCTTACTGATTTCTAGGTCAAGTTCGAATATGGGTCATATTGACACTAAAACTAGGTCACTAGGCCAAATTTGAAAATATTGAAACTTTGTCAGAATGTTTGTCTTGATGATATGTAGGCCAAGTTTGAATATGGGTCATGCCAGTCAAAAACAAGGTCACTAGGTCAAATCGATGGAAAATCTTGTCGCATTTTTTGCTTCAGCAGCTTGTAGTCAGAATGTTTGTCTTAATGATATCTAGGTCAATTTCGAATATGGTCATATTGACTCTATAACTAGGTCACTAGGCCAAATTGAAGGAAACTCTTTTCAACACTGCATTTTTTATTTCAGCAGTTTGAGACTTTGTCATGTGTTTTGCATTAGAAATCTCATTGCGTAACTCAGATGAGCGATCTGGCCCGTTTGTTATAAACTGTTTTCAAAGTCGTCTTCCGCAGATTTTGGAAGGGTTTATTTAACAGAACATAATCCTTTGAAAAATCAAGGTAAAGACATGAGTAATCAGTGTATTTTTTCATCTTTATTCTACAGCTGTTTAATACAAAAAGCACTATTTACATTATTATAATGATGATCTTTCTTACAGGAAAAACAGATTGTGAAACCATCAGTTAAAGAAACAAAGAAAGAATTACAGAAAAACGAAGAAAATGTCCCAAACAAATCACTAAAATCAATCTTTATACTGATAGTTATTGATTAAACCATGACTAAAATATGACTGTTTTAGAGTAGTCTGCTACAAAAATATCACTGGGAAATATGAAAGTGAAATTTGGACAATTGCAAGTATAATTTTCATGCATTGTTTTGCTGAAATCATTGTAGGAAAAAAGGAGAAATAACTATTCCTGAAAAGAATTATCCGTTTTCCACAAATTTTCCTGTCCACCAACATACCACAAATATGTAGCAGACGACGTTCAAAACATATATGCAAAAATATGGAAAACCTCCATCGTTGAAAGTATAAAACAGTTGAAAACATTTTGGAAAAAGTAGAAATTGCTCAATTTCTCTTTTTGTCACATTTTCTGCTGCAGAGGTGTCGAAATGCATCTGTATGAGGGAAAGTGTTAATTAAGGTACCCCAGTTAAAAAATATTAAAATTTTGACAAATGGAAGTAACAGTTTGATGCATAGTTATACATATTGTAGGGAAATGATGATTTACTACGGTACTTGTATTTCATTTTATTGTAGGGAAATGATGATTTACTACGGTACTTGTATTTCATTTTATCCTCAAATGTTTTCAATGAAGATGACTTTAAATTATCATATGAGGTAAACAGTTAACTAGTAACATGATTTGGTAGTTTTTAGAGTTGTCTGCTTGCAAGTTATACTGACAGGAATATCAAATATTTGATATTTGAATGTTCAAATTTTCTACACAGCTTAAAATATTACGAGAAACGCAGAATTTGCTCATTTTAAGCAATTTCACCTTTTCCACAATGTTTTCAAAAGTCTTCTGCTGAAAAAGCATCAATTAAAGTCTGTAATAGATAAAGGGATAATCAATTATTTTACAGGGGCACACAGATGGAGAGGCTGAAAGTTGATGAAAATGCCAAAAACAAGTACAGTGCCACCTCTCGGATCCAGGCCCATTGTGTTAAAACAAGAAGAGAGACCAATTAGTGAAGGGTTTATTGACAACCCTGATGTGCCAGCTCTAGAATGAACGAAGCAATATTTGAACTGTGTGCTCTAGGAAAACCAATCACAAGACAATTGTTAACTGTGTAGATCCAAATCATTCTGCACAATATGATGTAGTGTATGCTTATTTTTTAATAAGTTTCGGAACCTTTCAAGAATCTATTAATATCTGCTAAATATGATATAGATAAATATACGTATACATTTGCTAATTTTTTAATAAGTTGAAACTCTCAAGACACTTGATTAGCTAGCGTGCATGTGATGCCTGATGAGCTAGCTGTTTGATACACTACTGTTTTCTAAAAAGTCACAGGAACATTCTAGACAAAATGTGTATGTATTGATTAACCTTTTCCCACATACAACACATCTGCAGCAGACTACTTTGAAAACCTCAACGCAAAAACAAGAAAATCTCAATTAATGAAGGTATAATAACTGAAAAAAAAGTTGAAAACTTTGGGGCAAAGAAGAAAATGCTCGTTTGGAGCAATTTCTCCTTTTGTCACAATGTTTTCAAAAGTCGTCTGCTGTATATGCATCAAAATGCGTCTACAGGTGGTAAAGGGTTAACCAGTATGGATGTGATGGTAACTCATTGTCTACACTTGTCATTAATATCCTACAGCATGTTTTACTAGATCATGACTCATTTTATAAACAAGACTTATTGGATATATAAAGAACTTATTAACCCATTCCCACATACAACAAATCTGCAGCAGACGGGCAACATTTTAAAACTTTCTGTAAATCAATCATTGAAAATAGTTAAAATCATTGTGTCAAAAGGGAAACTGCTCATTATGAGCAATTACTCCATTTGCCACACATTTTTTAAATTGTCTGCTAAAGATGAAATTTCAAGTGTGAAAGAGATAAGGAGCCATCATGCTTCTACCAAATCATTTTAGGTGGATACTAAAGAAGTTACTACAAAATATGGTTTGAAGGCGAATTAAATGAAATAAAAATTAAGTGGCAATTATAGTAAATATTTTATTTTTTCCTCAATGGTTTCAAAAAATGAAAAACACATTTTCCAGCTGGGAAAGGGGTATAGGAAACCCCTTATAAAGATAAGAAAACATCCGCATTCTTTCCTCTTAAAAGATTTCATGTTTGCAAATACACCCACATTTTCAGAGTGGAGTTTGATGCGGGACTCCGAACTTCTATTTTTGGGGCAAGACAGATTTTTTATGGAGGCCATCCTTATAACTGCTCATAATCATTCATGCATTTTTGGTTCATACTCAACATACATGCATTTTATTTTTACGAGGAAATTAAATTCACCCCATTTAGATGCTCTTACAGTTTATTTTCTTATAATCATGAAAATCTTCTGGGTATTTACTAGTTTTCTTTCCAAAGTACGGAAATCAATCCAGTGAATGATATGTTTTATTTACTGATTGACAGGGAAAAACAATGTCTGCAAATTGAAGGCATACATTCTATACCGAGTTGAACATGTAATTGGTAAAAAAGTAATATTATTCAGTACTCATATTCAGATGTTTGCCCTTTTACCACAATTGTTCAAACTATCATCACTTCAGGATCAGAGGGAGAAAACATGTCTTTTCCCAACAATATTTCTCCTATTAATCCTATGTTGTGTGTACTCAAAATAATCCTCTCACAAAGACGATTCCTTTGGGTACCCACAACATAGGGTTTGAAGGTCAAATAAGGATTTTAGAACATGAAAAGTGTCCCTTATATAGAGCTCTGCAGGACATCAAATGTTGTCTGTCACATTCTTCTGCTGACCGTTAACTTTCCGAGATTTAATAAATCTTTAAAATTCTATTTTTCTGGAAGTGTTTTTTTTTTATATATTCCAAGAAATTGTGTTTGAAATGTTCCTTTGGTGACCCTTAAATGAAATTGTTAACGCCATAGTAATTGGTTGAAGGTGGAATCAGAAAAGGAGTTAAATAAAAAATCTTTAGAATTCTCCCCTGAATCTGTTCGTCTGATTTCAACATAATTTGGTAGACATGTACCTTTGATGACCATCTTCAACAATTGATTAACCCTTCCCTATATACAGGCACTTTCTGACACCTGTGCAGCTGTCAACCTTTGTTCATCCTTTTGTCTATATGTGTTCATTTGTCATATGTGCTCAAAGTCTTCTGCTGTCTGCGTTTGTTTGTTGTTGCAAAGGATTAAACTATATTGATTGATTGAAAAACATGACTGTGAGGGGATGGGACTTGCAATCCATGTTAGGAATAATAACTAAAACATTCAAATCAGAAATATTTGAATTGTGCTATTGCCTACGCTACCAACGAAAACACGTTCCTCTTCATCATTGTATATTATACAACGTGGACTTGAGATCCCATCCTTTTCATTCAATACGACTTGACCGTTAGAAAGGTCAGATGAGATCTCAAAAATAATGTTTGTACCTTCACTGCATACAAATACTCTACCATCTCTGCTAACGGTTAAACCTCTGGGTTTTTTCATACGCTCATGTGTAAAACATGCAGTAACTTGACCATCTAGGGTCATGCTGAGTACTTTGTTGTTAATATAATCAGAGATGTAGAGAATATTCGTATTGGGATTGATGGCGATAGAAGTATCACAACCAAACCGTACAGTACCATCTTTTTCTTTACTATCTATTTCTTGTTTAACTGATCCATTCATGTCTAGTATTTGTAAATGATCTGGGTTCCCATAAGAAACAATTAATGTGCTGTTAAAGTATACTATTCCCATACAGTTATTGCCTGTTTTTATTGTTTTCTGAACAGTTAATGTGTCCGACACGGACACAATCTTAATGCTTTGGTAACCAAGTGTTGTCACTGCTATGGTCTTCTCATCAATCCTTGTTAGTTCATGAAGTGACATGCCCAAGTTTATGTTCGATACGATAGTCTTATTAGTCATATCTACAAGGTTTATATCTTCATTTTTATAACCAAGTTCATTATTAAACCCATTCCAAGTGCTATTATTTTTATTAGCTACAACCAGTCTGCCACCAGATAACTTTATCATATCCATGATTCTGTGACCATCTATTACATGAATATCTTGCTTGGAAGGGCATTTTAGAATCACACCTAGGACGCCAGAAGAAAGCTCACCAGATGTATTTGATGCTACAAATCTGTATCTGGAAATGCTGTTGTCCATTTTTACAGAAGTCAAGCACGCATTCAAAATTGTTTTCTGTGTCTTTGTCTTCAATGTTAACAATGCTGCTAATCTTCCATTGGTAGTGCTGCAATTGTCAAGGTCAAGGACATGTGTTTTCAATGGCAGACATCATCTCTAAATCTTTGTCTCTAAATTTCCTTACACTTTTTATCACATTCAGATGATATTTTTCAGCATTTGCTTTATTTCCTCTAGCAATTTCTATGTTCTCTTTAAATTCATTTGTGAGACTCCCTAGCTGATCTTTCATTTGCTTTAGTTCTTCAGAACTACAACAGATATCAACAATGGCTTGGATCTCCGTACAGTTTCTGTGATCAATCTGCTTGCATAATTTGCATAAAGTCTGGTCATGTGACTGGCAATAGTGAGTAATTAATTCAAATTTATGCTCAGCACATACTTCTATTTCATTAACCGTTGTAGGCTTACTAACTGGCATGTCAGTTTTATCTTTAAGAACATGGCTTCTAGATGCCTTTGATTTTCTGTGAGAAATATAACAGACTGAACAAAGATATTCGTTACAATCAACACAGAATCCGTCTACATTGTTGTTTTCATCATCTTGAAGACAAGGGTCACAAAATACACTCACTGCTGTAGCTTGTTGTTCAGCATCTTCTGTTGTAACTTCATCTGAATGGGATTCCTTTTCTGCCATGATTGCTAAATACTGGTTTTATTTTTCTTTCAACTTTTACAACAATAGCTTTGGATTCAGCAAAACCAATTTTCCTTTTTGCTGAGCAAAGATTGTGTCTGGAAAAATAATATGAAATAATTATGAAACAAGTTAATGGAGTAGTGCAAGCAATACAAAAGTCCCCTACACATCATCTTGTTATGGAGAATAATTGTGAAAGTATAATATAAAGGTAATTTCAAGCCTGTGGAAGATACAGGCTGCATGGACAAGAAATTTCAGACGGACTGACAGATGCGCGCAAACCTCTAGTCCAGGCTAATAAAAATCCGCTCGAAAAGAGTAAAGCTAATAGATCTACAGTCTGCAAAATAAGAATAAACTATAATCATTGTATACACCCAAGTATGGAATACAAAATCTACATAAACTCAAATATTTGCAGCTTAAAATAATTACGAGACCCCTTCAAATGTTATAAAGACCTCCAATTCAATTGTAACAGCTACAAATCATATCATTGAAGAGATATTCAAATTATTTGGAGAGCCCTCCAATTAAATTGAAAGATATTTTAAATAATTTATTTGGATAACTATGAATTTGTTAGATTGAATGACTTAAACAGTTAAACCCCCATTTATTAATTACAGCTGAATTAGACTAAGAACCTTATTCTATTAACCATTTTACACTAGCTGACAAAAATGACCATTGTAGTGACAAGATTATGAGCAATTTGACATTTTGTCACAATGTAATTATACTCACATTCAAAGAGATTTTCCATGCCTACTTAAAAAAAGCATGCGGAAGATTTGCTGCATTTGGGAAGGAGTTAAATTCTTGCCAACACTTTATTTTATGATCCAAGCAAGATGTGTTTGTGAAACACTGATGCCCCCGAATGACAACATCTAGTTCGAAGGTAATGGTCAAGGTCAAAACTATTGGTAAAAATAAAGGTCATGTCACAAGAAATACACATGTGAAATATGGAAGCCGTACCTGTTAATATTCAAAAGTAGTGGTCAAGGTTAAAGTTTTCAAAATGTAGGTCAAAGGTCAAGGTGAAGGTCGCAAGGTCAAAATTTTTGGTACTGACAGAAAGCTCATGTCACAAGGAATACACAGGTGAAATATGGAAGCCGTACCTGTTAATATTCAAAAGTAGTGGTCAAGGTTAAAGTTTTCAAATTGTAGGTCAAAGGTCAAGGTGAAGGTCGCAAGGTCAAACATTTTGGTACTGACAGAAAGGTCATGTCACAATTAAGGAATACACATGTGAAATATGGTTTTGTTATGGTTCAAAATCAAATAAAGCAAACTTAACTGTAAATTATATCCAGTGTCACTCGTTCCTTTATATGTCATTGTTAATTAATTTAAACAAAATAATCATTCACTTCTTTGAAAAGTTCCAAAAATCGAGTCCATCCCCAGCCATTTTGAAATTGACAATCAAGGAAGGCAATCACTCACCGGTGTAATTACAAAAAGCATTAGTATGGTGGTCATGTTGTATCAACTCTTTACAAGATTGTGAGATTTAATGTGAAAATGATTATCCTATAACAAACTTGTTACTAAAACAATTATATTTAATTGAAATTGCTAATTAATAGCTGTTCCAAATTATGAACTTATTTACATGATATTTTCAGAATCAGTTTGTGAAATTTTCTTATTGGCACAATTTAATCATATTTTCTAAATTTCTTTGTTATTTTTTAGTCATTATAACAACATCCTTAATTTGTGTAACACAGTATATGATTAGACGTTTAAAAATTAGCATATGTTAAATGTATAACCACCACAAACATACAGGCAAAAAAAAAAAAAAAAAATAGACAACATGTTCAAATGTGTGAAAGAAAACAATCAAGAACAGGTTTTATACTAAAAAAATGACGTTTTTGTTGGTGAGGGGTCAGGGCATGTAGGATTTTCTTTTTATTATGGGTAATAATGATGACGTGTCGTAATTTCTGCGAATATTTTTTTTTTTTTTGAAAAAAAGTATTGTAGCATTTGAAAGTCGGTATAACGGGGTTTCCTGATGGAATCATACGACATCCGGTTGTGCGCGTGCAACAGAAGAAAACACTGGTTTTGTGTTTACCTTGGTATTCGTGATAACACGATATTCGTAGAACCTACTATACCATAACACATAACAAGAATTAAACACATTTATTAATAAAAGCATTTCCGTTTTTCAAATCAATACGGCATCTAATTTACTTTTTATTTAACCTAAACAGATTGCTTGTCTTAAATTCAACATACTTATAAATATATTTGAATTGAAAAAACAATAATCTATGGACCAATATGTATTTACTGAGCTACAAATACGTATTAGTCGTCCCTGGTATTATAATGGACGTACTTTAATTGTGTATTACGGTGAAAGTGAACTTTATCAAGGTTTGTGTCACGGGAACCGAAAACGAAACTCAAGACAACATAAAAGAACAAAGCCATCAGTATTAAAAGTAATAAAAGACGTTGGACTGGCCGATAATCCGAAAGCCCTTAATGACAAACTTAAAACAGAATCGTCCCCAGATACAAAACTGAAAGGCATAGGTGTCCCAAGAAACGAACGACAAATAAGTAATGTACAATCGAAAATGAGAGCGCAGAAAAAAAATTCCCATGATGCATTATACAGTTTACACGTGCTAGTTTCCCAATTGGACGATTACATACACTGCATCAAAACTACCCCAGATTTAGAAGTTTATGTTGGGAACAATGAACTATTTGACGAAGTAAACCGATTGTTACAGTTAAAAGATGTTAATGTTGAATTTTATTATGACACTACTTTTAATTTAGGTGACTTTTATGTTTCTACGCTCGTGTGTCAACATCCGATGTTTAAAGAAAGACCGATTATTCCTATTGCCTTCATGTTACACGAGAGAAAATTCCAAGCCAGTCATGAATCGTTTATAAACGCGATCAAGAGTAAAATTCCAAGATTATCAGATAAAAAAGTGTGTATAGTTACAGATAGAGAAACCGGAATAATGAACGCTTTTGAAAACACTTTGCTGAATTCTAAGTTACTGATATGCTGGAATCATATATTTACAGATATTAAATTTTGGGTTTCTAAACATGGTGGTGGCAGCGATGACAAAAAGATTTATGAAATGAACATTAGAAGGTTATTACAGTGTGAAACAATTGAAAATTTTGAACTAGAACTTAATGAAATGAGACTTAAATGGAGTGAAGCTTTTGTAACATATTTTGATGATAATTTATATAAAACAATTACTGAATATTCTGGTCGATGGATTTTAGAAAAATATGACATGTACAATCCATATTCCGGAGTAACGAATAATGCAAGTGAAAGCCTTAACGCAAAACTAAAGAGACTTATAGATTACAAAGAAAAAACAATTGATGAAATAGTTTTATACCTCTATTATTTACAAGGTAATGATTTGACAGAAATTATCAAGGCGTTTTGTGGTGAAAGTGAGTGGACACTATCCAATTCATTCAAGTTTGCTTCCAAAAACCCAGATTCAGTTGAACTTCCCAAAAATATATGCCACCCAGATAAGTTAATTGCGTTAATTAAAGGGGAACTAACATCAATCATAAAAAATCAACCAGAAGACAAAGTCATCGAAAATGAAAGCGACCACACCGTACAACAAGAAACAACACAACCAGTTAAAAAATACAACAGCCAACGATCTTTAGCAGCCCAAACAATCGCAGAAAACAATATAGTTTTAGTTCCACAGATGTCAGCCTTTATGGTCAGCGGTTCGAAAGAAAAATATTGTGTAACCTTATTCCCAAAAGAAAAATGTTCCTGTCCGTCAACGTCTAGGTGTTATCACATAATAGCTGCAATGATGTCGATTGGTATGCCGATACCAGACGATAAAAAAGTATATAACCTTTCCCAATTACGACGGAACTGTAGACCAAAACATATGAAAAAATGCGGTACAAAACGGGGTAGGACGGGTGATAACGACGAAGAGAAAATAGTATTACCAGCACCAGATTCTTGTATAAAAATGTGTGAAAGTGAAATAAAGTGTGCGACTCCAGACAGCCATATAAATAAACTTAACAACTCAAAAGCGAAAAAGAACATATTTGATTGTTCCACTCCCGTATCGAGACTTAAGACAAATAAACCAACAAGCTTTTTATCATCCACCAAGAAAAGAAAATTACAATTCCACGAAAACGACGACTTAAATATACCAACATTAAAAACAAGCCTATCCGTAATTTGTGAAGAGAGCGAACTAATTGAGTTACATACCAGTCGAGACGATAACCATGAGTCCAATTACATACCAGTCCACTATGGAAACCCGAACTAGCCTTAACAATCAGTGATAGAGACGATTTAATCAATAACAGAAAATTAAATTCAAACCACATGGAAGCTGCGAGTCAACTTTTGAGAGAAATAGTGGGTGATTCGATAGGAGGTCTACAATTAACAGTGAAGGTTCCAGTTTTTGATGAAATTAACCAGAAATGGATTTATAAGTTACCTATGGATCCAGCGCCACAGCCGTCCTGTCAAATACACCACAATCATAAGGATCACTGGGTAGCTTCCATGTATTACAATAATGAGATATATGTGTTAGACAGCTTAGGTAATGATCGCCCTCCAGATAGGTTAATAACCAATGGACTAAAAATACAATTATCACAAATATATGGTAAAGATAAAAACAATATTCGTGTCAATATTCCAAGTGTCATAAAACAAACAAACAGTACGGACTGTGGGCTATTCGCAATAGCATTCATAACATCGTTTTGCTTACGAAAATCAACGCCGCATCAACTGATATATGATTCCAATAAATTGCGAAATCATTTACTTGAATGTTTTGAAAATAATAAAATGTCAGAATTCCCATTAACTTCTAAAACAACCAGCTCTAGACGTCGAGATAACATGAAATCTGTGATCGTAGACAATTACTGTACATGCAACCTTCCTGAGTGTGTAGAAGACATGATCCAATGTGATAGATGTAACGTTTGGTACCATCAGTCATGTGTTAATTTTCAAGCAAACATTGTTAATGCTGAACAATCTTTCTGTTGCAATTATTGTTAAATTGTTACAAAGTATATAGAAGAAAGAGATGTATTATTAATGTTCTACTTTTCTTATATTGTTTTGGAATTTGTTTGAAACTGAATTGAATAAAAATTAATTGTCTTTAGCTCTATGTCCGTTGTTTATTCAGTTGGGGTTTTCCACATCGTTTTAGTTATATCACGGCGGACATCTTATCGACCAATGTCTTATATGGCTTTTTCGCATATTCGCATATTCATCCCATATACGTATAAGTACCATCCTACATGAACACGGGATGAATGAATTGGGCGATCGCAGAAAGACATTTGTTCCAGTCTGGCTTCGATCTCTCTACCTCAGTCTGCGCGAAAATCATCATTCTATCAGTCGTGATTTTCAAGGAATAAAGGGCTGAACAAAGAAGGAAATAAACTGAAAATTAACTAAGTCAAGTTTTATTTTTTTTATTTAAAGACGAATAAGAATATAATTATAGATTTTATAAAAATTGTTTTAAAAACCTTTTTGGGATTAAAGTAATTAAAAAGACACTTGCAAACTAAATAACACCATATACATTTAATAAGTGTGCGCTGACGTGTGAACTCGTTAACACCTATTATATAATACACACAAATACGGCATCTGATTGGTCGTCTGCGTTTTCTGATACCCGTCTGCGTTTTCCCTCTATATTCCATTTGTCTGCGTAATGCGTCTGCGTTATATACAGACCCATTAATAACATCATCTCAATTGTGATAATTTATAAAACAAAAAGGAAGTATATATTTCATTTAAAAAGAATCATATGTTTACAAACAATTATAACTGTTATTTGAGCAATTCATTTAATTTATTGTAATAATAACTTCTCATTCCATGCTCAACTATGGTGAACAGTTAAAAGTAACATCATAAAGCACCGTGCAATGACTCTCAGTACTTTTATTTCAGAATTGAAAACATAGACAAATGGTGCAGAGAGTTGAAAATCCTTTACCTACAGAGCAATCTTATCCCCAAAATTGGTAAGAGTCTTCAGTACTGATAATCCAATGTGAAATTTAACTCTTTCCCATAGTATACAAACAATCTGTAGCAGACGATCATACAACCATCTGCACAAATATATAGAAAATCTCTCTAAATGAATGTTACTTGACAGTAACAGTCATTTAATAGAGTTGGAAAAATTGCAGCAATCATGAGCAAATTCTTCTTTTTTTCTACAATGTTTTCAAAAGTTATCTGCTTCAGATGAGTTAAAATGCGTCTGAAATTGGGAAAGGGTTAAATATATATTTTTACATTGATTGTGAAGCAACTAATATTAACCCTTTCCCATTTGCAGATGCATTTTGACACATCTGCAACAGAATACTTTTGATAACATAGTGTAAAAGGAGAAATTGCTCATGATGAGAAATTTCTACTTTTGTCACAATGTATTCATTTTTAACCTTGTAGCTTGTCCTTTTTTCCGCAGTCTTCATGCTCATGTTAATGTCAAAAATACTTGGACATGATTTATTTGTCTTTCTAGAGTTGTAAAACCTAATGAAAGGTCTAACTAAATCAGAGGCTTATTATCTTTGAAAATTCTTACAGAGAATGTTGGGCGCCTGAAGAAACTTAAGTACTTAAACTTGGCACTGAACAATGTGGAAATAGTAGAAAATTTAGAAGGTAAGCAACAAGTTTTGATTTAGTTTTCTTGTACTTTTTCTTCTTTTCTTTTTAATGTAGTGTTTTCATTAGCACAGGACAAATTGTGTGAATGATGTTTTTGTTAGTTTTATCGTATTAATAATTTCCTTTATATAGACGCTTTCTGACGCCTCTGCAGCAGACAGCTTTTTGAAAACATAGTGACAAAAGAAGAAATTGCACAAAACGTGCAATTTCTCCTTTTGCAAAAATGTTTTCCACTTTTTGTCTTAGGTTATCCATTCAATTATGGAGATTTTCTATGTTTTGACAAAATACGTTCAAAGTCGTCTGCTGCAGATTTATTGTATATGGGAAAGGGTTGAAGTCATAAGATTGACAAGTTTTATTAATTTGGGTACTTATATAAGCAGTTGAGATTTGTAATAGTTGTCATCAAGATCATCATGAGGGACAATCAAGGTAAACCAACCTTGGTGTATTTGCATTTGGTATAGATCAAAATCAATCTACATATTCTTGCAGTAAGATCTGGCTCTACACTGTACAATAAACAGTTAGAGAAAGATCAAATTGTATAGATGTGCATGCAGACCATTGTCTTCATTTGTTTGGTTGATTTTTCTATACATCTCACATATTTCTTGAAAGTGGCAAGTCTTTTATTACTAAGACTAGTTAGTACATAAACATTCATTAGCATATTCCCTTGGCAACAGTTTGAAGAATTTGGGAAAGGTTTAACTTTAGTTGAGATTGGATTTACATGCTTGTTGTGTCACCCTGCATAGCATGGTAGGCACTTAAGGATTTTTTGTCCGGCGTCTGTCTGTCTGTCTGTCCGTCACACTTTCTCGTCACACTTTCAATGAGCAGGTGCAGGTGACACATGTGCTCCGCAGAGCACTCCATTCTAGTTGTATTCAATTACCTGTTTACCTTAGATTACATTTTTAGAGTTATCTGCTTTGAAAACATTTGAGGCTATATTATATATTAAAACATTAAACCTTTTCCCACATACAATAAATCTGCAGCAGACAACTTCGAAAATATTAAGTTAAAAATATGGGAGCTCTCTATAAACGGAAAGAACAATTATTGAATAAAGTTAAAAACATTCCAGCAAAAAGAGAAATTGCTCATAATGAGCAATTTCTCTTTATTTTCAAAAGTCGTCTTTATGAGAGGCATCAGGAAGCATTTGTATCTGGGAAAGGGTTGATCTTGAAAGTATTATTTTGATACAGACACGAACACTTTGTGGGTGAAATAAAAGAGAAATTGCTCATTTGGTGCAATGTCTCCTTTTTGGCCGGATTGCTCTAGCAATTCCGGTATATAAGTTGGCGATGTCCGTCCGTCTGTCTGTCTATCCGTCAACATTTTGGTTAAAGTTTCAGGTTGAGGCAAAATCTCAGCACTGGAAAGAGTTACACGCTTGAAACTTTGCCTGAAGGTAACCAGTAACAAGTTCTATTGATTTCTATGGTTACTTTGACCTTGACCTTAATTTGTCGATTTTCAAGGTCAAATTGCCGACAATCCGGCCTTACCGTCTTCAGGCATCTTTATAAGTGTAAGGGCTAATGTGATTCATTGTTATTTCAATTATACAGGTTGTGAATCCTTAGAAAAGTTAGACTTGACTGTGAACTTTGTTGGAGAATTAACTAGTATCGAATCACTCAAAGATCACTACCACTTCAATGAGCTGTAAGTACTCTGTGAACTTTGATTCAGAGTTCAATGATTTGATCATTGAGACGAGAATAAAGCAATTGAAACAGCATTTAACCCTTTTCCACAAACAACAAATATGCAGCAGAAGACTTTAAAAACACATTGGCAAAAACCTCCCTAAATGAGAGTTTTATTAATAAATATAGGAAAAAACATTCAGGCAAAAGGAGAAATTGCTCATTAGGAGCAATTTATCCTTTTGCCATCATGTTTTTTAAATTTGTCTGCAGCAGAGGCATCAGAGAGCGTCAATATGTGGGAAATGGTAAAAATAGCATGCATGTGCAGATTGTTTGATTTTCAGAGAAACGTTCAGTTTTATATATCATATAAAACTACAATTTAATTTACTCCTATCTTATTCGCTGCATCAAAGGCTATCAATCGAAGGATCTTCCTGGATAGCCTATTCGTTCTTTCTGATGAGCGTAAGTCAATAGGACTACGATCTTTTGAGATCCACCATTGGGCTAAAAGGTAAGGTAATTAATGCTTAGGTGAATTTGCTGCTGTGACATAAATGAAATACTGTTGAAAATGGTTTTAAACTTCACTCAATCAATCAATAAGTGTTTTTCATGCAATGTGTTTCGGATATTATCCAAAGTCAATAAAGGGAACAGTGTAGATCTTTATTAGACTGTTAGGATTGCAAAAGTCACATGTACTTTTCCCCATCATGAATAGGTTCCTATATCATTAGAAATATAGAAAAGTAAAGCTGTTATATTCTTAAATGGGACTGATTGATTTTCTGATTTCAGATATATGACGGGAAATCCGTGTTCACAGTATGAAGGATACAGAGATTATGTGATAGCAACATTACCAGGGCTGAGGGTATGAAATCAGATTTTGTTTGAGAAAATTAATCATTTCTATGCTTCCTGTTACCTCTGCAGCAGACACATTTTGAAAAAAAAATCCTTTTGCCACCATGTTTTCAACTTTATTAAATAATTGTTCTTTCAGTTTAAAAGAGCATCCATATTTTGGACTAAATATTTTTAAGGATTAGGAGCCGGGCGTCCTGGGTTTGATCCTGAGTCAATTTCCTAGACTAGTACTGGTTTGTTTACCCAGGGGTCGTGAAATTACTGAAATAATTTTGAAAACAGCATAAAACTCCAATAAATAAATAAAAAATATAAATAGGCAATATTCATTGCCTTAGGTTGTGCTGGTATTCAATTGTTACCATATTATTTAAATGACATATGAAATAATCATTTATTGGATAATTTATTTCAACTTCAGTTTCTTCCAAATGAAAATAATTAAAAAGATAACAAAAATCTAATGTAAGGAAAACTAAAATTTCCACAATTTTAACTATTTCCTCTGACAGAGTAAGCGCCAAAAGATGTCAATAAATCTTTTGTATCATGAAATCAATTCACTTGTTTCTTTGTACAGAGAATCCGCTGTGGTTGAGTGAGTGGTTAGCGTCGGGGATTTCGAAAATGGGTTCGATCCCCAGTCGCGGCACTACGGTCATGGTGGAGTGCCCTTGGGCAAGGCACATTTTCTAGCCTAGTACTGGTTTGTTTACCCAGGGATCATGAACAAGTGAACTGTCACCGTGATATAACTGAAATATTGTTGAAAGCGGCGTAAAACCCCAATAAATAAATAAATGAATTTTTTGTACAGATAACTTCTGGCTTGAAATACAGTATCCCAAGCTAAACAGTTAACCTTTTCTCCACATATTTGTCACTTATCTTGACAAATACAGCAAACAACATTTGGAAACATTGTTACAAAATGACATACTCTCAATGAGCAATTTCTCCTTTTGTCATAATGTTTTCAACACTATTTAATATAAAAAAAAAAGCCTTTCATTTATTGAGATTATTCAAAATGTTTGCCAAGATGTTTCCATATTGGTCTGCTGAAGATTTGTTGAATGTGGCAAAGGGTTAAAATAACCCTTTCCCTCATATAGACGCTTTCTGACGCCTCTGCAGCAGACGGCTTTTTGAAAACATAGTGACAAAAGAAGAAATTGCACAAAACGTGCAATTTCTCCTTTTGCCACAATGTTTTCCACTTTTTAGATCACCTAGAGCCAAAGGCTCAAGGTGAGCTATTCTGATCACTTTTTGTCCGTCCGGCGTCGTCCGTCGTTAACATTTAGACATTTAGATCATCTCCTCCTTAACCACTTAACCAATTTCAACCAAACTTCACAGGAATGTTCCTTTGGTGAACCTCTTTCAAAATTGTTCAAAGATTTAAATTCCATCAAGAACTTTGGTTGCTGCGGCAACAGAAAAGGGGAAAATTGCCAAATCTTAAAAAATCTTCTTGTACAAAAGTACTGGCCCGATTTAAAAATTATTTTGCACAAATGTTCCTTGGGGTACCCTCTACCAAGATTGTTCAAATATTTCCGATCCGTTGAAAAACATTGCCGCCAGGGGGCGGAGCTTATTTTCCTTATATGTGCATTGTTAAAACTTTAAAAAACTTCTTGTCCAAAAGTACTGGCCCGATTTGACAATTATTTTGCACAAATGTACATTGGGGCACCCTTTACCAAGATTGTTCAAATATTTCTGATCGGTTGAAAAACATGGCCGCCAGGGGGCGGAGCCTGTTTTCCTTATATGTGCATTGTTAAAATTTTAAAAATCTTCTTGTCAAAAAGTACTGGCCCGATTTGAAAATTATTTTGCACAAATGTTCCTTGGGGCACCCTTTACCAAGATTGTTCAAATATTTCCGATCCGTTGAAAAACATGGCCGCCAGGGCGCGGAGCTTGTTTTCCTTATATGTGCATTGTTAAAACTTAAAAAATCTTCTTGTCCAAAAGTACTGGCCCGATTTGAATATTATTTTCCACAAATGTTCATTGGGGCACCCTTTACCAAGATTGTTCAAATATTTCCGATCGGTTGAAAAACATGGCCGCCAGGGGGCGGAGCCTGTTTTCCTTATATGTGCATTGTTAAAATTTTAAAAATCTTCTTGTCAAAAAGGACTGGCCCGATTTGAAAATTATTTTGCACAAATGTACATTGGGGTACCCTCTACTAAGATTGTTCAAATATTTCCGATCCGTTGAAAAACATGGCCGCCAGGGGGCGGAGCTTGTTTTCCTTATGTGTGCATTGTTAAAACTTAAAAAATCTTCTTGTCCAAAAGTACTGGCTCGATTTGAAAATTATTTTGCACAAATGTTCCTTGGGGCACCCTTTACCAAGATTGTTCAAATATTTCCGATCAGTTGAAAAACATGGCCGCCAGGGGGTGGAGCTTGTTTTTTTTTTGTTAAAATTTTAAAAATCTTCTTGTCTAAAAGGACTGGCCCGATTTGAAAATTATTTTGCACAAATGTTCCTTGGGGCACCCTTTACCAAGATTGTTCAAATATTTCCGATCGGTTGAAAAACATGGCCGCCAGGGTTGCTGCAGCATCAGAAAGGGGGCAAAATGTCCAAGCTTTAAAAATCTTCTTCTTTGAATCTGCATGTCTGATTCCATTATAGTTTGGTAGAAATGTTCCTTAGGTGAGCCGCTACAAAGATCGTTCAAGGCATACTGTTTGGTTGAAAAACATGGCAGTCAGGAGGCATCAGAAAAGGGGCAAAATGACAAAATTTGGAAATTCCATTTTTTTTAAGTTCTTGTCTGATATTAAGGAAATTGAATATAAATCCTACTTCAGTGATCCTCTACATTTAATTTGTTCAAGCTGTTTTGATTAGTTACAAAATCATAGCAACCTCGCGTCATCACAAAAGGGGTAAATTGAACTTTTAGCTACAAATGACAACTCCTACCATTCTACTTGACCAATTTCAACGTTACTTCACAGGAATGTTCCTTTGATGGTCCTCTTTCAAAATTGTTCAAATACTTGCATTCTGTGTAGAACCTTTGTTGCTGTAGCATCAGAAATTGAGAAAGCTCTTGTTAGTTTTCAAGATAAAAATGGCTTTTACTGATAAACTATTTCTTTAACTGAGTGTCCACTCCTTGCAGTTTCATTTGAACTCCTGATCAAAATTTTCACAGATATTTGCAGATAAATATTTGCTTCTAATTAACTATCATTCAGGTGATCGATTTTAGGGCCATCTTGGCCCTCTTGTTGTCTTAGGTTATCCATTCAATTATGGAGATTTTCTATGTTTTGACAAAATACGTTCAAAGTCGTCTGCTGTAGAATTGTTGTATGAGGGAAAGGGATAAAGGAAATACTTATTTTACATGAATTTTCTTTTACAGATGTTAGATGGATTATTAGTAGAAAAATCAGAGAGGATAAAAGCTGTACAAGTAAGTTTAACCCTTTCGTAATTAAAATATTTTATATTTTTTTAACTTTGATTTTTCCCAATGTCTGTGTTGACATTGTGTCATGTATAAGGTTTAAGTTTTCACCTTTTCCCACTTGTAGATGGATTTTGACGCATCTGCAGCAGACAACTTATGAATACTTTGTGGAAAAAGGAAAGATGGCTTGTAATGAGCTTTTGGTACAATATTTTTTCAACTCTTTTTAGTACTTTCATTCATAGAGATTTTCTGTATTTTTGCCAAGAAGTTTTCAAAGTCACCTGCCGCTAAATTGTTTTATTCTGGAAAGGGTTAAGGCAAATAGGGTTTAGTATGCAAGATATAAACCCATTCCCATAGATAACACATCTGGAGCAGAGGACCTTGATAACACATTATGCAAAAATGTGGAAAATCTCTATAACTAAAATAAGAAATTTTAAAATCATTATGAGCAATTTCTGCTTTTGCCAAATTCTCTTTTCAAATATTATCTGCAGGTGGGAAAGGGTTAAAAGGGTTAAGTATTTTAACGAAAGGGTTTTTTAAGGTTATCATTCATTCATATGCAAGCTGTCTATTTATTTTTGTGTCGCCTTAACTTTTTACCCATATCTAGAAATTTTCTGCTGACTTTTGAAAAGATCGTTACGAAAGAAAAAATTGTTCATGATGAGCAATTTCTCCCTTTGCACAATGTTATCAACTCTATTCAATTATTATACCCTCAAAAAACACAGTGTTGGCGGGTATATAGGAGTCACTGTGTCTGTCGGTCAGTCGGTTGGTCGGTCGGTCGGAAGCCATATTTTGTCCGTCCTATTTCTTACAAACCACTGGGTGGAATTCAATAAAATTATACATGAAGCTTCTAAACCAAGAGGAGATGTGCATATCCTAAAGGTCTTACAATTGCATGTTGTTTTACAGAGTTATGGCCCTTTTACTTATTAAGTTATGGTGTAGGTCAAGGTGCTGTTTTGGGGGTATTTATCATCTTCAGAAATAGTTCTAGTTATACTTGGATTTATAGAGGTTTACTTCAATTGTCCACAAATGATTCAAAGCCGTCTACAGCAGTTTTTATTGTATGTGCGAGACATTTCAGGATCACTTCACCATCATGTGTCTTTTGTTCCTTTGAACATGACAGGCGACATACTTTTGTTCCTTTGAATATGGCAGATGACACCCTTTTAATCCTTTGAATATAGCAGATGACACACTTTTATTCCTTTGAATATGACAGCTGACACACTTTTATTCCTTTGAATATGGCAGATGACACATTTTTGTTCCTTTGAACACTTCTGTTTTAGAATTCTAACCAAATGTTGTCATTAGTATCTAGACCGTATTACCTAAATATCTAAACAACTGAAATTTGGGCTGTTCTGAAATTTTACTCTTTTCTTTTGTAGGATTATGGTGTTATCAGAGCCAGAATAGTGCAACAGCAGTTGGAATATAAGAAAAAGAGAGTAAGTATGTATAACACTGTCCTTGATACAGACAACATTTTAAAGCATTTTGGGAAGCATGAGTTTGCTCTAAAGGAGTAATTCCTTCTTTTCCAACAATGTTTTCAACTATGCATCAAACCATTGTTCCAATATTCAAATGGTTACCTTGTTTTTTATTCATTTTCAATTAAGATGACACTGAAGAACATTTTATCAGGGAAAGGGTCCACGTTTTTATGTCCACTATGATAATTTATTTGGATTTTGTAAAACTATTTATTGCAAAAGGCAACAACTTAAACAACTTTCTCAGTAACATAATTTATTGTAGGAACAAAACTCATGTGGCACCCACCACAAACTTTAGCTCAACCTCAAAAACACCATTGAGGGAGTGAAGCCCATGATCCTACAAACCACACCCCTTCCACAGTATATACATATGAGAGAGATAAGCAGAGGGCAACTTACCCATACTATTTATCTGCTTCTTGTGTCTCCAGATGGACTTTCATTCTTCAGATCCTTTTTTGGGTGGAAAATGATTGATTTTAATCCATACCCACTTACAGCCAATCTGGAGCAGATGACTGAACACATTTAGGCCAAAATATGGATAATCTCTATTAACCCTTTCCCTCATATAGACGCTTTCTGACGCCTCTGCAGCAGACGGCTTTTTGAAAACATAGTGACAAAAGAAGAAATTGCACAAAACGTGCAATTTCTCCTTTTGCTACAATGTTTTCCACTTTTTGTCATAGGTTATCCATTTAACTATGGAGATTTCCTTTGTTTTGACAAAATATGTTCAAAGTCGTCTGCTGCAGAATTGTCGTATGAGGGAAAGGGTTAAAGACGTGACAAGTATTGAGTAGAGTTGAAAATATTGAGGCAAAAGGAGAAATTGCTTATTATGAGAAATTTCTTCTTTTGCCAAAATGTTTTCAAAAGTCGTCTGCTTCTGATGCACCTGTAGTTGGGAATGGGTTTTGACATTGAAATTTAAACAGTATTGTTGATTGAAACATTTACTAGAAATGATGTTTAGAAAATCATCTGACCAAAAGACATGTGACTTCTGGAAAATCTAAAGTATTATTTGCTCATTTCTTCCACGTTGTGTCTCAATATATCAAAAGTTGTCTGTATCAGGGGAAATTTAATTACTTATTGAATTATAAAGGGTAAAGAGATAAAAGAAGCTAAGCTAGAAGAAGAAAAAGAAAGGAAAGAAAACGAGGAAGAAGAAGCAAAAAAAGAAAAACCTAAGCCAGGTTTTGATGGCAATTGGTACACAGATATTAACGAAGAGTAAGTACTGTTCACAAAATGAGCAATTAATATTTGCCAAATTCAAATTAACCCTTTCCAAATTACAGACCATGCAGTTTTATGCAGCTGCAGCAGAAGGCTTTGGGAAACATTATGGTCAAAGAATATTTTGTCATTTTTAGCACAAATGTTATCCAATGATAATGTCTTCCCTCAGCAAGGAACGGCTGGAACACAATGAAACTTTATTAATATCTTAACCCTTTCCCACATACAACAAATCTTCAGCTGACATCTTTGAAAATATCTCATTAGAAATTTGGTAAACCTCTCTAAATGAAAATATAATTATTGAATAGAGTTGAAAACATTGTGGCAAAAGAAGAAATTGCTGATAATGAGCAATTTCTCATTTTGCCACACTATTTTAAAAAGTTGCCTGCAGTAGAGACACAAGAAATAGTATGTATGTAGGAAAGGGTAAAATATCAAGAAAGGATCCACATACAAAGATACAATCAAACTTGCGATCAGCAGCCACCCAAGGGACATGATAAAACTGGCTGCTTAAGACAGGTGGCTGCTGATCACAAATTTCATGACTTGGTCGGATTTGTTCATGTTTTGTCAGTTCATATAATATTACATGTAACTGTTAGGAATAGTCATTTCATTACAAATAGTAAATTGTCTTTATAAACTTGTATTTAAACATTGTTACGAAGATTTGTAGCTTTTTTCGATCAAATATTTCATTGTGCTAACTATTCTTTAGTTTAAATCGATGTTTACAACTAATTTGCCAATCAAATATATTTTTACTTCACTTTGAAATTTGCAGAATTTGCGTATCCGGAAGAAATAGTGTCCGAATCTACATCTACATCTTGCACAAAATATTACTTGCTAATCTTTAGATTATCAATGTAATGGGAATATAAATTGACTTGGGGCTTCAAAATGGACATTAACTTTCATTTTAACATAAAAATGTACTGTCTTTCGGTCTAAAACACTCATAAATATCTTTTTCAATTTATCAATTTTTCCCGACATCGTAAACAGAAAAGAAACGAAATTCGCAACTTCTTGTTGATGAATCATGCAACTATCATTTGGTACACGTCGGCTATTTTCGGTACCCTAGATCTAACATGTAAACAGCTTAAAAAAAACCAATAATGTGATTGTCACAGTATGCTTTATTACCTGTATGTTTTAAACACCAATAATTTAACACCTTGTGAATCCAAGTCATGTGTTGATTGACCGTTGAACACAATAAGATTACAGTTAATCTCGACCAATTAGTGTGGCCGCTGGCCGCGTTTCAAAGGGGACCGCTGATCAAGGCAGTTTATAGAGTATAATTGGTTGGGAGGGATTTAAAGTGACCGTTAAACGCCGGTGACCGCCGATCGCATGTGACCGCTGATCGCATGTGACCGCTCACACAACTTTGACTGTATATACTTGTTTTCTATTTTGATCAATACTGTACCACTGATGTGATAGCAGCTTAACATTTATCCATGTTCATGATTGTTTGTACAGCTGCAAAAAAAAAAAAAATATATATATGAGCTGCATCAGTTGAAAGTGGATCGTGTATTACATGCAAATAGAGAAGAGTTAGAAGAGCCTGTACACACACACTTTATACTGTCTTGTCAGAGGCTTCATTCTTTTAATACTTAAAAAATGCGGAAATGTAACATTGATGATAATAGATTTGTAGCCTGAATTATTTCACTTCCCATTTAAATTATGCAATACTGGGGATTCTAAGACCTTTCTTTGTCTAGTATGGCTCATGTATAAAATGTTTTAAAAATCTTAAACGGACAACATAATTACAAATATCATATTTTCACTCAGTTTTTATTGTGCAACTTACATGAGACAATTCATCAACAGGACTATGATTTTGAATTACAGGGACAAAGACAAAAGACGGAAACAAGAAGTGGAAGATCTTGAAAAAGAATTTGCAAAGGACAAAGAGTAAGAAATATTTGGATTAATGATTATTCCATCATTGATAACAAAACCTTTATTTAATTAACCCTTTCCCTCTTGGAGGCGTATATTGATCCCTATGAAGCAGACAAGTTTTGAAATCATTGTGGCAAAAGGAGAAGTCGATCATGATGAGCAACTTCTCTGTTTGCCACAATGATTTCAACACTTACAATGATAATGACAAATATGTATTGAAAGTATTTAAGCCACTGGCTCATACTACAAAGTATTTGTCTAAATTAACATTATTTAGCGGAGACGAATGTCCTTATCAAAATTTCACTAACATTAAAGTAGATGAAATATAATGGTTTCTTTATTACATGAGGATTGTTGTTATGAAGCAATAAATAAAAGTCATTAATGTTGGTGTTGCTTGTTTAACAGTTGAATAGAAATAAAGTTCTTATTTCATCATACTTTGGTCAATGAAATATAAAATAACATTCACATTCAACAATATTTTTGTTTAGCTTTTAAAAACAATACATGCATATTCTTTGTTCACAATCAATATTATTTTGCAACCAATCTTCATGTCAAGTTTGTCGTTTGAGCGATGAAATTTCGCAAGTGCGGTTTTATTTAAGGAATGGAGAGCTTTTTTTTTGTTTTCTTGGGGGTATGAACAAAAAAACCTGATCACTCTCTATGAAATCGCGGAGCTGTTTCATAGAATGTGTGATCAGGTTTTTTTGTTCATACCCATATGAAAACGAAAAAAATCGCTCCATTCCTTATATTTTAGCATTAATATGGCTATTTCAGTGAGTAATAAAACATAATAGTATTTTACAACTTTATTTTCCATAATACAGCACTTCGCCAATGTTAATTTTTTTTATTCATGAGGTTATGAACAAAATATTTCAGCCAATCACAGACAAGCAAAAGGGATGAACACAAAAAAAACTAAAATATATTTAAATGAAATAACAATTAACAGACATCTTATAGTATTTAGAAGAGATTTAAAATGTTTATAATGGTGGCAAAAAGGCCAGATTCGTTAATTTGCATGTGCCAGTTATGTTTGAAAAAGTCTTATCAAGCAATGTTTGATACATTTCATAAAATGGTTGGCATTTCCAACTTCCTGTGCAATCAACACATAGCAAAATCTGTAATTAAGTTTTTATCGTAAGTAATCCTGGTTTGGCGTCCAGCATCATCCAAAGATTTAAACAGTAAATAACAATTGAGATATCTGTTATTTGGCATAAGTAATAAATAACAATAAACAACATCAATATTTTATTCAGTAAGAATAAAGTGGATGTCTACCACATTCTCCCAATGATACCATGTTATTTGTTTTACTATATAAAAGATCAAAGCACTACATGTATTAAATAATTACTCTTCCATTTAAATAAATTTTCCATATTTCTGCCTAAATGTTATCGAATTCGTCTGATGCAGATTATTCATATGTGAGAAAGGGTTAACTGTTTACTTGATAAGATATTTAAAAGTCATCTTCTCTGTGTACATCTTTTGTAAATGTTTCGGCTGAGTGAATATAACTTAAATTCCGGGTTGATAAATCCTTGTATCAACCTCTCTCATTAAGTTGATTATTATTAAATGTTATGTTTATATTCAAGTCCTTTTGGTATTTTCAGTTGCGTTTCCGCAAAATCAAAGGAGAAAATTGGGAGAGTAACATCCCCCCTATAATCTCAATGTGACGGTCTGAAATCAGCATTTTCCCAACTTAATTTTAAAGCTGACAAAATTAATGTATTTTCAATAGATTATACATCGAGGGCTTGGCGTGAAACAGTTGTAACTAAAAACCTATTTTGAAAATCCTGGTTTAGGGGCAATTTTGACCCCTTTGTAAACAATGTAAATTTAGGTGCCATTGCTCAGAACAAGCAATGGCACCTAAATTTCCATTGTTTACCAAGAAAAAAGATTTAACGCTTATAAAGACTTTATGGCTAGGAGATTAAACTTGGTAAAAAATTACCGATTTTAGTTACAATCGTTTCACACCAAGCCCTCGACATGATGTTACCCTCATTTTGTGTACACTGTTCAGAGCTCTAGATAAGGTGCAACCTTCAGGATCTAAAATCTACCTGATCATCAAACCCTATACTGTTGTATTTTAAAGTACGGTCATGGTGGAGTGCCCTTGGGCAAGGTACATTTTCTAGCCTAGTACTGGTTTGTTTACCCAGGGATCATGAATAAGTGAACTGTTGCTGTGATATAACTGAAATAATGTTGAAAGCGGCGTAAAACCCCAATAAATAAATAAATAAATAAATGTATTTTAAAGAGACGTTTTTCAGAACCCACAACAAAGGGTTTGGTTGCAGAATAATAGAGATAATGTAGGGAAAAGACCAGATTTCTTCCCTTATATAGACTTCTAACGTTTGTGTGTTTCAGATTTTGGGATGAGAAATCGGCATTTACTCCAGAGTCAAGGGTTAAATGTCACCAGAAAATGGAAGAAGTGAAAGGCAGGGATAAAAAGAAAGAGTAAACAAGTTTTTGCCTATCAAGTTAAAGTGTTTTTTAATTTTTAGCTCACCTTGAGCACAAAGTGCTCAAGGTGAGCTATTGTGATAACATTTCTGTCCGTCTATCCTGCTTTTTATGCAAGTTATGGCCCTTTTTTTACTTAGAAATTCTGGTTAAAGTTTTGCATGCAACTACATTAAGGGACCATCTCTTAGTAACTACTTGATGCATTGCATTGAAACTGTATATAACCCTACCCAACTATCACGATTATGTAGATTATCAAGTAAGATAACTCTATCCTGCTTTTTATGCAAGTTATGGCCCTTTTTTTACTTAGAAATTCTTGTTAAAGTTTTGCATGCAACTACATTAAGAGACCATCTCTTAGTAACTACTTGATGCATTGCATTGAAACTTTATACAACCCTTTCCAACTATCACACCTATGTAAACAATCAAGTATGATAACTCTATCCAGTATATTTTGCAATTTATTGCCCCTTTTTTAGCTCGACTTTTGAAAAAACGAGAGCAATTGTCATGACCCTGGCGTCGTCGGCGGCGGCGTGGTCGTCCGGTTAAGGTTTTTTGTTCAGCTCAGCTTTTGTAATGTTAACTATCAGTCTATCTTCTGTGCCGTACGCGGTGCTCTTGTTTAACTAGAAATTTGGTTAAAGTTTTGCATGCAACTACATTAAGAGTCAATATCCTAGTATTTACTTCATGCATTGCTTTGAAACTTTATACAACCCTTCCTTATAACTTCTGGTTAAAGTTTTGCATGCAACTACATTAAGAGATCATATCTTAGTAACTACTTGATGCATTGCAATGAAACTTTATACAGCCCTTTTTAATCATCACACCTATGTAAGTACGATAACTCTATCTAGCATCTTATGCAAGTTATGGCCCTTTTTGGACTTAGAAATTCTGGATTAAGTTTTGCAACTACATTTAGAATGTCATCTCATTAACAACTTGAAGCATTGTATTGAAACTTTATACAACCTTTCCCAATTTCACAACTATAAACACAACCAATTAAGATAACTCTATCCTGCATATGGAGCAAATTGTTGCCCTTTTTAGCTCGACTTTTGAAAAAAACGAGAGCTATTGCCATGACCCTGGCGTGGTCGTCCGGTTAAGGTTTTTTGTTTAGCTAATTTGTTTTTTCTTTCTCCCTATCAGTCGAGCATCTGTGCCGTACGCGGTGCTCTTGTTTTATTTAGAAATTATAGTTAAAGGTTTGCCTACAACTACATTAAGAGTCCATATCTTATTAACTACTTGATGCATTCCATTGAAACGTTATACAACCCTTCCTAACCATCACACCTATTAAAACAATCAAGTTAAATAACTCTATCCTGCATCTAATGCAAATTATCACCCTTTAACAAATTGTGGTTAATGTTTTGCATGCAACTACATTAGAGTCCATTATCTCAGTAACTTAAATAAGCGGTGGAATAGTCGAGCGCGCTTTCCTCCGACAGCTCTTGTTTATTTTAGCAGCTTGAGACTTTGTCATGTGTTTTGCATTAGAAATCTCATTGAATAACTCAGGTGAGCGATCTAGGGCCATCATGGCCCTCTTGTGACTCATTAGTTCTAGTATTAGGGCTTTAAAACTTGGATCATTGTTGCATCTTATAACCTTCTTCACATTGTATGCTAAAGATGCTGAGTGTGACATAATTTTTGGTATTGAAAAACATGAATTTTGGTGGGTTTTAATGTACTTTGAGACTGGGACATAGTATCTTCATATTTCGTTGCAATGATTTTAAATTTTGCAATATAAAACGGACTTAGCCATAATTCATTAGGATTTTTTAAAACTTTTTTCTGTATTTCAGTCTCTGTCATTTATAAGAAATGCATTTTGCTGAACGTTAATTTTTTTTTTTTTAGCTTTTTCTCAAAAAGTGCAAGGTGCTAGGACTTTGAAACAAATTTATTGGATCATAGTTACACCACATTGTACATGTATGTTGTTGATGATGAGTGTAGCTTATTTTCTTGGAGTAAACACATGAAATTGTTGGATTTTGAGGAGTTCTTTCTTGGTGTAAACACATGAAATTGTTGGATTTTGAGAAGTTCTTTCATGGTGTAAACACATGAAATTTGTTGGATTTTGAGAAATTCTTTCTTGTTAGATTGACTTCAAATTTTGCACACACATTTTGACTTTGTCTTTTACACTTGAATTGATAATCAAAGCAGGGGACAGTGAGACATATATTAACATGCAATTCTTGTTTTTCTAGAGACATGAAAAATCCACCCAAACCTCCACGAAGGTTATTCACAGACGAAGGAAGACCACTCAATGTAAATGAACCAAAGTATGTTTTACTTTATCTTCTTTTGTGGGCTAACATTTAATTAAGAAAAGTATCATATTACAAATACAGTGCAAATAGAATCAGAAAAAGTTTACTATGGATAAAATTGTTTCCTTTTTTTTGCAACTATGATCAGTTTGTAAACTGTATTAAGTGTCAACAATTTTTTAATGGTTTCTGGCATACAGCAATTCTGAAGCAGAAAACTTTTAAAATATTCAGACAAACATATTGAAAATCTCTGAATGAAAGTATAATTATTGAATAGAGTTGAAATCATTGTGTTAAATCATGAGCAATTTCTCTTTTCATCACAATGTTTTCAAAAGTCTTCTACTGCGAATGCATCAAAATGCGTCTGTATGCGGAAAAGGCTTGAAGGAGTTCAATGTCAAGGTCGAACATTTTGGTATCATTAGAAAGGTCTTTTCATATTATGAATACACATGCCAAAAATAAAAATAAACATCTCGAACACAGGTCAAATATTATTGCCACACACAGAATGTCAAAAATTCTAAATTCCAGAGGCATAAAAATATGTTATATTATCATCCAATTTCAGGATTCATTTTACATTGACAGAAGATGAGTTGGGAAACAGTTATCTATTAGATTACCAGTGTTTTAAGTGAGTATAATAACTGTTAATCTGTAACCACTTATATACTTATATACGCTTTATGACACCGCTGCAGCAGACGACTTTGGAAATCATTATGGCAAAAGGAGAAATTGCTCATAATGAGCAATTTCTCCTTTTTGCCACAATGATTTCATCTCTTTTTAATAATTAAACTCTCAATTGTGAAATTTAAATAGGTTTTCAAAGTCGTCTGCTGCAGACTTGTTGTATGTGGGAAATGGTTTAATAGTCAAATAATGTTGACCGAACAATTATTCATGAATGCCTGGTTGACAAACCAGTACTAGGCTAGAAAAATGTGTCTTAACCATGACTGCCAAAACTGGGGATCGAACCTGAGAGGCCATGGTGTTTGATTCCACTAAAATAATGCAATGTTTTTCCACAATGTATTCAACTCTGTATTAAAATATCATGCATGTATGTTCTTCCACTGTTCCAATATATCAGTCTCAAGTCATTATTTGAACCACAACATAAGGTAGGATTGGTTTTAACACTTTCCGACATACAGATGCTCTCTGAAGTAGATGCCTTTTGAAAACATTGTGGATAGGTGTTTTCATAGCTGGAGAAGTGTGAAAAGGCATCTGCAATTGGGTTAAAAGACATATATTATGGTGGATTCATCATTTTCAACTTCTGATTTCAGATATTTAGATACCTCACTTATTGATATAGATGTACAGCCAAGTTATGTTAGAATTGTAGCAAAAGGAAAGGTAAGTTTAATAAAGAAGTAAGCATGATGTTACTTCATGGATTATGTTTTTTAATTAAGTCACATCATAGGTACATAGGTTTGGGACCCAGAGAGTAATAAGATCAGCCACCAAAACTGTGCAGTCTGATCATGGTCTTCTGAGTTCACATTTTGTTTTTATAGCGTGTATTTGTAAACTCCCAAAAGTTGATTTTCACATTGGCATTGCCTTTATGCAAATTAAGCTTGATAAGTTTTAACTTATTTTAACACATTGCGACTGTGCACAAGACATTTTCCAAAATCCTGTCTTAAAGGTCTATGGTTCGAACACCAATGGTAAACCTATCAAAGTCTAATGATGTTTTTTGTGAAGTCTAAAAAACAATGACAAATAAATAAACTTGAATCTTTTGTTGATTTTTTTTTTGCCCCACGTAAATTGGTATGTGGAGGATGCGGCCATCCTCATTAATGTCATCAGTTAGTAAGTTTGTACATCATAAATAAAAAGGACTCAACATAAGGTTTAAATAGGTGAGCTGGTTAAATAAACATGGTTGAAAAGGATATTTTTTTTCCCAAATGATTTTCTTGATTTCTAAAGATACTTTTAAAAGTTAATACATTCATTTTCTTAACCAATTTTCAATAATACATGAGTGTCCAAACTGTGAACAGTTAACATTCATAACATGTTGTAAGGAGGTGCAAGCTGATACGAATATTGACATTTTTTTTTAACTCCATTTTGAAACAACACTCTTTCAACAAATCTGAAGCTCATGACTGAAAACATTTAATTGAAAATATAGAAAATCTCTATAAATGAAAGTATAGTTATTTAAAGCAGTTAGTCCTTTTGCCATAATGTTTTCTAAAGTCGTCTTCTGCTTATGCGTCAATAAGTGAGAAAGGATTCATTCAGTGATGCCAAAACAGAGATGCTGCAAGACCTGTGTTTGCTGGATGCCGCCCATACAAAATGCAAGGGCCAATGGGGAAACAGTCTAGTTTTTACCAGGTGTATATAACATGAAGGAGATGCTCTGCTGAGAATGTATCTTTTCTCAAATCCACTTCATACTAGATTACTATTTTATGTGACTTGGCTCATTCATTCTTTTCCAGACATTCCAGCTAGCCTTAGATCAGGAGGTGAATGCAGACAATAGTTCCTGTAAGAGATCTCAGATAACTGGACATTTACTAGTCACTATGCCGAAGGTAACACATACTGCAATGTTTACAAGTCACTATGGCAAAGGTTATTCATACTGCAATGTTTACTGGTCACTATGGCAAAGGTTATTCATACTGCAATGTTTACTGGTCACTATGGCAAAGGTTATTCATACTGCAATTTTTACTGGTCACTATGGCAAAGGTTATTCATACTGCAATGTTTACTGGTCACTATGGCAAAGGTTATTCATACTGCAATGTTTATTGGTCACTATGGCAAAGGTTATTCATACTGCAATGTTTACTGGTCACTATGGCAAAGGTTATTCATACTGCAATGTTTACTGGTCACTAGGGCAAAGGTTATTCATACTGCAATGTTTACTGGTACCATGCGATCACAAATTGTTAAAGCAAAGCATGGTCTGCTTCTATCATGTAGCCTTTAGCTGTTGGTTCTTTATATAACACTTTTTACATAATTAAGGGCGAAAACTAATAAACTTGTGTAGCTATAGGTACAGTTTATGGACGCTGCACTTTCAGGCATTGACAAGGGTGATCGTGTTAACCTTTTCCTACATATAAATGCTCTTTGACACCTCTGGAGCAGACGACTTTAGAAAACATTGTGGCAAAAGGATTTATTGCTCATCATGAGCACTTTCTCCTTTAGCCATAATGTTTTCAACTTTAATACATAAATAACAGTTCTTTCCATTTTAATTAAGTGTTTTCATAGTCATCTGCCGCGGATTTTAGAAAGGAGTTAACGGAACATAATTCTATGAAAAGTCTGTTTAATACAAAAAGCACTATTAACATTATTATAATGATGATCCTTTCTTACAGGCAAAACAGATTGTGAAACCATCAGTTAAAGAAACAAAGAAAGAATTACAGAAAAACAAAGAAAATGTCCCGAACAAATCACTTAACCAGTAAGCATCAATCTTAAGATGATTAAACCATGACTAAAATATGACTGATTTAGAGTCATCAGCTACAAAAATATCACTGAGAAATATAAAAGTGAAATTTGGTCAATTGCAAGCATAATTTTCCTGAAATCATTGTAGGAAAAAAGGATAAATAGCTATTCTTTAAAAAAAAATCTCCTTTTTCCACAAATTGACAATATTTTGAAAAGTTGTTTGTTGCAAAGGTTTCAAATGTGTTCGGTATCAGGAAAAGGATTCGGCTTTTAACCCTTTCTCACATACAAAAAATATGCAGCAGACAACTTTTAAAACATCTATGCAAAAATATGGAAATCTTCTATAATTAAAAGTATCACTGTATGGGAGCGACACCGGATATTGGTACTAAGTGAGGCGAGAGAAAGGCTGAAGCAACGTGACCAAAGGGTAAATTTTATCGAAATTATTACATTTCTAAGAATCTGACATGCCCTATCATATATGTATTCATCCATAACAAGCTCCGCCGTCAATCAAACCTAAAATTATTTCGAAAGGGTGCCAAAAACTTTATATCGCTCGTAAAACATGGCAGCTAGTACCGGCAAAATAATTGTAGCCTTCAACTTCATTCCCTTTGAAATAGTTTAATTTCAGCTCAATAAGTGCATGTCTGGTCATTTTTTATCCGTCATTATCTACTAATTATGTAGATGTAACTTCTTCTTAGTTTTGATTCCAATCAACGACAAAATCTTATTTTTTTTATTTTTTTAAATGTACGGCGGCTTACAGGTTGTGTGTACGGCTCATTGATATTCCACAAATAGAAGGTGTACGGCTTCTTAAAAAAAGCATTTATATCTTCCACACTTTAAAAGTACAGTTACGACACTATATCGTGCACACAAGTAAACAAAAGTCACCACGGTAAAAGGAACAAACACGTTAATGCTTTCAGGTGATTTTTAGGCAATGAAAAAAAGCTTATTTTGGATTTACTTTATAAGTAATGCCGAGAGAATGTTTTGAATAGTCTATACGATAAACAAATGTAAACTACATAGAATGCATTATAGAAACAGAAAGCTGTTTGTACATGTACTCAAACCAACTATTATTTTTCTTTTTACGTTAAGCTGTAAACTAATAAATTATGCAATTATTTGACCTAAATCCAGGGTCAATGATTTGCAGAAAATGAGTTATGAGTTGGTACGCTTGCAATTATGTGACCCTATTTAAAGACGAATTTTGACACAACTGCAGCAAACAGCTTTTGATGAGAAATGGATTGTAACTGCTCAATTTTCTATAATGTTTTCAACTCTTAGTAAATATCTTGATGAAAGTTAATCTAAAGTCTCAATAAATTAAAGTATATTTATTTAATGGTGCTTTTTTGCACAATGTTTTCAAAAGTCATCTGCTGCAGAATGCGTCTTTTTGTGTTTAAAGGCCTATTTTAGAGTGTTTTGCTTAAACAATGAGGAAAACAATTTCTGCTTTCTTGAAAGTTTAACGTTTTAAACGTTAATTCAAAAACACATGCCCCTTTCTAACAAGTCTAAAAAAAAATCATATTTAGCAGACGTGTCAAATTCTATATGTAAGTGAGAAAGGGTTAATTTATTTTTTCTCAATACAGACATCAATTAATTTGGACTGTTCCAAACATAAAAGCTTGGTAAATCCATTTTACATATTATATTGCTGTGAAACAACCACGTGAGCTTGTTTTGATAAATGACGTAATTTTTTCCCCGGGTACATTGAGCAGCGTCTAATAAATCCAACCTTAAAATCAATGACAGTTTCGATCAAATTTCATACTTCTACCCTGCTTCTACAGTCATTTTTTTTAAAGATAGTGTGCTTCCCATGTAGAGTCATAGATACTAGTGTGACTACGAACGATGGCAAACACAGAACAACCTGCTCAGACTGGACAGGCTTATATGAACACCGGCTGGGCGCAGAGATCTGAAGGTCGTTTGGTTCTGGCGCCCACAGACAAGTCTTTTTTAAAGTCTTGGATAAACTGTTTATAGAAAGTACACTTAGATTCATTTGACATGGACCCATCTTCAGATATATTCAGACTATAACAGCAAATGGCTTAAAATGTGATAGCAGTATGACAAAAGGAGAAAATAATATAACTTCGCACTATGATGTTTTCAACTGTTTTTATGGTTTAAAATTTTTCCTATGTTTAATAAAAACACAACAACACTTTTCCACATTTAACTTTTGAAGTTTCATCACATAAGGAATCCACTGTGGTCGAGTGGTTAGCGTCGGGGATTTCGAAGCCGGGTGTCCCGGGTTCGGTCCCCAGTCGCGGCACTACGGTCATGGTGGAGTGCCCTTGGGCCAGGCACATTTTCTAGTCTAGTACTGGTTTGTTTACCCAGGGATCATGAATAAGTGAACTGTCGCCGTGATATAACTAAAATAATGTTGAAAGCGGTGTAAAACCCCAATTAATAAATAAATAAATTCATCACATAAAAAAATAAATTAAGTTGTTTTTGCACAAAAAATATATAATGTTGTACAGGTGCAGATGATCGCGGTGATGCCATGCTGGATAAACGCTTGGTATTGACGGAATAGCAATCGCGGTGACCAATTAAACCCTCGATGGAGTTGCGGTGATCACACCGTATGTAGTTGCGGTGGTTATTCGCGATCTAAAATATTTGTCAATTGTAGTATCGCGAAAAACGCTTTCCGCATGAGCTGTAATGTAACGTTGACATGCGTTATATATATAGCAAGTCGGTCGATGGATGAATAGATTCAAGGTCGAGGTTTATTGAAAATATTAAATATTGACGTAGACATAACTTATGTAAACGTGAAAAACTTGGATTGGGCAGATTTGCATACTAAGGAACCACTCGTTTTGAAGAAAAACAATGGCATTTTGGTTTCATTTCAATGCAGTATGCCGTACATTACAATAGTAGTATGCCGTACATCAATTTGTCAACAATGTATAAGCCGCCGTACATTTAAAAAAAAAAAAAAAATAAGATTTTGTCGTTGATTGGAATCAAAACTAAGAAGAAGTTACATCTACATAATTAGTAGATAATGACGGATAAAAAATGACCAGACATGCACTTATTGAGCTGAAATTAAACTATTTCAAAGGGAATGAAGTTGACGGATACAATTTTTTTGCCGGTACTAGATGTCATGTTTTACGAGCGATATAAAGTATATGGCACCCTTTCGGAATAATTTTAGGTTTGATTGACGGCGGAGCTTGTTATGGATGAATACATATATATATGATAAGGCATGTCAGATTCTTAGAAATGTAATAATTTCGATAAAACTTACACTTTGGTCAAGTTGATTTAGCCTTTCTCTCGCCTCACTTAGTACCAATATCCGGTGTCGCTCCCATACGGTGAGTATAAAACAGTTGTAAACATTGTGGCGAAAGTAGATATTGGACAATATGAGCAATTTCTCCATTTGACATAACATTTTAAAAAGTCGTCTGCTGCAGAAGCATCGAAATGCGTCTGTATGAGGGAAAGGGTTAATCAAAGTATACCAGGTGAAAAATATTAACAATATGAAAATTGTTATTTTTAGTCGATTCATAGTTATAAATAATGTGGGAAAGTGATGATTTACTACTTGTATTACTCACTTATTTTATCCTCAAATGTTTTCAAAGGAAATGACTTTAAAATATCATACGCGGTAAAAGGTTAACTATTAACCCGATTTGGTAGTTTTTAGAGTTGTCTGCATGTAAGTTATAAAGACAGAAATATTAAATATTTGATAGTTGATTGTTTAAATTTTCTACACAGCTGAAAATATTGTGGGTAACGCAGATATTGCTCATTTAAAACAATTTCACCTTTTCAACAATGTTTCCAAAAAAGTTCTGCTGAAAAGACATCAATTTAAGTCTGTAAAAGATAAAGGGAAAATCAATTATTTTACAGGGGCACACAGATGGAGAGGCTGGAAGTCGATGAAAATGCCAAAAAATCAGTTGACATCAGAAATATTGTGAAAGAGAAAAGTACCAGTACAGTGCCACCTCTCGGATCCAAGCCCATTGTGTTAAAACAAGAAGCAAGACCAAACAGTGAAGGGTTTGTTGACAACCCTGATGTGCCACCACTAGAATGAACACAAAAATATTTGAGCTGTGTGCTCTAGGACAACCAATCTCATGAGACAATTGTGATCTGTGTAGATCCAAATCATTCTGCTAAATCTGATATAAGCTGTTCCATGAGAAAACTAACATTGTGGACTCTGCATAAAGTATCCATCAGGATCAGCCTAAGCATGCCATGCAGGCTAACCCGGACAGACACCGTTCGCCTCCTGTGGATTTTCTGTTTCAGGACACATTACTCTATTCCTCTATCCCCCCCTGATCTGGGTCGGTACATTTCGCAGAGGCCATAATGTTGGTTTTCTCATGGGACTGCTCATATATATTTTGTTAATTTTTAATAAGTTTATTAGCTAGTGTGCATGTGATGCCTTATGAGCTAGCTATATGATACACTACTGTTTTCTAATAAGTTACAGGAATTTGTTAGACAAACTGTGTCTATGTTGATTAACCTTTTCCCTCATACAATACATCTGCAGCAGATGACTTTGAAAACCTCAAAGCAAAAACAATGAAAATCTCTATAAATGAAGGTATAATAACTGAAAAAAATTGAAAACTGTGTAGCAAAAGAAGAAATTGCTCCTTTTATCACAATGATTTCAAAGGTCGTCTGCTGTATATTTATCAAAATGCGTCTACAGTTGGGAAAGGGTTAACCAGTATTGATGTGATGGTAGATCATTTTCTAGACTTGTCATTAATACCCTACAGCAGGTTTTACTAGATCATGGCTCATTTTATAAACAAGACTTATTGGATATATGAAGAACTTGTTAACCCATTCCCATACAACAAATCAGCAGCAGACGTTTTTGAAAATTTCTGGGCAAAATTTTAAAAATCTCTGTAAATGAAAGAATAATCATTGAAAAGAGTTAGAAACATTTTGGCAAAAGGGAAAACTGCTCATATGTTTAATACTTGTCTGATAAAGATGTGACTGCAAGTGCGAAAGAGATAAAACTCCTGTTTTGTGGATACTTAAGAAGTTACTAGAACATAGGGTTTTAAAGTGAATTAAATGAAATAAAAATTCAGTGGCAATAATAGTAAATATTCTCTTTTTCCCTCAATGTTTTCAAAACTTTAAAAACACATTTTTCACCTGGAAAAGGTGTTTAGAAAACTACCTGATAAAAATAAGAAAACATCTGCATTCTTGCCTCTTAAAAGATTTCATATTTGCAACTTTTCAGAGTGGAGTTTTATGCAGGTCTCTGAATTTTTTTTTTTGGGGGGGGGGGGGGGGGGGGGGGCAAGACAGCTTTTTTATGGAGGCCTGAGGATCCTAATCACCACTCATAATCATCATGCATATTTGGTACATGCATTTTATTTTTAGGAGCGATTATTATCAACTGTCTATGTAAAATCATGTCATACCAAAAATTCCTATATGCAGAGAGCAACAATTATCAGGCTCTGCTCTGACAGGCCAATATTTCTGGACAAAACATGTTAATAAGTACAACAAAAACAGGAACAATTCATAGAAAAACACTGGATTCTAAGTGAGGTACTTCTTCAGAGAAGATTAGTAGTCAGTGGACCAGATGTAGAGTACCAGTCTCATGATTCAAAGGTCGAGGATCTGTATCCCATGACTACCAAAGACAGCCGTTGGAATTGTCCTATACACTTGGTACAAATACTGCTTAGGCTTGCAGGAAGCAGATATAAAGAGTAAACTATATAAGTTGTAAAAAGGTTGCTTCATAATTGATGTAAAATAAACAAATTTAAAGTATTGCAAATTTATTTTTTCTTCATCTATGGAAATAAAATTAATGCTATTTAGATTCTATTACAGTACATTTTTATAATCATGAAATCTTTCTTGGTATTTATTAGGTTCTCTTCCCAAGTACAGAAATTAGTCCAGTGCATTATATATCTTGTGAATTGTTGCAAGGGAAAAACTGACTGACAAATTGAAGGCATACATCATACCGTGGTGAAAATGTAATTGGTAAAAAAGTAATATTATTCGTTACTCATATTAAGATTTCTGCCCTTTTCCCACAATTTGTCATACTATCATCTACTACAGGAACGTTATCTGTCTCATTCTTCTGCTTAACTTTAACTTCCTGAGAGTTTAGCAAAAATTTCTTCTCTTGCCACAATGTTTTCAACCCAATTCAATAAATATACTTGAATATATAGAGATTTTTCATACTTTTGTGTTCAAAATCGTCTGCTGTCTGCGTTTATTTGTTGTTGTAAAGGTTTAAACCATATTGATTGATTGAAAACCATTACTGTGAAGGGATGGGACTTGCAATCCACGTTAGGAATGTTAACTAAAACGTTCAAATTAGAAATATTTGAATTGTGCAATTGCCTGAATTTCCAACGCAAAGACTTTCCTCTTCATCATTGTATATTATACAACGTGGACTTGAGATCCCATCTTTTTCATTCAATAGGATTTGACCTTTAGAAAGGTCAGATGAGATCTCAAAAATAATGTTTGTTCCTAAACTACATATAAATACTCTACCATCTCTGCTAACAGTTAAACCTCTGGGGCTTTTCATACGCTCATGTGTAAAACATGCAGTAACTTGACCATCTAGGGTCATGCTAAGTACTTTGTTGTTGGTATAATCAGAGATGTAGAGAATACTCGTATTGGGATTGATGGCGATAGAAGTATCACAACCAAACCGTACCGTACCATCTTTTTCTTTACTATCTATTTCTTGTTTAATTAATCCATTTATGTCTAGTATTTGTATCTGATCTGGGTTCCCATAAGAAACAATTAATGTGCTGTTACAGTATACTATTCCCATACAGTCATTGTTTGTTTTTATTGTTTTCTGAACAGTTAATTTGTCCGACACGAACACAATCAGAATTGTTTTGTTCTTAAGTGTTGTCACTGCTATTGTCTTCTCATCAATCCTTGTCTGTTTATGAAGTGACATGCCCACGTTTATGGCCGATACAATAGTCTTACTAGTCATATCTACAAGTTTTATCATCCCATGGTTAGGAACAAGTACAACCAGTCTGCCATTAGATAACATGCCTGTGATTAAACCGACATTAACACCAGATAGCACATTATCTTGAAACTTGAATGGGCATTTCTGAATCACACCCAGGACGCCAGAAGAAAGCTTGTCAGAAGTATTTGATGCTACAAATTTGTATCTGGAAATATTGTTGTCCATTTTGACAGAAGTTAAGCGTGCCTTCAACATGTTTTTCTGGGACCGTGTCTTCAATGTTAATTAACAGTGCTGCTAATCTTTCATTGGTAGTGCTGCAATTGTCAAGGTCATTCCTAAGGGATGTTATTTGTGGACCTACTGTTTCACATGTGTTTTCAATGGCAGACATCATCTCTAAATCTTTGTCTCTAAATCTCCTCACACTTTTTATCACATTAAGATGGTATTTTTCAGCATTTGCTTTATTTTCTCTGGCAGAACCCATGTTCTCTTTAAATTCATTCTGAAGACTTTCTAGCTGATCTTTGATCTGCTTTATTTCTTCACAATTATTGGTACCACAACAGATATCATCAACATCTTGAATCTCAGTACAATTTCTGTGATCCAGCTGCTTGCATAATTTGCATAAAGCCTGGTCATGTGACTGACAATAGTGAGTAATGATTTCAAATTTATGTTCAAAACATATTTCTAGCTCATTAATCTTTGTAGGCTTACTAACTGGCATGTCAGTCTTATCTTTAAGAACATGGCTTCTAGATGTCCTTGATTTTTTGTGAGCATTGTAACATCCACCACAAAGGTAATCATTACAATCAACACAGAATCCTTCTGCATTATTGTTTTCATCATCTTGAAGACAAGGGTCACAAAATACACTCACTGCCGTAGCTTGTTGTTCAACATCCTCTGTTGTAACTTCATCTGAATAGGCTTCCTTTTCTGCCATAATTATTTTAACAGCTTCGGATTTAACAAAAATAAATTAGCTTTTTGTTTGGCAAAGATTGTTTCTGGAAAAATAATATGAAATAATTATGAAATAATATTATGAACAAAGTAAATCTAGTAGATCTAGTCTTCAATATAAGCATAAACTAGAATGCAAAAAAAGTAATTTTGTTCCCCACAATTATCATCAATAAAATAGTAATCATTGAATACATACAGACAACTATGGAATGACAAATCTGCATATTCTTAAATTTTTGCAGCTCCCTTAAAATAATTAGAGAACTCTTCAAACGATTTAAGGCCCTTCATGTATAGACCGCTACATTTGAGAAAATATTCATATGATTTAGAAAGCTCTCCAATTCAATTGAAAGATATCTTTAATTCAATTGTTTCATCCATTGTTGAATTAGAGCTGAATAAGACATAGAGCCATGTTCTATGAACAATTTCCAACCAGCTGACACAAATGACCGTTGTGGTGTCTAGATCATGAGCAATTTTACCTTTTGTCACAATGTTTTACAATTTATACTCGCATTTAAAGAGACTAAATCATATTTGCCTACTTCAAAATAGTACGCTGCAGATTTGTTGTAGATATATATATGTGTTAAATTCTTGCGAACAATTTTTTTATATGATATTCACAGAAAAGTTGATGCTAACTCTAAATCATTTGAAGTGAGCTGCAAATATTTGAGTTTCTGTTTCAACTTTTCATTTCGTTTTCAAAATGACGCCTACTTCGAATATATTTACTGAACGCAGAGGACATAAGCCATTGACAGTGTTTCCCACTCAAGACTTTTAATCAAGCTGAAAGGGTATGGAATTGATGGAAAGTTATCAAACTGGATACACTCCTTTCTTAGTGATCGAACTCAAAAAGTCTCAATAAGAGGTACAGTAAGTTCTCCAGCAAATGTATGTAGTGGTGTACCACGAGGATCTGTGCTCGGTCCTCTTTTGTTCATTATGTATCTACGAGTCTCCTAAGTTCGTGATCATAATCATTAAAATAAACAACATTGTTGAGTACTAAATGAATATTTAGACATCAGACAATAATTACACACTTCTCAATTGACTTCTTATACAAAGTCATAGGAAAGAAAAGGAAGAAAATAATGACATCAGGACTCAGGAGCTTTGGTAGATCACAAAGTTAGAATGCTCTACGATACGACAATGAAATTCCAGAAATAGTAAAATCAGGGCCTTTTTTCCAGAAATTAGGAAGAGGCCTTAGCCTTTCATTTTGGGAAATTTTAGCGCGATTTTCGCCCAAATTGAGAAAAATTAGACATATAACATATGGCTATATAAATAGTCCTTTTTACAATAACTTAAGACTTTTGCTTTATATAATGCATTAAAACAATCATATTACCTTAAACAAGACAAATATCTGTTAATAGTGTTAGCCAAATGATTATTCCACTTTACTTCACTAAAACAAGAGGGCCAAGATGGCCCGAAATCGATCACCTGAAATTTTGTCGTTTTGCCCCTTTTCTGATGCCTCCTGAATGCCATGTTTTTCAACCAGACAGTATGCCTTGAACAATCTTTGTAGAGGCTCACCCAATGAACATTTCTACCAAACTATATTGGAATCCGACATGCAGATTCAGAGGAGAAGATTTTTAAAGTTTGGACATTTTGCCCCCTTTTTGATGCTGCAGCAACCCTGGCGGCCATGTTCTTCAACAGATCGGAAATATTTGAAAAATCTTGGTAAAGGGTGACTCGAGGAACATTTGTGCAAAATAATTTTCAAATTGGGCCAGTACTTTTGGACAAGAAGAGTTTTAAAGTTTTAACAATGCACATATAAGGAAAACAAGCTACGCCCCCTGGCGGCCATGTTTTTCAACGGATCGGAAATATTTGAACAATCTTGGTAAAGGGTGTCCCAAGGAACATTTGTTCAAAATAATTTTCAAATCGGGCCAGTACTTTTGGACAAGAAGATTTTTAAAGTTTTAACAATGCCCATATAAGGAAAACAAGCTCCGCCCCCTGGCGGCCATATTTTTCAACAGATCGGAAATATTTGAACAATCTGGTAAAGGGTGACTCGAGGAACATTTGTGCAAAATAATTTTCAAATTGGGCCAGTACTTTTGGACAAGAAGATTTTTAAAGTTTTAACAATGCACATATAAGGAAAATAAGCTCCGCCCCCTGGTGGCCATGTTTTTCAACGGATCGGAAATCTTTGAACGATCTTGGTAGAGGGTCTCCCAAGGAACATTTGTGCGAAATAATTTTCAAATCGGGCCAGTACTTTTGGACAAGAAGATTTTTTAAGATTCGGCAATTTTCCCCTTTTCTGCTGCCGCAGCAACCAAAGTTCTCGATGGAATTTAAATCTTTGAACAATTTTAAAAAAGAGGTCCACCAATGGAACATTCCTGTGAAGTTTGGTTGAAATTGGTCATGTGGTTAAGGAGGAGATGATCTAAATGCTAAATGTTAATGACGGACGCCGACGACGGACAAAAAGTGATCAGAATAGCTCACCTTGAGCCTTTGGCTCTAGGTGATCTAAATATATAAGGTAAAAAGGCCCTGAAAATCAAAGGTATATATGTATACAGATGACTCCAAGATCTTGAGTGTAGCCAACAAGTGTGACGAATTTCTATCTGATCTTGACATTCTCTCAAAGTGGTCTAAAACGTGGCTGTTAAAAGTCTACGAGAATAAATGCAGAACTATTAATTTTGGAAGCAGTAATCCAGAAGTAACTTATTCTTTAAATGGAACCAATTTGGAAAAAGCTGACTGAAACCCAGTAAACAATGGTCTAAAGTTACAAAAGCAGCAATGTCAAGACAAAGTCTATTAGGAGAACTTTCAAATACATAAAGGCCGACAGTTTCAGGAAAATTTACACAACCTACAAAAGACCCAAACTAATATATGCTGTCCAAGCTTGGTCTCAAAAGTATTATTCTAGGTTAATTTCGGAGATTAAGTCATTATCTTATGAAGAGAGGCTGTCTAGACTAAATATGCATACATATATGTACCCTTCAAGAACGTAGTGTTAGAGATGATCTGATCTTTCCTTATAAACTCGTTCAAGATAAATCCACTATTAAGCCTGGGAAGTTTTTCACTAGAAAACCCAATATTACAACAAGTCATAATTTAAACATGTTTAAACCTACTCTCAAGCACAGGTGCCCGGCGCATAATCCGCCCACTTTACATATAATATATAGAATACATATATATATATATATATTCTATATAGTATATGTAAAGTGGGCGGATTATGCGCCGGGCACCTGTGCTCTCAATAAAGGACTAATGCTTAGAAAATTAATTTGTGTCATTAATGCATGGAACAGTTTACTACAAATGGTAGTGTCAGCCACATCAGAGGATTCTTTTAAAGGACGACTAGACCACTGTTAATTAATTGGAAAAGGCCAGACATGGGACAATACAGGCATTGCTTATATGGGTCATTCTCAAAATATGTAGCAATTTGCAAAAATAAAAAGACAAAATTAATATATGATATTTTATGATTTTTTTTTATCCAACTCATTAAACTAGAAAAGACAAAATAAGAGTTAAAATATGACATCTCAACTCCATCTAATTTTGATGTTGTAGGAATAAATGATAACGAGGTCAAAGGCACCTGTCCATGGTGTTACCATTAACAACTTGAGACAAAGGCAGCTTTATTTGTTTTTTTCTGCATTTCTACAATTAGAACCATCCAGCTACTATATTTTGTTATACTTAATAAACAAGGCAAGTTTTATTTGCATCCTTTCTAAAATTAAACTAATACAAAGTAATGGAGATTGGTAACATCATGGACGGTAAAGTAACAGCAAAGACATCGTCCTTGAATCTTAGCTTTATATAATAAATTGATGCGTATACGACTTATTAATGAACCAAAAAAGCTATTGTGATCCTTACTGGGTTTGTAAGTTTACAACACCACCAAGGCGGTCTTAATAATATGGAAATAAAATTATAGTACAAATATAAGTTACCTCTATTAGTATGATATTTCTATGCATTGTCCATGGTGTTACCATAAAAAATAACATTATAAGAATATTAATATAGTATAAAACAATTAATCACATTTTGTGTTTTTACAAGCATTATGGGAAAACTAATTACTCTGTTATTATATAAACAAAATGACTGAAAACACTTTTACTCAATATGCACATTTAGGTTGATTGTCTATACTGTAAGTAGTTCATGTCCCTGGTGTTACCACAATAAAATAAAGTGTAGGTTAATCTTATATAAATTTTAAATTAACCTTTAGACTGTAAGTATTACATTGAAAATATCAGAGTAATAATGATTTATCATGTTAATCTTGATGGCTTACACCACTATATCATTACAAACATTTAGGGTGCTGATATATCCCTGCTGTTACTGTTCATTGTCCCTTGTGTTACTACGATGTATGAATCTTAAAATTTAAATAAACCTTATATAAAAATCAATGTATTCCCTTTCGATGTCAGTATTACATAATACTAGTACCCTGTTCATTATATAAATCAGACGGCATATACCATTATCTAGATACAAACAGTCAATTGGCTTAAATGTCCATGCTGTAACGTTTTTATGTCCCTCATGTTACTTTGTTTTAAGGTAACAGCAGGGATGATTGCACACACTTTTGGGTTTTGTGTAGAAATGGGCTCTTCCTTCTGTTAACTTCAATAAACATATTTACTAATATATTTATTAGTAAGCAAAGGTATATTTTACATATTTTACATATTTGCATTAATTATTATGTTTTTTAAATTAAAAAGGAAATTATACTAGGTAAATAAACCCTGGACAGTAATTGCTACATTTTCTGAGAATGACCCATATATGCTTAAATTCCCATACAATATGTTAACGTATAAAAACAGTCGTCTGCTAAATTGTCTATATGTCTCTGCTGAATGCGATGCCACTAATGAAAAATAGTCAAAATATGCTATAGATCTTTACCGTAAAATTCACTTTGGGAAAAACAACTAGATCTAAAACAAGAAATATTTACCTGCCCAGGCCAACCGTTTTCTGTGTGCCAATATTTGCAGTTCTCAAAAACTAAAACAAAATCAAAATCACCTCTAAGAAGAGAAAGTCTTATAGCAGTCTTTTCGGTTAAAATTGCTGGATAACCTGAGTAAATGCACCATTGTGAAGGTCAAAGGGGAGCAATTCATTATATTGGAAGACAGTTTTTGTTCCGGATGTAACTTGTGATTTATTTGTGACAAAATGGCTTAAACTGGGTCAATAATTTAATTTGGCAACATGCCACATTTTTTCGTCAATTCAATCTCGTATGAAAAGAAAGTGGTAGTACTTTTCACATTTATTGGAGAATAGACATGTGAACTTTCGAGGAATTTAACAGCGCCAGAAAAGCTATCGGAACAAGAGATGTTTGTCAAACATTACGCTCCCCTGAACGTCATATTGTCAGAAACATGTGGGAGATTGAATAAAATATGCATAAACCGAAATAGGAGCTATAAACAGTCATTTCTGATCAATCGGACAAGCTTTTTGCGTTCAAAGTCAATTTACCTTTGACCTCAAAATGATTAATCAATAAGGGATTATCTGCTGGTCATGCCAGTCCCCCTGCAAAGTTTGAGTACTGTAGGTTCAAGCATTACACATGCAGTTTTCAGTTGGTCAAGCCTTGGTCTACCGACGAACCGACCGAAATGTGGAAAAAGCAAAATACATCAACATCATTTGAAGTTATAAATTGAACTATCTTCACCAAAACCGCTTTTAATTGACGTGCGTGAAGATAGCCGGGGTAGCCGGCTTTATCAAACGGCCGGAACAGCTGTATTTCCTTTTACTACGACTGTACTAACCAGCCGAAAAAACATAATTCCGGCTATTCTGGTCATCATAAAGCTTAAACGACATGCATTATGTGGAAATACATTGGCAGACATTTTAATATTGGCTGCATTTTGAAGCTAAAACGGCAACTAGTGAATCTCGTACAAATGCAGAATCGAACCTGGATGGAGCAATTCTGTCGGCGCTACACATGTTAAACTCTTTTTAACTCAAGTAGGGCGGGTGCAAATTCGGGAAATCGAACCAGTATCAACCAGCCCGAACAGATCTGAACAGCTGGAGCTCCGCCAACTTAAGCTGTATTTATCAGCCGGAAAAGTCATCGTTTCGGCAATTCTGCCTTGCATGAACTGTTTTTACGGACAAGCTCAACCATATGGATTATGTGCGAAGGCATTGTCTTGAAATTTTAGTCTTGGCTTAAGTTGTCACCTAGTGCGACTCGAAGCCAGATCGGGACATCGGTTGCAGCAGGCTAAACTCTCTAACTCGAACAGGTGGGGACTTTTTTGGGGGAAATCTCAACTCCGTCCGTCGGCGCAAAACATGTCAGAATATCGGCTAAACTCTTAACTCAAATCCTGGAAATCATAACGAGTATCAATCCGCCGGATTAGCCGGAGTTCCGACAGCTCCGGCTGTATTAATTCTGGCGCTGAACTGTCATTATGGAAAAGCTTGAATCATCTGAATTATCTGAATTATCTGGAAATTGTCATCTTGTCTTGATCTTGTACTTAGTGCGGCTCAGAGCCAAAGTCGGCCCAACTCCGGCTGGGTTTTCCAGTTAATATCTCTAATTCGAACAGGACGGGTGCAAAGTCGTGTCTCAGTAAGTTTGGGTGGCTTTCACCTGGCATGCATCAATGGGTCGCTCAATTCACCTATCTCGAAAATGAGGCACGCAGTTCCGGCGGATTGATATTTGTTATGATTTCCACCCGACATGATTGAGTTAAGAGTTTAGCCGACATCCTGACATGTTTTGCGCCGACGGTCGAAGTTGAGATTTTCCCAACAAAGTCCCGACTTTGCACCTGTTCGAGTTAGAGAGTTTAGCGTGCTGCAACCGATGTGCCGATCCGGCTTCGAGTCGCACTAGGTGACACATCAAGCCAAGAATACTATTTCAAGACAATGTGTTCGCACATTATTCAAGCTTGTGCAGGCAACCAAAAATTGCCGAAACGATGACTTTTCCGGCTGATAAATACAGCTTGAGTTGGCGGAGCTCCTGCTGTTCAGCATGCTTGATATTGGTTCGATTTTCCGAATTTGCACCCGCCTTTTTGAGTTAAAAAAGATTTTAACATGTGTAGCGCCGACAGAATTGCTCCCACCAGGTTCGATTCTGCATTCGTGCAAGGCCTACGCGATTCACTAGTTGCCGTTTAAGCTTAAATGTATTAGACAATGTATTACCACATAATATAAATCTCTGTGTAAAGCAATGGACCCCAGCCAATTTTGACCCAAGGAGCATAATTTGAACAATCTTTGTAGAGGACTACTATCTAAGCTCTAGGCCTTTCAGTTTCAGACAAGAATATTTTTAAAGTTTTTCCTATATATCTCATTGAAAAACAGGTAACCCCCAGGGCGGGGCCAATTTTGACCCCAATATTTGTAGAGGACTACTAGATTTCGGTACAGACCAAATATCTAAGCTATGGGCCTTTCAGTTTTAGACAAGAAAATTTTCAAAGATTTTCCCTATATATCTCTATGTAAAACAGGTGACACCTGGGGTCGGGCCAATTTTGACCCAAGGGGCATAATTTGAACAATCTTGTAGAGGACTACTAAACATTGCTACACCCCAAATATCAAAGCTCTAGGCCTTTCGCTTTCAGACAAGAAGATTTTTGAAGTTTTCACTATATATACATATAAGGGAAAAAAAGCCCCGCCCTGACAGCTGTGTTTTTCCAGGGATCAGAATTTCAACAATCTTGGTAGAAGGTCACCTAAGGACTATTTGTGCCAAATTAGTCTTAAATCGGGTCATTGCTTTTGGACAAGATTTTTTTTAAAGTTTTCACTATATATTCATATACGAAATCGTATCCTTTTGCCACAATGTTTTCAACTCTATTCAATAAATATACTTTAATATATGGAGATTGTTCATACTTTTGTATATATGTGTTCAAGGATGTCTGCTGTCTGCGTGTGTTTGTTGTTGCAAAGGTTTTAACCATATTTATTGATTGAAAAACATGACTGTGAGGGGATGGGACTTGCACTCCATGTTAGGAATAATAACTAAAACATTCAAATCAGAAATATTTGAATTATGTCATTGCATAAGCTACCAACGAAGACACTTTCCTCTTCGTCATTGTATATTATACAACGTGGACTTGAGATCCCATCTTTTTCATTCAATAGGATTTGACCTTTAGAAAGGTCAGATGAGATCTCAAAAATAATGTTTGTTCCTTCACTGCATACAAATATTCTACCATCTCTGCTAACGGTTAGACCTCTGGGGCTTTTCATATGCTAATGTGTAAAACATGCAGTAACTGTACCATCTAGGGTCATGCTAAGTACTTTTGTGTTGGTATAATCAGAGATGTAGAGAATACTTGTATTAGGATTGATGGCGATAGAAGTATCACAACCAAACCGTACAGTACCATCTTTTTCTTTACCATCTATGGCTTGTTTAACTGATCCAATCATGTCTAGTATTTGTATCTGATCTGGGTTCTTATAAGAAACAATTAATGTGCTGTTAAAGTGTACTATTCCCATACAGTCATTGTTTGTTTTTATTGTTTTTTGAACAGTTAATGTGTCCGACACGGACACAATTGTAATGCTTTGGTAACCAAGTGTTGTTTATGTTCGAAAAAATAGTCTTACTTGTCATATCTACAAGGCTTATCTTTTCATTGTTATAATCAAGTTCATCATCAAACCCATTCCAAATGTTATAATCAGCTACAACCAGTCTGCCACCAGATAACCTTATCATGTCGGTGATTCTGTTACCATGTAGGTAATTTCTATTACATGAATTTCTTGAAACTTGAAAGGGCATTTCCGAATCACACCCAGGACGCCAGAAGAAAGCTCACCAGATGTATTTGATGCTACAAATCTGTATCTGGAAATGCTGCTGTCCATTTTAACAGAAGTCAAGAATGCATTCAAAATTGTTTTCTGTATCTTTGTCTTCAATATTAACAATGCTGTTAATCTTTCATTGGTAGTGCTGCAATTGTCAAGGTCATTCCTAAGGGATGTTATTCGTGGACCTACTGTTTCACATGTGTTTTCAATGGCAGACATCATCTCTAAATCTTTATCCCTAAATCTCCTCACACTTTTTATCGCATTAAGATGGTATTTTTCAGCATATGCTTTATTTTCTCTGGCAGTTTCCATGTTCTCTTTAAATTCATTCTGGAGAGTCTCTAGCTGATCTTTGATTTGCATTACTTCTTCAGAATTCTTTGTACCACAATAAATATCATCAATAACTTGGATCTCCGTACAGTTTCTGTGATCAATCTGCTTGCATAATTTGCATAGAGCCTGGTCATGTGACTGGCAATAGTGAGTAATTAATTCAAATTTATGCTCGGCACATACTTCTAGTTCATTAACCGTTGTAGGCTTATTCACTGGCATACTAGTTTTATTTTTAAGAACATGGCTTCTAGTTGCCTTTGATTTTCTGTGAACATTATAACAGACTGAACAAAGATATTCTTTACAATCAACACAGAATCCGTCTACATTGTTGTTTTCGTCATCTTGAATACAAAATACATTTACTGCCGTAGCTTGTTGTTCAACATCCTCTGTTGTAACTTCATCTGAATGGGATTCCTTTTCTGCCATTATTGTTAAATACTGGTTTTATTTTTCTTCCAACTCTTACAACAACAGCTTTGGATTCAGCAAAACCAATTTACTTTTTGCTGATTAAAGATTGTGTCTGGAAAAATAATATGAAATAATTATGAAACAATGTAATGGAGTAGTGCAAGCAATACAAAAGTCCCCTACTAGACACAATTTATAAGTTGAAAAAGGCACATTATTCTGTCAAACCTCACTTTAGAGTTATGCCCCTTGACATACATGGTCTACTTATCGTCCCGATTAAAAGTTTTCGAGTTGTAGACATGAACATGCGGAACGAATTCTTCAAGTTTGACATTGACCTTGGGAGTAAGTGGCTGGTTATTGTGCATGACACATCATCTTGCTATGAAGAATAATTGTGTGAAATAATATCAAAATCCATTCAAAGACACAGCCCGGAAACGTCAGAAAAGCCTGTTTGAGCCCAAATGTTGACATTTACCTTGAGAGTAGGTGTCTTGTTGTTGTGCATGACACATTATCTTGTTATGGAGAATAATTGTGTGAAGTAATATCAAAATCCATTCAAGGATGTGAAAGATTCAGCCCGTACATGAAATTGCGGACAGACACTGTTTGAGCCCAAACTGTGGCCTTGACCTTTGGAGTAGGTGCCTGGTTGATGTGCATGACACATCATCTTTTTATGGAGAATAATTATGTGAAGTAATATAAAGTATAAAATATGTGGAAGATACAGGCTGCCCAAACAAGAAATTTAAGACGGACTGACAGATGGACTGATAGACGTGAGCAAACCTCTAGTCCAGGGTATTAAAAATCAGCTTGAAAAGAGTAAAGCTAGTAGATCTACAGTCTGCAAAATAAGAATAAACTATAATCATTGTATACAGACAAGTATGGAATGCAAAATCTACATAAACTCAAATATTTGCAGCTTAAAATAATTAGAGTCTGAGACCCCTTCAAATGATTTAAACTTCTCCAATTCAATTGTAGACAGCTACAAGTCATCTCATTTGAGGTGATATTCAAATTATTTGGAGATCTCTCCAATTAAATTGAAAGATATCTTTGATAATTTAATTGAACAAAATTTGAATAGCTATGAATTTGTTAGATTGAATGACTTAACACAATTAAACCCCAATTTATTAATTAGAGCTGAATTAGATTAAGAGGCTTATTATATTAACCATTTCCCAAATGAACAATTAGTAAAATTATATCACAACGTAGACAAAAATCAAAATGGTGATTTGAAATGTTTATTCAGTGGAGTTCACCAGGAGTTAAGCAGTCACTAGCGATGTATACATATAGGATTTGACATAAGTTGTCATTTCATATAAAGTTTTATTAAACGAGTTCAAGAAATTTGTTATTAAGCGATCCTACGTTCCAAAGCGCGACAGACGTTTAACAGCATTGTGATTTATTAAAATCGGCTCGATATATGTTCTTGAAATTTCTGCAAATAGTAGACGAACATGTGTCCTAAATTATTTATCTTTTAAATAAAAATCTCTCGGGCGAATTTTTAATAAATCATAAATAATCTTATAACTGATAAAATGTTTTGGCGAAACCTTCCTTTTAGTTATCTTAGTGTGTCATGGCAGATGTATGGAATTGATATCAGCACGCAGAACATTATATTCCCTTCTGTCTGCCGTCTTTTTTATCCGAATACCACGTCAAACGAGAAAATGATAGCGGTTTCATTAACCACACTATCAGTGTCGCAATAGCATACGTTTTGACGTCAAAACGTTATTTCAAAGGTATGAAACAAGTAGACAACCACTGGAAATTGTAAAATGACAATACAGGCTTTGCCTATAGCATGGAAACACCGGTTCTCGAACCTCTTAACATGTATCAGGGCTCATGGGAATTCCTATCAATTCATGTCAAAAACCAACAATACTGACACATAAATCCAACAGCTTATGTGTAAGTAAACAAAGCATTGGTTCTAACTAAATCAGAGGCTTATTGTCCCCCGCTTTTAGCGAAAGCTGGGGACTATTATTTCTCATTCGTCAGTCAGTCCGTCAGTCCGTCCGTCAGTCACGCTGTCACAAAAACTTTAACCTTGGTCATAACTTCTGAACCGTAATAGGTACTGCTTTCATATTTCACATGTGTATTCCTTGTGACAACCCCTTTCCATCAATACCAATTTTTTTGACCTTGTGACCTTGACCCTGGCGGGGGACCATGATTCTCTGAATTTGCTTGTTATTTTTAAATGTTGAGCGACTGAAGAAACTCAAGTACTTAAAACTTGGCACTGAACTAAATGTGGAAATAGTAGAAAATCTAGAAGGTAAGCAACAAGGTTTGATTTAGTTTTCTTGTACTTTCTTTAGTTTTGTTTAATGTAGTGTTTTTTCATTAGCACAAGACAAATTGTGTGAATGGTGTTTTTGTTTTTGTTAGTTTTATTGTATTAAATTTATGAGATTGACAAGTTTTATTAAAATGTACCAAATTGATATTCATATTTGCAGTTGAGATTTGTAAGAGTTGTCATCTAGATCATTATGAGTGGCAGTCAAGGTAAACCAACCTTGGTGTATTTGCATTCAGTATAGATCCAAATCAATCTACATAGCCATGCAGTTTGATATAACTGCACTGTACAGTAATCTGTCAGATAAGGATCAGATTGTATGGATGTGCATGCGGACCTTTATCTACATTAACTTTGTTTGTTTGGTTTTTCTATACATCTCGCATTTTTCTTGGAAATGGCAATACGTTTAGTACTAGTGCATAAACATTTATTAGCCTCTTCCCCATGGCTATAATTTGAACAATCTTGGTAGAGGTCCACTAAAATATCCCCACCCCGGGTTCACTTGTTTTACATAGACTCATAGAGATTTTAAACTTCTTGTCTAAAAGTAGAAGGCCCATGCCTTTGATATTTGGTATGTAGCATCATTGTGGACCGCTACCAAGATTGTTCAAATTATAGCCCTGGGGTCAAAAATCCCCGGGGATCACTTGTTCACCATAGACTGATGATTTTGAATAAGGAATTACTTCAAATGTTTTATTTTAGCCGAAAGTTTCCATTGATTTAGAGGATGATCTCTTTAAAGCTTCCCTGTCATGCTTGAAAGTTCTTTCTGTTTTGGATGTGTATGATTAACATTGAATTACTTTGTAATTAATGATAGATTGTGCCCTTAACCCCCATTTCCTACATACAGACGCTTTCTGGCGCCTCTGCCACAGATGATTTTTTTAAACATGGTGGCAAAACGAGAAATTCCTAATAATCATTTTTCCAACATGTTTTGAATTCTACTCAATAGTAAACATTCATTTATAGAGTATTTTCCATATTTCTGTCTAGATGTTTTCAAAGTTGCCTGCTGCAGAATTATTGTATGTAGGAAATGCTAAATGAATAAGTTGCGCCTATATATCTATGAGCATGTTGGTGTCAAAAAATACAACTTGACATTTCTAGACAGTGAAATTTCAGATCAGCCTGTATATCTACTCTTATCATAACCTAAACAAATTGACAGGAGCTTTTAATAAGCTTGTGAAGGTTAAATGTGAACAGTGTAGATTAATCAGACTATGAATTGCACAAGTTGATCTGGAACTATACCAATCACAAAAGTCACATGTACGTTTCCCCATCATGGATAGGTTCCTATAGCATTTGAAATATAGAAAAGTAAAGCTATAATATTCTTAACCCTTTCCCTCATACGACAATTCTGCAGCAGACAACTTTGAACATATTTTGTCAAAAAATAGAAAATCTCTATCATTAAATGGATAACCTATGACTAAAAGTGGAAAACATTGTGGCAAACGAAGAAATTGCTTGTTTTGAGCAATTATTTCTTTTGTCACTATGTTTTCAAAAAGCCGTCTACTGCAGAGGCGTCAGAAAGCGTCTGAGGGAAAAGGTTAAATGGGATTCATTGATTTTCTGATTTAAGATATTTGACTGGAAATCCGTGTTCACAATATGAAGGATACAGAGATTATGTGATAGCAACATTACCAGGGCTGAGGGTATGAAATCAGAGGTCCGTGAAGTTAGGTTGACGAGTGACGAATTGACGAGTGACGAACTGTGACATTTTTATAGGTCCGTGAAGTTAGGTTGACGAGTGACGAATTGACGAGTGACGAACTGTGACATTTTTTCTAAAAACTTTATTTCTTTCTTTAAGATAATGTTTCTAGACAAATAAATGCAAATTGGGCCCTATTTCGTGTTTAATGGCCATCAGTCAATCAGAAGAGCTTCGACAATTCGTCAACTCGTCAATTTTGTCGACGAAATTGACGAAAAAAATATTTTTCTAAAAACTTTATTTCTTTCCTTTAGATAAGTATCTGGACGTATTGAATGCAAATTAGTCCCTATTTCATGTTTCATGGCGATCAGTCAATCAGAAGAGCTTCTTCAAGTTCGTCAATTCGTCAACTTGTCAATAAAGTTGACGAAATTGATGAAAAAAATATTTTTCTAAAAACTTTATTTCTTTTCTTTAGATAAGTATCTGAACGTATTGAATGCAAATTAGTCCCTATTTCATGTTTCATGGCGATTAGTCAATCAGAAGAGCTTCTTCAAGTTCGTCAATTCGTCAACTTGTCAATAAACTTGACGAAATTGATGAAAAAAATATTTTTCTAAAAACTTTATTTCTTTCCTTTAGATAAGTATCTGGACGTATTGAATGCAAATTAGACCCTATTTCATGTTTCATGGCGATCAGTCAATAAGAAGAGCTTCTTCAAGTTCGTCAATTCGTCAACTTCTCAATAAAGTTGACGAAATTAACGAAAAAAATATTTTTCTAAAAACTTTATTTCTTTCCTTTAGATAAGTATATGAACGTATTGAATGCAAATTAGTCCCTATTTCATGTTTCATGGCGATTAGTCAATCAGAAGAGCTTCGTCAAAATCCGTCAATTCGGCAATATAGTTTTGTTGACAAATTGACGAAAACATTATTTTTTCTAAAAATCTTCATTTCTGTCTTTTAGATAATGTAATTGGACGTATTGAATGCAAATTAGGCCCTATTTCAAATTGCATGGCGATCAGTCCTTCAGAAGAGCTTCGGCAAGTTCGTCAATTCGTCAGCTCTTGTGATGAAGAACCTAGTAGAAACTGGACAGACAATCCCTTGTTTATTATATTTTGAAATGCTCCTTTCTTTATATTGTTAGTACAATATAAATAAGACCAGTTACCAGAATAGCTATATACCTCAGCGAGCTTCATCCATGCCGCAACATCCCTGTGTTGTGTTTAAGTAGTGGTAACAAGTTGAAATTTATATTTGTTCAAATGGAGGGGTTCTCTTTGCCAAACTTTACGGTTTGTACATCTTGGTAACAGCAAAAGGACGGGCCTTTATGTTCTCTTTACTAGCAGTAAACAGCATTTGATATGTCAACCTTATTACAATGGGTTCACTAATGAAAACAATACCAATTTCGTCTACACTGTACAGATGTGAGCTATTGCATTCTATGTCTTCTTTAGATATCCAGAACGTTGCAAACTTTGTAATTATGTGGCAAACAATCACAGCATTTGCACTGTAGAGAACACGTACAGATAAGGTATTTAGTCTGCTAGGTCGGTACAACAGAGAGAGAGAGAGAGAGAGAGAGAGAGAGAGAGAGAGAGAGAGAGAGAGAGAGAGAGAGAGAGAGAGAGAGAGAGAGAGAGAGAGAGAGAGAGAGAGAGAGAGAGAGAGAGAGAGAGAGATGAGAGCTTGTGAGAGAGAGAGAGAGAGAGAGAGAGAGAGAGAGAGAGAGAGAGAGAGAGGGGGGAGAGAGAGGGGAGAGGGAGAGAGAGAGAGAGAGAGAGAGAGAGAGAAAGAAAAAAAACATGACATAAACTAATACTGACAGTATTTATTTAACCCGGCACAAAGTACTTGTAACTATTTCATACGTTATGTAGAAATAGTACCACATGTTTGTCATAGTTTTTAAGCAGTACGCTGTTCAAGTTCGGATTCAAGCCGAATAGAGCTTCAACATACTCCTTACCATTAAAAGAATCTAGCATATTGAAAGTACTACTACTAAATTTGACATAAGTTATTTGTTAAAAGGAATACATAAAAACAGTTAATCAAAATATGCTCAGTCAAACTTGTTTAAATATCTCTATTTCCACACCGTGAGCAATGGGAGAAATCAGTTCATGTCGTGTATGCAATTATTTGGGCGATAGAAAAACAAGCACGTAGCATATTCGGATTACGTTTAGCGTAGTCCCACAGTGGATTAGCAGATAACTGATACTGTAGTTTTCTGTATAAGACAAACTGTCTCGAAGAAATTCTAACATTCAATTATTCTATATAGTCAGGGGCGTAGCTCCCTTTAGGCACTGTAGGCACGTGCCTACACATTTTTTCTCAAAATGCCCCCAAAATGCAGCTGCGGCGATATACATCTGCGTAATGTATCGACCAGATCAGCCTGCGCTGTCCGCGCAGACTGATCCGACCGACACATTCCGTCTTAGGGGGATAGATGTATAGAGTAGTTATTCCTGAAACAGAAAATCCACAGGAGTCGAAAAGTGTCTATCCGGGTAGGCCTGTGTGGCATGCTTAGGCTGATCCGGGTCGATACTTTACACAGAGTCCACAATGTAGATTTTCTCACGAGACGGCCTACACATTGATTATTGCAAAGCTACGCCCCTGATCTGATAGTAGTTACGAACCTTTGTACTAATACAATGTTTCCAAAAATATCTACTAGCAAAATCGCCATATGCTAAATAGTCTTCCAAGCTATTGTAAATATCATATTTATGTAGCAGAGAAACAACATCCGAAATAAACCCGAAATCTGAAGACCCATTCTTAAACAAACTAAGAAGTCATAAAAACAAACGTTTGGCTGTGCAGTCCCTTTCTAATCGACACACTATGCAGAAAGCTATTAGTAAGAACCTGTGTATGAAGAGATTCAACTGAAGAAGAATATGCTTTGATATTTGTCAACGTATATTTCGTTTAACAAAATTGACGTGTTGACGAATTGACGAACTTGACGTAGCCCTTCTGAATGACTGATGGCCATGAAAGTTAAAAAAGGGCTTAATTTGCATTGAATACGTCCAGATACATTATCTTAAAGACAGAAATAAAGTTTTTAGAAAAATATTTTTTTCGTCAATTCGTCAACAAAATTGACGTGTTGACGAATTGACTAACTTGACAAAGCATTCTGAATGACTGATGGCCATGACATTTGATATAGGGCCTAATGTGCATTCAATACGTCCAGATACATTATCTAAAGAGATAAAGTTTTTAGAAAGTTTTTTTCGTCAATTTCGTCAACTAAATTGACGAGTTGACGAGTTGACGAATTGACGAACTTCACGAAGGTCTTCTGATTGACTGATCGCCATGAAACACGAACTAGGGTCTAATTTGAATTCAATACGTCCAGATACTTCTCTAAAGGAAAGATATAAAGTTTTTAGAAAAATATTTTTTCGTCAATTTCGTCAACTTTATTGACAAGTTGACGAATTGACGAACTTGAAGAATTAAGCTCTTCTGATTGACTGATCGCCATGAAAAATGAAATAGGGGCCTAATTTGCATTCAATACGTCCAGATACTTATCTAAAGGAAATAAATAAAGTTTTTAGAAAAATAATTTTTTCGTCAATTTCGTCAACTTTATTGACAAGTTGACGAATTGACGAACTTGAAGAAGCTCTTCTGATTGACTGATCGCCATGAAACACGAAATAGGGTCTAATTTGCATTCAATACGTCCAGATACATTATCTAAAGGAAAGAAATAAAGTTTTTAGAACAAATATTTGTTCGTCAATTTCGTCAACTTTATTGACAAGTTGACGAATTGACGAACTTGACAAAGCCCTACTGAATGACTGATCGCCATGCAATTTATAGGGCCTAATTTGCATTCAATACATTCAGATACTTATCTAAAGGAAAGAAATAAAGTTTTTAAAATTGACGAATTGTCGAAGCTCTTTTGATTGACTGATGGCCATGAAACACGTAATAGGGCCCAATTTGCATTTATTCGTCCAGAAACATCATCTTAAAGAAAGAAATAAAGTTTTTAGAAAAAATGTCACAGTTCGTCACTCGTCAATTCGTCACTCGTCAACCTAACTTCACGGACCTATAAAAATGTCACAGTTCGTCACTCGTCAATTCGTCACTCGTCAACCTAACTTCACGGACCTGAAATCAGACATTGTCTGAGAAAATTAATCCTTTCCCACATATATACTCTTTCTGTCACCTCTGCAGCAGGCGACTTTTGAAAACATTCTCATTTTGCCACCATGTTTTCAACTTTATTAAAATAATTGTTCTTTCAGTTTTAGAGAGCATCCATTTTTTGGACAATATTTTTTAAGGATTTGGAACCGGGCGTCCTGGGTTTAATCCTTAGTGGCGGCAATCATGGTGGAGTGTCCTTGGGCAAGGCACATTTCATAGCCTAGTACTGGTTTGTTGGGATAGGGGCGTTTCGCCACTATCTCATAGCGAAGCTGCTTTCGAAAAGTCGGATTAAAGCTGCAACCGCAGTCCACATGTGTGTACCTACACCAAAATCGAGTTTTGATTGGTTATAATCTGCCTTTTCAACGATTTCATTGGTTCGACCGAATCACAAAACCCTCCGCTTACATAAATTTATGAGACAAAATAGTTTCTATGAATGAAACTCACTCTGAACTATGGTTGACCTCAATGTCAGTAGTGTGAGCTAACGTCGACCGTTCTGTGACCCCATTAGTTTACAACAGTCGACTTATAGAGAAATGTGCAAAGCACTGTAAATACAATTATTGAAAGGAGTGCACATGCGTCTGTAAGCGTCTGTAGGCGGAAAATGGTTACATCCTTCCCATGGAAGCGGAACCCTTTCCGTGATACTATAACAGTTCGAATATTTAAAAAATATTGTTGAAAATGGAGCTATTGCTGACAATGAGCAATTCCTCCTTTTCACACAATGCTTTCAAACACGTTTCAAATTAATTCTTTTCATATTTAAACGTTTTACTATGGACGTTCTTTCCCTCTTTCTCCCTTCCGGACACATTTTGAATAACATGCTAGAGATGAATGATTACGAGCAATTTTGCCTTACATCAAGGGGAAAAATATATAGTTGAAACCTTTGTGGAAAAAGAGGAAATGGGTCATGATAAACAATTCTGCAGCCGTCTGCTGCACATGCGTCAAAAAGCGATTGTAAGCGGGAAAGGGTTGAACCGTTCCCGTTATAGCTACTTAGTTACAAACAAATGTTGAAAGTATATTTGCAAACGGAGCAATTGCTGACAATGAGCAATTCCTCCTTTTCAAACAATGCTTTGAAACATGAATCAATTTGTTTCTATAACCTAGATAACGAAAACATTTGTCTACAGTTATTATTTTAACCTTTGCCCCTTTTAGACACATTTGACTAACCTTAACAGATGAATGATAATCAACAAGTTTGTCTTTTTCCACAATGTTTTCATCACTATTCAAAATCATACTTGTATTAATTCAGGTCAATAGTTATGCCTTAGTTCAATGTTGTTTGCTGTATATTTAGTCTATGTGGTCAAGGTTAAGGAATACTGTAAACAAACTTGTTACAACATAATTCGTCCAAAGAGAGAGGTCCTACTGTGTATACATGCCATGAAATAATGTTACAAACGGTCTCACCGCTACTGGGGAATTGTTGGTAAAACAGGTCGCGTTTTGTGTTGAATATTCTCATGTGTCGCTGTATGTAGACCCTACTAGGAAATAGAAATTAAATCTACAAATTATAGATAAGTTAATTTCAACATTGATTGATTGGGATTTAACGCCGTTTTTAACATTTCTTCAGTCATATCACGGCGGCTAGTTCACCTACAAATGTATTTCCTGGTTTTCTCAAACCAGTACTCCTCACAACAATCTTCCCAAGCAACTGGCTGCGTTTCCACATAGACTTAGCCATTGGTGAAAGACGAATGACGCATGTCGCATTGACTTTTGTCAAACGTCGGAAAGAAATTTGGCCGAATTTGTCAACACATCCGAGTTATAACCGCAAGGTCATTATTTATTTTATTATTGAGAAGCTTCTAGCGATTTTGGGACTAAAATTATAATGTATATGCATTTGCGTTAATTTAAGACTCAACGTTCATCAACGTGTAATATAGTCCTAGATGTATCTGTTGACAAATAAACTAGAAATGTAGTCTAAATAGGTTTTTGAAAATTAACCTTGACGGTTCGGTCCCGTTTCGGAGATACAATTAAATTGCAAATACTTTACAAATACCATAATCTAAGCTGACGTGTTTTGACGCATCGAACCAGTCTTCTGTAATCAATACTTGAGTTGTCTCCGTCTGTAAAGCTTGGAGGTATAATCCGGCGTCCGGCCGGCTGTCTGCCTGAATGTGCATTCGTCCGTCCGTCATGGATTGCATGTATTGGTTAACACGTTGTTTCTGTATGGCAGATTTATTTCAAAGTGGTCACAATTATACCCGTGTGATCAGGAGAACGGCAAAGTACTAGGTACATAACTCTGGTCTGTTTTTTCAGTTATCTCCATTTTTCCTTATTTAGTTCAGCGATTGTCTCAATTAACTTTCATTGTATCAATTTCAAACTTGGTTTGTATGTAACTTATGACCTACAGATTTGCAGTGCACCATTACCATAAATTAAGCATGCTGCATTTGGAGTGTGTATATTTTTGTCTTTCAATGTTCTCCCTTATTATATGCAACACATGCGTTCCGTGAAATTCCCTTTTTCGTTAATGAGTGCTTCCCCAAGATTTGTACTTCGTCAAATCTAATCTGTTTTTTAGGTGTAAACTCAATTTTTTCATTTCTTCGGTTATTGTCTCAATATATGTCCAATATATCAATTTAAGACTTGGTGTATAGGAAACTCAGAGCTGCAATTGTGCAGTGCAAAAGAAACATAACTCTATCATGCTTTCGATCGTCTTTCATTTATCAGCATGATTACAATATACATTGTGGATCTTTAGTGATTTCTGAACTAGAAATATTTTAATTAAGGGTAGCTGCTCGGGTTTTTTTGGTCAATCTTTTGTCCTTCGATATTTTGTTTATACAAGAAAAGGGTAAAACTTTGACAAATGAGGTATATGTTATTGGCAGGCAATATGTGTTGCTTCAAACATTTTTGGTTTGGTTTGTTTAAAGGTCATTGTTTCATTGTTTCAACAATGTTTGTCCATATGATCTATGCCATATGTTTTCAATTTACATATGCCCCCTATACCATCAGCGCTTTCAGCGCTTTGATTTACCCAGGGATCATGAATAAGTGAAATGTTGCCATGAAATGACTGAACTGAAATAAAAAGAGGCAATATTCATTGCGTTAGGTTGTGCTGGTATTCAATTGTAACCATCTGATTTATTTACATGACATATGGACTCATTTATAGGATAAGATATTTAAATTTAAATTTCTTCTTAATTAAAAGATAACAAAAATCTAATGAAAAGAAAATTTGCACCATTCAACTATTTCCTCTGACTAAATGACAATAAATCTTTTGTATCAGGTAAACAATTTTAACTTGTTCCTTTGTACAGAGAATTCTGACTTTCAATACAATATCTTCAGTTTATGTATCTTGACCAATACAGCAAACAACATTCTGAAACATTGTGACAAAAAGGAGATGTTATAATGTTTTCAACACTATTGATATTCATTTATTACGGTTTTCGAAATGTTTGCCAAGATGTTTTCTAAATCGTCTGCTGCATTTGTTGTATGTGGCAAAGGGTTAAACTAAAAAAATGTTTTCAAGACTAGTCCAAAAGTTTTAAGATTTTTAACTTCGATTTTTAAAAAAACCACACAAGGAGTGCTATTTCCCCGACGTCTCTTTTATCATTGTGCCATGTATTAGGTTAACATTTTAACCATTTCCCTCTTCTAGACGAATTGTGATGCGTCTGCAGTAGACAACTTATGAAAACATTGTGGCAAAATGAGCAAATTCTCCTTTTGCTACAATGTTTTCAACTCTTTTAAGTAATTGGACTTTCATTCATGGAGATTTTCTGTATTTTTGCCAAGAAGTTTTTAAAGTCATCTGCCGCTGAATTGTTTTATGCTGGAAAGAGTAAAGGCCAGTTGTGTTTAGTATGTATGATATAAACCAATTCCCACATACAACACATCTGGAGCAGACGACTTTGATGACACATATTGTTGTAAAAGAAGAAATTAATCTTTATGAGAAATTTCTGCTTTTGCCACATTGTTTTCAAATACTTTTTGCAGGTGAGAAAGGGACAAGTATTTTAAGGTTATTCATTCATTTATATGCAAGCTGTCTATTTACTTTTGTGACACCCGTCTTAATTTGTTCCCATATTCAGACACTTTCTGATGCCTTTGCAACAGATGACTTTTGAAAACTTTGTGACAAAAGAAAAAATTGCTAATAATGAGCAATTTCCCCCTTTGCCACAATGTTTTCAACTCTTTTCAGTAATTACACTTTCGTTTTTAGAGGTTCTCCATATTTGTTTGCCCAGATGTTTACAAAGAGGTCTGTTGCAGATTTGTTGTAGATCTATTTGGAAATGAATTGAATTGAAAACCTTCTGGCATAAGGAGAAATTGCTCTCCTTTTGCCATAATGTTTTAAATTCTATTTAATAATTATGCTTTAGTCTGTAGGTATTTTTAAAAAATTGTGCAAAGATGTTATCAAAGTCGTCTGCTGTGACATTTCAGGATGAATTTTTCATGCATCTGTCTGTTCATCACACATGGATCTGCTTATGGCATTGGCAGGCGAAACACTTTAAGTTTTAGGATTCTAACCAAATGTTGTCATTAGTATCTAAAGCTTATTACCTAAATATTTAAACAACTGAAAATGGGGCTTGACTGAAATTTACGAGTTTTCTTTAGCAGGATTATGGAGTTATCAGAGCCAGAGTAGTGCAACAGCAGTTGGAATATAAGAAAAAGAGAGTAAGTATTTTTCCCTGATACAGAGAACATTTGAAAGCATTTTGGGAAGCACGAGTAATTCCTTCTTTTCCATCAATGTTTTGAACTATGCATCAGAATCATTGTTCCAATATTCAAGTGGTTACCTTGTTTCTAATTCGTTTTCAATGCAGAGGACACTGGGACATGTTGTATCAGGGAATGGGTCCAGGTTTATGTGTCCACTATGAACATTTATTTGTATTTTACAAAATTATGTATCTGCTTCTCATGTCTCAAGATAGACATTCATTCTTAAGATTGTTGTAGAAGCTAAATTTACCTGCAGTCCACAGTACTTGGCAGACTTCAAGGGTACAGATTGTGTGGTAACTAGTCTAAAAACTTTGATACACTTATTTTTCATAACGTCTCAAAAAACAGTGTTTCTTGCTGGAGGTTCTAGTAGTTTCTGATTCTCAACTGGGCCCACAAGTGCAATTTCAGAATGCCGCTTCCCCTGCACATGCCCAGTTTTCCATTTCCTGGGATGGTTTAAAACGGTACTTACCCCGAGTTATACGGGGTCATCTCGGAATACCACAATATCCTATTTTTTGTGGAAAAAGGTTTCTTTTAAATTCTTTCCCACTAACAGCCAATCGGTAACAGATGACTTTAGCAAAATTAAGGTGAAAATATGGATAATCTCTATTAACGACCAGCAAATATTGGGTAGGATTGAAAACGTTGAGGCAAAAGGAGAAATTGCTCATCATGAGATTTCTTCTTTTGCCACAATGTTTTCAAAAGGCGTCTGCTACCGATGCATCAGAAGTTGGCAATAGGTTTAGACATTGAAGTTTATAAAGTATTGTTGATTAAACCATTTACTAGATGTGCTGTTTAGAAAATCATCTTACCAAAAAAAAAATGACTTCTGGAAAATCTGAAGTATTATTTGCACTGAGTGATAGAGATTTTTAGCAATGTCTCTTTTTTCCCACATTGAGTCTGAAAGATGTCAAAAGTTGCCATTATCAGGGAAAGAGTTAATTACTAATTGAATTATAAATGAGAACGACAAAGCTAAGCTAGAAGAAGAAATAGAAAGACAAGTAAACGAAGAGGAGGAAGCAAAAAAAGAAAATACTAATCCAAGTTTTGATGGCAATTGGTACACAGATATTAACGAAGAGTAAGTACTATTCACAAAATGAGCAATTGATATTTGCCTTATATAAATTAACCCTTTTCAAATTACTGACCCATTTTTATGCATCTGTAGCAGAAGGCTTTTGGAAGACATTCTGGCCAAAGAAGATTTTGCCTTATTAGCACAATGTTATCCAATACTAATGTCTTCTCCCATGGATAGGGAGACATATTGTTTTGCTCGCGTTGGCTGTCTGTCCAGCTCCATAACTTTTGAATTGTTTGAAGGATTTCGAAATAACCAATCACAAATGTTCACAATGTAGAGTAATGTCCAGAGCGCATGTTGCAACCAACTTGGTTAAAGGTCATATGACTATATTTTAGTTCCACTCCGTGTCTCTTAAACCCCTTGTAGGATTTTGATATAACTCACCACAAAAGTTCACATATTGAGATAGAGCACATGTTCAGCAAGCATGGTTCAAGGTCAATGTCACACTTAGAGGTCAAAGCTCACCAATTGTGTCTGCTTCATAAATTGAACTGCTTGAATGATTTTGAAATAACAAATCACCATATTGAGACGAAGTGCAGAGCACATATTTCTTACAGGTCAAAGGTCATGTGACCATAATTCTTCTTGGTTTCATATCTCTGGTACTGCTTGAAGGATTTTGAAATTATTCCCCACAAATGTTCACCATATTGAGATGGTATGCAGAGCGCATGTTTCTGCCATACTAATTTTATTCAAACATCCTGTATCAGTATTACTGATAAACTGCCATAGGGGAGACATATGTTTTGTTTTTGTTTCAAAAACAACCATCTAGTTATACTTTTATTTTGAGAGATTTTCCATTTGTTTGCCTAAATGGTTTCAAAGTAGTCTGCTTGTAGTCTGCTGCAGTAGTAAATCCCGTAATTTTAATTGTTATGCTCCCTGAATGGGTATCATACAGTTTAGTTGCCGCATTGTTTGCTTGTTCTTCCCACATTCTTGCTTGGACTATATCTCGCCATACTGTCTTTCAGTCCCTGCCACATTTTTTCTTGGCCATGTCTCAGCAAGGAACAGCTGGAACATCTTCAGCAGACATATTTGAAAACCTCTCATTAAAAATATGGTATCTAATATAAATCTAAACAATGTGTAGAACAAATCCAGACTAAATTCTGTAAACATTTTCATGGTATTAATTCTTCTGTAAATGATGCAATGGCATTGGGTGAATGTGGGAGATTTCCTCTAGCTATAAATTACCACATTAAATTTATCAAATACTGGGTAAGACTAATTCATATGGATCCTAACGATATCCAAAACAGTGCTATGTAATGCTTAAGAAGTATGATGATATTGGTAGAATTAATTGGGTTACAAAATTTAGAGAATTTCTATTTATGTATGGCTTTCGTTTTGTGTGGCTTTCGTAAGATATAGGAAATTAAATGTATTTCATAAAGCAAGTAAAACAAAGATTAAAGGACTGTTCCTTTCAAATTTGGCATAATGATATTAATACTTCTTCAAGGTGTGATTTGTACGAAAATGTTAAAACATTATTAAATGTATTAAGGTATTTAAATTTAGACATTTAACCCTACTATAAACGTTCTCCGTCACGTTTTAGATGCTCTAGCTACATACTTAACGATGAACTTGGTTGTCATTTCAATATTGAAAGAGAAAATCGAATTTGTGTATATTGCTTTGCTTTACGCAAAAAGATGCCTGAGTGATCGAGGATGAGTTTCATGCCTTTTTTATTTGTGAAAAGTTTTAGATTATAAGAGATGTGTATCTAAATACGCGGTTTAATGCTTTACCAAGCTTACAGAATTTTTATTGTCTTCTTCAAAATGAAAATCCATTAGTTATAAAAAAAAATAGCCCTTTATGTTTCAAAGATTTTTGAAGTAATTTGATTGTGCACATAACTACATTGTACATTGAATGTAATACAATATGTATGTAGTGTGGGCCGGAGGCCTAATTACGCAAATAAACTATTGTATTGTATTGTAAACCTCTCTAAATAAAAGTTTAATCATTGAATATAGTTGAAAACGTTGTGGGAAAAGAAGAAATTGATGATAATGAACACTTTCTCCTTTTGCCACAATATTTTAAAAAGTTGTCTGCAGTAGAGGCACAAGAAATAGTATGTATGTGGGAAAGGAGGTTTAAGAACCAAGAAAGGATCCACATACAAAAATAAATTGTTTTCTATTTCGATCAATACTATCACTGATGTGATAGCAGCTTAAAATATATCCCTGTGCATGATTGTTTGTACAGCTGCCAAAAAAAAAAAAAAAATATATATGAGCTACATCAGTTGAAAGTGGATCTTGTTTTACATGCATATAGTGAAATGTTAGAAGAGCCTGTATGCACACAGTGCCACACTGTCTAGTCAAAGCCTTCAGTCTGTTAACACTTAAAAAATACGGAAATGTAACATCTATGATAATAGATTTGTACCCCCTCCCCCTTTAAATGATGCAATACTGGGGATTCTAAGACCTTTCTTTTTCTAGTATGGCTCATGTATAAAATAATAAATGTTAAACGGACAACATAATTACAAATATCATAATTTCACTCAATTTTTATTGTGCAACTTACCTGAGACAATTCATCAATAAGACTTTGATTTTGAACTACAGGGACAAAGAGAAAAGACGGAAACAAGAAGTGAAAGATCTTGAAAAAGAATTTGCTAAGGACAAAGAGTAAGAAATATTTGGATGCACCATTAGTTAACCATTGATAATAAAACCTTTATTTAATTAACCCTTTCCCTCTTGGAGACGTATATTGATCCCTATGAAGCAGACAAGTTTTGAAATCATTGTGGTAAAAGGAGAAGTCGATCATGATGAGCAACTTCTCTGTTTTCCACAATGATTTCAACACTTACAATGATAATGACAAAAACTTTCAAAATATTCAGGCAAAAATATGGAAAATCTCTATGAATGAAAGTATAATTATTGAATAGAGTTGAAATCATTGTGTTCAATCAGAGAGAAATTGCTCATCATGAGAAATTTCTCTTTTTGTCACAATGTTTTCAAAGATATTTTCCTGCGAATGCATCAAAACGCGTCTGTATGGGGGAAAGAGTTGAAGGACTTCAATGTCAAGGTCAAACATTTTTGTATCATTAGAAAGGTCTTGTCATAATGAATACACATGCAAAAAATAAAAAACCCATCTAGGACACAGGTCAAACAGTATTGCCACAAACAGAATGTCAAAAATTCTAAATTCCAGAGGCATAAAAATATGTTATATTATCATCCAATTTCAGGATTTATTTTACATTGACAGAAGATGAGTCGGGAAACAGTTATCTATTTATAGATTACCAGTGTTGTAAGTGAGTATAATAACTGTTAATCCTCCTTTTTACCACAATGATTTAATCTCTTTTTTGATAATAAAACTTTCAATTGTGTAATTTAAATAGGATTTCAAAGTAGTCTGCTGCAGATTTGTTGTATGTTGGAAAGGGTTTAATACAGTTTTACAGTTAAATCATGGTGACCGAACAATTATTCATGAATGCCTGATTCCACTAAAAAAAATGCAATCTTATTCCACAATGTATTCAACTCTTTATTAAAATATCATACATGTATGTTCTTCCACTGTTCCCATTTATCAGTCTTAAGTCATTATTTGAATCATAACATAAGGAAGGTTTGGTATTTACACTTGCCGACATACAGACGCTCTCTGAAGTAGATGCCTTTTGAAATAATTGTGGATAGATGTTTTCAAAGTCATCTGATATAGATTTTGTTGTATGTGGGATAGAGTGAACCCTTACCCACATACAACAAAAAACACCTTGGCAAAATTATTGAAAAGCTCTATAAAGGAAAGTCTATTATTGGATAGAGTTAAAAACATTATGAGCAATTAATAATTCTTGTTTAGAGTTGAAAACATTAAGAGCAATTTCTCCTTTTGCCACAATCTTTTCAAAAGTTTTCTGCTGCAGAAGTGTGAAAAGGCATTTGCAATTGGGTTAAAAGACATATTGTTATGGATTCATCATTTTAAACTTCTGATTTTAGATATTTAGAAACCTCGCTTATTGATATATAGATGTACAGCCAAGTTATGTTAGAATTGTAGCAAAAGGAAAGATAAGTTTAATAAAGGTTAGCATGATGTAACTTCATGGATTATGTTTTTAATTTTGTCACACCATAGGTATATAGAGATTTGCGACCCAGAAAGGAATAACATCAGCCACCAAAACTGATCATGGTCTTCTGAGTTCACATTATGTTTTTATAGCAAGTATTTATTTATAATGTCTGAATTGTCGTGTATTTGTAAACTCCCAAAAGTGGATTTTCGCATTGGCATTGCATTTATGCAAATTAAGCTTGATAAGTTTTAACTTATTTTAACACATTGCCACTGTGCACAAGACATTTTTCAACTTGGACCGTCAGCTCCTGTTTTAAAGGTCATAGGTTCGAACGCCAATGGTTAACCTATCAAAGTCTAATGATATTAGATCTTTTTTGTGAAGTCTAAAAACAATGACAAATAAATAAACTTGACTCTTTCGCTGATTCGGACAACGTTTAATGTCGTTTAAAACATTGTGGGTAAAAGAGATTTTTTATTTTATTTTTTATCCCCCGCTTTTTCGAAGAAAAAAGGGGGGTTATTAATTTGGGTTTGTCCGTCTGTCCGTCCGTCCGTCTGTCTGTCACACTTCGTTTCCGTGCAATAACTGCCACAAATGTTAACCATTTTTTTTCAAACTTGGTAACAAGGTTAAATGCCTTAAGGGCTAGGCCAAGTCGATCGTCACTTTCGGCGGACTTTATTCGGTGGAGTTATGGCCCCTTATTTAACAAAAAATGTCGTTTGTTGCTGTTTCCGTGCAATAACTGCCACAAATGTAAACCTTTTTTTTTCTCAAACTTGGTAACAAGGTTAAATGCTTTAAGGGCTAGGCCAAGTTCGATCGTCGCTTTCGGTGGACTTTATTCGGTGTAGTTATGGCCCCTTATTTAACAAAAAATGTCGTTTGTTGCTGTTTCTGTGCAATAACTGCCACAAATGTGAATCTTTTTTTTTTCAAACTTGGTAACAAGGTTAAATGCCTTAAGGGCTAGGCCAAATTCGATCCTCACTTTCGGCGGACTTTATTCGGTGGAGTTATGGCCCCTTAATTAACAAAAAATGTCGTTTTTTGCTGTTTCCATGCAATCACTGCCACAAATGTGAACCGTTTTTTTTTTTCAAACTTGGTAACAACGTTAAATGGCTTAAGGGCTAGGCCAAGTTCGATCGTCGCTTTCGGCGGATTATGGCCCCTTGCTTAACAAAAAATGTCGTTTGTTGCTGTTTCCGTGCAATTACTGCCACAAATGTGAACCGTTTTTTTTTTCAAACTTTGTAACAAGGTTAAATGCCTTAACAGCTTGGCCATGTTCGATCGTCACTTTCGGCGGATTTTATTCCTACAATATTTCCTGCAAGCGGGGGATATAAATTTCATGAATTTGCTTGTTTATTTTTATTTTCCACGTACATTGGTATATGGAGAACGTGGCCATCCTCATAAATGTCGTCAGTTAGTAAGTTTGTACATCATAAATATAAAGGACTCATCATTAGGTTTAAATAGGTGAGCTGGTTAATAAACATGGTTGAAAAGGATATTATTTTTTCCCCTAATGATTATCTTGATTTCTAAAGATACTTTTAAAAGTTAATACATTTATTGTCTTAACCGTTTTTCAATGATACATGAGTGTCTAAATTGCGAACAGGGAACATTCATATCATGTTGCAAGGAGGTGCAAGCTGATACGAATATTTACATTTTTTATTTTTCAACTCCATTTTGAAACAACACTCTTTCAACAAATCTGAAGTTCATGAGAGAAAACATTTAATTGAAAATATAGAAAATCTCTATAAATGAAAGTATAATTATTTAAAACAGTTACTTCTTTTGCCACAATGTTTTCTAAAGTCGTCTTCTGCTTATGCGTCAACAAGTGAGAATGGGTTCATTCAGTGATGCCAAAACAAGCTGCAAGACCCGTGTTTGCTTGATGCCCCCCATACAAAATGCAAGAGCCACCGGGTGAAACAGTCTAGTTTTTACCAGGGGTATATAACATGAAGGAGACGCTCTGCTGAGAATGTATCTTTTCTCAAATCCGCTTCATGATAGATTACCATTTTATGTGACTTGGCTCATTCATTCTTTTCCAGACATTCCAGCTAGCCTTAGATCAGGAGGTGAATGCAGACAATAGTTCCTGTAAGAGATCACAGATAACTGGACATTTACTAGTCACTATGCCAAAGGTAATACATACTGCAATGTTTACAAGTCACTATGCCAAAGGTTATTCATTCTGCAATGCTTACTGGTCACTATGGCAAAGGTTATTCATACTGCAATTTGTACTGGTCACCAAGGCAAAGGTTATTCATACTGCAATGTTTACTGGTACCATGCGATCACAAATTTTAAAGCAAAGCATGGTCTACTTCTATCATGTAGCCTTTAGCTTTTGATTCTCTATAAAAACACTTTTTACATAATTAAGGGAGAAAACTAAGAAACTTGTGTAGCTATAGGTACAGTTTATGGCCGCTGCACTTCCAGGCATTGACAAGGGTGATGGTGTTAACCTTTTCCTACGTTCAGATGTTTTTTATGCCTCTGGAGCAGACGACTTTAGAAAACATTGTGGCAAAAGGATTAATTTCTCATCATGAGCACTTTCTCCTTTAGCCATAATGTTTTCAACTTTATTACATAAATAACGGTGCTTTCAATTTTAATTAAGTGTTTTCATAGTCATCCGCGGCAGATTTTAGAAAGGAGTTAACGGAACATAATTCTATGAAAACGCCAAAGAAAGACATGAGAAGCCAGTGTATTTTTCATCTTTATTCTACATCTGTTTAATCAGAGACATATAAACACATGTGTTTATATGTCTCTGGTTTAATACAAAAAGCACTATTAACATTATTATAATGATGATACTTTCTTACAGGCAAAACAGATTGTGAAAACCATCAGTTAAAGAAACAATGAAAGAATTACAGAAAAACAAAGAAAATGTCTCAAACAAATCACTTAAACAGTAAGCATCAATCTTAAGACTGATAGTTGATGATTAAACTATGACTAAAATATGACTGATTTAGAGTCATCCCCTACAAAAATATCACTGGGATATATGAAATGAAATTTGGACAATTGCAAGCATAATTTTCCTGAAATCATTGTAGGAAAAAAAGGACAAAAAGCTATTCTTTAAAAAAATCTCCTTTTTCCACAAATTGACAATATTTTGAAAAGTTGTCCGTTGCAAAGGTATCAAATTGTTCGGTATTAGGAAAAGGATTCGGCTTTTAACCCTTTCTCACATACAACAAATATGTAGCAGACAACTTTTAAAACATCTTTGCAAAAATATGAAAAACCTCTATAATTGAAAGCATAAAACAGTTGAAAACATTGTGGCAAAAGTCGATATTGGACAATATGAGCAATTTCTCCATTTGACATAAAGTTTTCAAAAGTCGCCTGCTGCAGAGGCATCAAAATGTGTCTGTATGAGGCAAAGGGTTAAGCAAAGTACCCTAGGTGAAAAATATTAACAATTTGAAAATTGTTATTTTAAGATTGATGCATAGTTATAAATAATGTGGGAAAGAGATGATTTACTGCTTTTATTACATTTTATCCTCAAATGTTTTCAAAGGAGATGACTTTAACATATCATAAGCGGTAAACAGTTAACTATTTACCTGATTTGTTAGTTTTTAGAGTTGTCTGCTTGTAAGTTATAAAGACAGATATATTTGATAGTTGAATGTTTTAATTTTCTACACAGCTGAAAATATTGTGGGTAACGCAGATTTTGCTCATTTAAAACGATTTCACCTTTTCAACAATGTTTTCAAAAGTGTTCGGCTGAAAAGACATCAATTAAAGTCTGTAATAGATAAAGGGATAATCATTTTGTTTACAGGGGCACACAGATGGAGAGGCTGGAAGTTGATGAAAATGCTAAACAAGAGGGCCATGATGGCCCTGGATCGCTCACCTTAATTATACAATGTACTGTTATGCAAAACACATCAAGACAATTATTCTATATGCAACCTCCAGTGTTAACAAGATTTTCCTTCATTTGGCCTAGTGATCTATAAATTATTTTTCCTGATATGACCCATATTCCAACATGGACTAGATATCATCAAAACAACATTCTGACAAATTTTCAACTTGCTCAAAGTAAAAATGCGGCCTCCGGAGTTTGAACAATATTTTCCTTTATTGACCTTGTTTCTGACCCCCATATGACCCATATTCGAACTTGAACTAGATATCATTTAGACAAACATTCTGACCAAATTTCAAGATGCTTAAGCAAAAAATGCAGCATCCAAAGTGTTAACAAGATTTTCCTTCAGTTTGCCCTAGTGACCTAATTTTGGACCCAGCATGACCCATATTCGAACTTGACATAGATATCATTCAGCTCAACATTCTGACAAAATTTCAACATGCTCAAGTTGAAAATGTGGCCTCCAGAGTGTTAACAAGATTTCGCTTCCATTTGACCTAGTGACCTCATATGGCCCAGTTTCGAACTTGTCCAAGATTTTATAGAGATGAATGTTCTGACCAAATTTCAAGATGCTTAAGCAAAAATTGCGGCCTCTGGAGTGTTAACAAGATTTTCCTTCAATTTGACCTAGTGACCTACTTTTTGACCCGACTTCACCCATGTTCGAACTTGACCTACATATCATCAAGACAAACATTCTGATAAAGTTTCAACATGCTGAAGTTGAAAATGTGGCCTCCAGAGTGTTAACAAGATTTCGCTTCCATTTGACCTAGTGACCTCGTTTTTGACCTCATATGGCCCAGTTTCGAACTTGTCCAAGATTTTATAGAGATGAATGTTCTGATACACTTTCATGAAGATTGGATGCAAAATGTAGCCTGTAGAGTGTTAACAAGCTGAAATGTTGACGACGCACGACGGACGGACGCCGGACAAATTGTGATCCCAATAGCTCACCTTGCACTTCGTGCATAGGTGAGCTAAAAAGTTGAAAACTTTGTGGCAAAAGAAGAAATTGCTTGTTTTAAGCAATTTCTTCTTTTGTCACAATGTTTTCAAAAGTCGTCTGCTGTATATGCGTCAAAATGCATCTACAGGTGGGAAAGGGTTAACCAGTATGGACGTGATGGTAGATCACTGTCTACACTTGTCATTAATATCCTAATTATTATTCAAACTAAGAAGCGAGAGCAAGGGGGGGGGGGGGGGGGGGGGGGGTGGGGGGGGTGGGGGGGGGCAAGACAGATTTTTTATGGAGGCCATCCTAATAACCGCTCATAATTTTTGGAACATATTCAACATAGTTACATGCATTTTATTTTTACGAGCGGTTATGATCAACTGTCTATGTAAAATCCTGTAATATCCAAAAATCCTATATGCAGAGAGCAACAATTATAAGGCTCTGCACTGACATGTTAATAAATCGGGATAATGCATGTAAACAAGAGGCCCAAGAGGGCCAATATCGCTCCACGGCCATTAGGCAAAAATTAGATCTCCAAACAGCCCCGCCCCCTGATGGCCATGTTTTTTGACTAACCAACATGGCTTAACCCTTTCCCTAATATAAACGGTTTCTGACGCTTCTGCAGCAGACAGCTTTTTAAAAACATAGTAACAAAAGAAGAAATTGCACAAAACGTGCATTTTCTCCTTTTGCTACAATGTTTTCCACCTTTTGTCATAGGTTATCCATTCAATTATGGAGATTTTCTATGTTTTGACAAAATACGTTCAAAGTCGTCTGCTGCGGAATTGTCGTATGAGGGAAAGGGTTAAAGGAATCTGATAGAGGGTTACCCTAGGAACATTTCTACAAAATTATTTGAATATCGGCCCAACACTTTCGGAGAAGATTTGTTCACTATAGCCATATTAGGCAAAATAGCCCCGCCCCCTGGTGGCCATGTTTTTCGTCCAATCAACTTGGCTTGAAGGAATCTGATAGAGGGTCAACCAAGGAACAATTCTACAAAACTATTTGGAAATCCAAAAAATTTGAAGGAATTCAGGAGAGGACATTGAGAGGATGCTTCCTATAAAGTTTCATCCTAATTGGCTAAGTGGTTAGGGAGGAGATGTTGTTTAAAGCAAAATGTTAACGCACGCACGCACAACGGACAATTCGCCATGACATAAGCTCGACTGGCTCTCAGCCAGTGGAGCTAATAAATCAGGACAATGCATGTAAATAAATCAGGACAATGCATGTAAATGAATCAGTACAAAACATGTAAATTAAAAACCGGAATACAGGAAATGATCATAGAAACATGTCGGATACTAAGTGATGCACTTCTTCATATAAGATCAGTAGTCAGTGGACCAGATGTAGAGTAACAGTCGCATGATTCAAAGGTCGAGGGTTTATATCCCATATCCCAGTCAATCGTTGGAATTTTCCTACACACTTGGCACAACTACTGCTTAGATTTCCAGGAAGCAGATATAAAGAGTATACTATATAAGTTGTAAAAAGGTTGCTTTATAGTTGATGCAAAATAAACCAGTTTAAACTATTACAAATTGATTTCTTCTTCATATACCGAAACAAAAAAATCACTAAACTACAGTTTAGTTAAAAATAAACCATGAATTATTATCTTCCTTTACAAAGTCGGGAAATAAATCCATCGCATAATATTTCCCAGGGAAAAACAATGCATGCAAATTAAAGGCATAATTTCTATACTGAGTTGAAAAAAGTGATGGTATAAAAGGTTTGCTCTTTTACTACATTTTTCAAACTACCATCTGCTACAGGAGCATCGTACACTGTCCGTTTCATTCGTCTGCTGAACGACCGAAGATTTCAACAGAAATAGAAAATATCACAATAAGTACAGATCTTTAAATTTCTTCTTCTTCTCTGTGTTTGTATTTCAAGGTGACTCTATAATGAAATTGTTAAGTTAGCCATAATGATTGATTGAAAACATAGTCACCTGGTGGCATCAGAAAAAATCTTAAGAATTCTCTTCTGAATCTGTTTGTCGGATTTCAGTATAAGTTGATAGACATGTTCTACAAAAAAATCTTAAGCCATATTAATTGGTGGAAAAATTGACTGCCAGAGGATGGGACTAGCAATCCTTTTTTTTGGTCTTATTACTTGTTACTTATGGCTTTCCTCACCTTGGTTAGAATGCCGTATGATCATTAAAAATGTCCTTTTACAAATTTGCTTGTTTTAGTGTCTACACCTGGCCCTTTTTTCCACACAACTTATCAAATGTTCTACTACATTAGCATTTACATATTTTCTATCATCACTCATATGATTGTTTTACAGCCATCTTGCCCCTGTTGTATCAAATGCAATGTGCGGTAAACAATCAAAATTACAATTTTACATTTGTCAGTCCATTGAGAACGATCAATCTGAAGGTTACCAATAGTTGCCTTAATTTGATATTAATTGTTAATGCAAACTGAAACATTCAAAACAGAAATGTTATCTAACCAATTAAAACATAAATGTTAGCTAAAACATTCAAAGTAGATATACTAACTAAAGCAATCAAATCAGAAATGAGTCTGATATCTGTAATCAAAATTCAACATTTTTTCAGGTTCACACATTTTGATTGATCTGAAGAGAGAAATTGTTAATGTCAATAAAACATTCAAATCAGAAATGTTAGCTAAAACATTCAAAGCAGAAATGTTAACTAAAATATTCAAAGCAGAAGTGTTAACCAAACATTCAAAGCAGAAATGTTAACCAAACATTCAAAGTAGAAATATTTGAATTGTGTTTTTATTCCAACTTCCAATGCAAAGACTTTCCTCTTCATCAGTGTATATTATACTACGTGGTTTTGAGATCCCATCGTTTTGATTAAATAGGACTTGACCGTTAGAAAGGTCAGATGAGATCTCAAAAATAATGTGTGTACCTTCACTACATACAAATACTCTACCATCTCTGCTAACGGTTAAACCTTTAGGTTTTTTCATATGCTCATGTGTAAAACATGCAGTAACTTGACCATCTAGAGTCATGCTAAGTACTTTGTTGTTGGTATAATCAGAGATGTAGAGAATACTTGTATTGGGATTGATGGCGATAGAAGTATCACAACCAAACCGTACAGTACCATCTTTTTCTTTACTATCTATTTCTTGTTTAATTGATCCATCCATGTCTAGTATTTGTATCTGATCTGGGTTCCTATAAGAAACAATTAATGTGCTGTTAAAGTATACTATTCCCATACAGTCAGTGTTTGTTTTTATTGTTTTTTGAACAGTTAATTTGTCTGACACGGACACAATCAGAATTGTTTTGTTGGTAAGTGTTGTAACTGCTATTCTCTTCTCATCAATCCTTGTCAGTTCATGAAGTGACATGCCCAAGTTTATGCTCGATACATAAGTCTTACTAGTCATATCTACAAGGTTTATCTTTTCATTGTTATAACCAACTCCAAGGTCACTAAAATCATAGTTAATCCCAATGTAATGATCAGCTACAACCAGTCTGCCATCAGATAACCTTATCATGTCCGTGATTTTATGATCATGCATCCCATTAATATCTTGAAACTTAAATGGGCATTTCCGAATCACACCAAGGATGCCAGAAGAAAGCTTGTCAGAAGTATTTGATGCTACAAATCTGTATCTGGAAATATTGTTGTCCATTTTGACAGAAGTTAAGCGTGCCTTCAGGATGTTTTTCAGGGTCTTTATCTTCAATGTTAACAGTGCTGCTAATCTTTCATTGGTAGTGCTGCAATTGTCAAGGTCATTCCTAAGGGATGTTATTCGTGGACCTACTGTTTCACATGTGTTTTCAATGGCAGACATCATCTCTAAATCTTTGTCTCTCAATCTCCTCACACTTTTTATCACATTCAGATGGTATTTTTCAGCATTTGCTTTATTTCCTCTAGCAATTTCCATGTTCTCTTTAAATTCATTTGTGAGACTCTCTAGCTGATCTTTCATTTGCTTTAGTTCTTCAGAACCACAACAGATATCAACAATAGCTTGGATCTCCTTACAGTTTCTGTGATCAATCTGCTTGCATAATTTGCATAAAGCCTGGTCATGTGACTGGCAATAGTGAGTAATTAATTCAAATTTATGCTCAGCACATACTTCTATTTCATTAACCGTTGTATGCTTACTAACTGGCATGTCAGTTTTATCTTTAAGAACATGTTTTCTAGATGCCTTTGATTTTCTGTGAGAATTATAACAGACTGAACAAAGATATTCGTTACAATCAACACAGAATCCGTCTACATTGTTGTTTTCATCATCTTGAAGACAAGGGTCACAAAATACACTCACTGCTGTAGCTTGTTGTTCAACATCTTCTGTTGTAACTTCATCTGAATGGGATTCCTTTTCTGCCATGATTGCTAAATACTGGTTTTAATTTTCTTTCAACTTTTACAACAATAGCTTTGGATTCAGCAAAACCAATTTTACTTTTTGCTGAGCAAAGATTGTGTCTGGAAAAATAATATGAAATAATAATGAAACAAGTTTATAAGTTTAAAAAGGCACATTATTCTGTCAAACCTCACTTTAGAGTTGTGCCCCTTTACATACATGATATTCTTATGGTCCTGATTAAATGTGTGAAGTTCTAGAGTTGCGGAACAAAATCTTCAAGTTTGACCTTGACCTTGGTTATTGTGCATGAAACATATCATCTTGCTAGGAAGAATAATTTTGTGAAATAATATCAAAATCCATTCAATCATGTGGAAGACACAGCCCGGACACGGCAGAAAAGTCTGTTTGAGCCCAAATGTTGACCTTTACCTTGAGAGAAGGTACCTTGTCGTTGTGCATGACACATCATCTTTTCATGGAGAATGATTGTGTGAAGTAATATCAAAATCCATTCAAGCATGTGGAAGATACAACCCGGACAAGACATTTCGGACAGAGAATGTTTGAGCCTAAACTGTGAAATTGGTAGAAGGTGGCTGGGTGATGTGCATGACACATCATCTTGTCATGGAGAATAGTTGTGTGAAGTAATATCAAAATCCATTCAAGCAATCATGTGGAAGATACAGCCCAGACACAAAATTGCAGACGGACAATGTTTGAGCCCAAACTGTGACATTTACCTTTGGAGTAGGTGGCTGGGTGATGTGCATGACACATCATCTTGTTATGGAGAATAATTGTGAAAGTATAATATAAAGGTAATTTCAAGCCAGTGGAAGATACAGGCTGCATGGACAAGAAATTTCAGACGGACTGACAGATGCGCGCAAACCTCTAGTCCAGGCTAATAAAAATCCGCTTGAAAAGAGTAAAGCTAGTAGATCTACAGTCTGCAAAATAAGAATAAGCTATAATCATTGTATACACCCAAGTATGGAATACAAAATCTACATAAACTAAAATATTTGCAGCTTAAAATAATTACGAGACCTCTTCAAATGTTATAAAGACCTCCAATTCAATTGTAACAGCTACACATCATATCATTGAGGAGATATTCAAATTATTTAGAGAGCTCTCCAATTAAATTGAAAGATATTTTAAATAATTTAATTGAACAAAATTTGGATAACTATGAATTTGTTAGATTGAATGACTTAAACAGTTAAACCCCCATTTATTAATTACAGCTGAATTAGACTAAGAACCTTATTCTATTAACCATTTTACACTAGCTGACACAAATGACCATTGTAGTGACAAGATTATGAGCAATTTGACATTTTGTCACAATGTTTACTTTATCCAATACAGTTAGTGTGACAAATTGTGAATAAATGAAGTAAGAATTTAAAAATACTTTCGAGGTTTAACAGCATAATATCCCACCTTTCATCGCATATTTGTTGTTTCTCACACACATGAATATTTCTGTTTCTGAACTGATTCTATTTACTTGGGTTTTTCAGGTAGTTCCGAATCAAGTGAGTGTGTTTTGGATCACATGCTTTGTTACTGAATAAAAATAGATTTCTGAGATTTCTGAGATGCTGTAGGTCATAGGGCATCTCAAAATCTAGTTCTTCAAATAAAGGAGAATAAATAATGACTCTGTGATGTAACACAAAATCCCGGACACCATATTATGGCTCAAATATGGAAGCCGTACCTGACTGTTAATATTCAAAAGTAGTGGTCAAGGTTAAAGTTTTCAAAATGTAGGTCAAAGGTCAAGGTGAAGGTCGCAAGGTCAAACATTTTGGTACTGACAGAAAGCTCATGTCACAAGGAATACACATGTGAAATATGGAAGCCGTACCTGTTAATATTCAAAAGTATTGGTCAAGGTTAAAGTTTTCAAATTGTAGGTCAAAGGTCAAGGTGAAGGTCGCAAGGTCAAACATTTTGGTACTGACAGAAAGGTCATGTCACAAGGAATACACATGTGAAATATGGTAGCCGTACCTGTTATACATAATATAATATATTTTTTTCGACAGACAGACGGGCCAAAAACTAGATGCCCACCAAATCGGTGATTCCGGGGGCATAAAAATCCAAAAAATATTTGGTGCAGTCTCTGTTGTCATTTGAGAGCTGTAAATACATGTAGTTGAGTTTTTACATTCAAAATACGCTACATACACCTTAAAATTTCACTTTTGAATAACAACTAAAACTAAAACGACTAATATTTACCTACCAAGGTCAATCGTTTCTCTGCATTTCAAGGTTTGCAGTTCTCAAAAAACAGATCAAAAGTACCTCGTAGAAAAAAAGCGAAAGTAGAAATTATGCGAGTAAACGCTTGTGACGGTCTTTTCGATTATCTTTGATGGATAACCTGAGTAAATGTACCATTGTCACGGTCAAAGGAGAGCAATTCATATCAGGAATCATGAATAAAGTGAACATAATACTGAACATGGCGTAAAAAAAACCAAGAAAACAACCAAATCAATAAACTGCAAAATCATTAGTTATAGTAGGATTGGACTCCCTATTATCGGTGCACTTACGTTTTTTTTGAAAAAAATCAAATAAAGCAAACTTAACTGTAAATTATATCCAGTGTCACTCGTTCCTTTATATGTCCTTGTTAATTAACTTACACAAAATAATCATTCACTTCTTTGAAAAGTTCAAAAAATCGAGTCCATCCCCAGCCATTTTGAAATTGACAATCAAGGAAGGCAATCACTCACCGGTGTAATTACAAAAAGCATTAGTATGGTGGTCATGTTGTATCAACTCTTTACAAGATTGTGAGATTTAATGTGAAAATGATTATCCTATAACAAACTTGTCACTAAAACAATTATATTTAATTGAAATTGCTAATTATTAGCTGTTCCAAACTATGAACTTATTTACATGATATTTTCCGAATCAATTTGTGAAATTTTCTTATAGGCACAATTTAATCATATTTTCTAAAAATAACTCATTTCTTTGTTATTTTTTAGTCATTATAACAACATCCTTAATTTGTGTAACACAGTATATGATTAGACGTTTAAAAATAGCATATGTTAAATGTATAACCGCCACAAACATACAGGCAAAAAAAAAAAAAAAAAAAAAAATCCATGTTTTCTATGGTCGAGAACAGACAACATGTTCAAATGTGTGAAAGAAAACAATCAAGAACAGGTTTTATACTAAAAAAATGACGTTTTTGTTGGTGAGGGGTCAGGGCATGTAGGATTTTCTTTTTATTATGGGTAATAATCATGACGTGTCGTTATTTCTGCGAATATTATTTTTTTTTTTAAAAAGTATTGTAGCATTTGAAAGTCGGTATAACGGGGTTTCCTGCTGGAATCATACGACATCCGGTCGTGCGCGTGCAACAGAAGAAAACACTGGTTTTGTGTTTACCTTGGTATTCGTGATAACACGATATTCGTAGAACCTACTATACCATAACACATAACAAGAATTAAACAAATTTATTAATAAAAGCATTTCCGTTTTTCAAATCAATACGGCATCTAATTTACTTTTTATTTAACCTAAACAGATTGCTTGTCTTAACTTCAACATACTTATAAATATATTTGAATTGAAAAAACAATAATCTATGGACCAATATGTATTTACTGAGCTACAAATACGTATTAGTCGTCCCTGGTATTAATAACATCATCTCAATTGTGATAATTTATAAAAGAAAAAGGAAGTATATATTTCATATAAAAAGAATCATAATTAAGTATGTTTACAAACAATTATAACTGTTATTAGAGCAATTCATTGATATTTAATTTATTGTAATAATAACTTCTCATTCCATGCTCAACTATGGTGAACAGTTAAAAGTAACATCACAAGAGAAAGTTGATGCAAGGCATCAATGTCGCCGGAAAAGAGTGCATTGATTTATTGTTTAACACACATGTATTCTTGACTTTCATTAGTCTAAACACACACATAATGTTTTCATAAGGACTAATTCCAGGATTTTTAAAATTCCACATAGATCTACAAATTTCAGGATTTCTTGTGGTCAGGATTTTGGATGTTTTGTATTTGTCAATAAAACCCCAACAAATTAATACATTTTGGGATTTAAATCTACATGCAATAAAAAGCTATTAAACCCTTTCCATGTCTGAAGCAACAATGAAAACCTTTAAACGCTTAAAACATTGAGAAAACGGTTAAATTGCTGAAGACATGAACTTCCTCCTTTTTAATAATAATTATAATAAATATTTCACAGATGTTAAAAATTATCACCATATGTTTAAAACGTAGACCACACTTGAAACAACATATCAGCTAAATTGTTTATCTAAATCGTTGATGCATACAATATATGTTTGGCGCGAGAGAAATGCCAAGTGCGAGTCCCATTACTATTTAATAGGTGGCTAGTATGAAATTAATTGGGTGCGAAAGAGCAGATTTTCTTTATTTCTAAATCTATTGTTTATCAGAGTTTGTTCTTCTCTTAATTTGTTTCGAGCCAAATAAACATTAAATATCACATATATTTAATCATTTAAGTGTGTAATATTAGCTATCTATGATAGACTATCTGTAATAAGGTGTTTGAGCATTCTTTCGAAATGTTGACCTTCGTTTCAAGATGTCAGACATCGAAGAAAGTGAATACAAAGTCAGGCAAAGCTTTAGTGCATGTTTTATTCCACTGCATTCGAGAGAAAAAAGCATTTCTATAGTATCTTTCTTTCTCCTACATTCGACCCATGCACTCGTTTCGTGACGTTTAAGATATTAATTTGTCGTGCGACATTTTTTGTCTGCATAAACAAGTCACTTTTCTAAGTTTACATTTTACTTCCGGTTACTTCGCTTTGTTTACATTTTGGCAATATGAAACTAGGTCACGAACTGAGGAAAAGGCGTTTCGACGTTCACGACCGATAAACAGGCTTATATTTGAGACATATTTTCACAAAATATTTCTTATTTTTGTTTCTGTTACCAGTTTATGTTGATACTGATCTATTAAAAGGAGAATTCAACGTGATTTTCATATCGATAGTCTCTGCAAGCAGGTGCGCGTATCTAAACAAATTTGACTGTGCGACGTAAAGGTTTGTAGTTATCGCCTTTTGATTACATAGTTTATGAAAATAAAGTATCCCAGTCTAGCTAATAGGGACTGTTTTGTCTTCGTAAATAAAACACAAAAACGTAAATGCCAGTAAAAATAAAGAAACTGCACATACTTAAAACATCGGAATATTTATTTCATTTTAGATGTGTCATAACTTAGTGTTTTTAAACAAACGCAATTGTAATATGTTCAAGACATTTAAAAAAAAAATCTAATAATAACCCCCCCTCCCACGTGATTTCCGAAAACCTATTAAAAATAGAAGTCGCGGGCTTCTGCCCGGCGACTAATAAAGCACGGTGCGTGATCGCACCGGTGCAATGACTCCGGACACTAAGGTATGTTATATTCTATGTAAATACAATAAGTTCTTATTGTAATTTGATTATTAGAACACTGCTATATGTTATGTTGTTGATTCCTTGCTTTACTCGCAATACTTGTATTTCAGAATTGAAAACATAGACAAATGGTGCAGAGAGTTGAAAATCCTTTACCTACAGAGCAATCTTATCCCGAAAATTGGTAAGCGTCTTCAGTACTGATAATCCAATGTGAAGTTTAACTCTTTCCCATAGTATACAAACAATCTGTAGCAGACGATCATACAAGCATTTACACAAATATATAGAAAATCTCTCTAAATGAATGTACAGTCATTTAATAGGGTTGGAAAAATTGCAGCAATCATGAGCAAATTCTTCTTTTTTTCTACAATGTTTTCTGAAGTTATCTGCTTCAGATGAGTTAAAATGCGTCTGCAAATGGGAAAGGGTTAAATATATTTTTTTACATTGATTGTAATGCAACTAATATTAACCCTTTCCCATTTGCAGATGCATTTTGACACATCTGCAACAGAATACTTTTGATAACATAGTGGGAAAAGGAGAAATTGCTCCTGATGAGAAATTTCTACTTTTGTCACAATTTATTCATTTTTGGATAGGGGCGTTTCGCGCCTATCCCATACTCATGCTGATTTCGAAAAGTCGGATTAAAGCTGCAACCACAGTCCACAAGTGTATACCTACACTAAAATCGAGTTTTGATTGGTTATAATCTGCCTTTTCAACGATTTCATTGGTTCGACCGAATCACGAAAAAACATCCGCTTGCATTTATTAATCATCGGATACAAAATAGTTCAAACGAGTGAAACACACTCTGAACTATGATTGACCTTAATGTCAGTGGTGTAAGGTAACGTCGACCGTGCTGTGACCCCATTAGTTTACAACAGTCGACTTACATAGAGAAATGTGCAAATCACTGTAAATAAAATTATTGAAAGGAGTTGAAACCATTGTGGCAAAAGTAGAAATTGCCTACGATAAGCAATTTCTCCTTTTGTCACAATGTTTCCGATTGTCGTCTGCTGCACATGCGTCTGTAAGTGGGAAATGGTTACATCCTCCCCATGGAAGCGGAACCCTTTCCGTCATAATATAACAGTTCGAATATTGAAATATTGTTGAAAATGGAGCTATTGCTGACAATGAACAATTTCTCCTTTTCACACAATGCTTTCAAACACGTTTCAAATTAATTCTTTTCATATTTAAACGTTTTACTGTGGACATTCTTTTACTCTATCTCCTTTCCGGACACATTTTGAATAACATGCTAGAGATTAATGATAACGAGTTTATACATAGCTTTGTGGAAAAATAGGAAATGGGTCACGAATAACCATTCTGCAGCCGTCTGCTGCACATGCGTCAAAAAGCGACTTTAAACGGGAAAGGATTGAACCGTTTCCGTTATAGCAACTTAGTTACATACGAATGTTGAAAGAATATTTGCCTACGGAGCAACTGCTGACAATGAGCAATTCATGCAATTTCTCCTTTTGCAACAATGTTTTCCACTTTTTGTCATAGGTTATCCATTCAATTATGGAGATTTTCTATGTTTTGACAAAATACGTTCAAAGTCGTCTGCTGCAGATTTATTGTATGTGGGAAAGGGTTAAAGTCATAAGATTAACAAGTTTTATTAATTTGGGTATTCATATAAGCAGTTGAGATTTGTAATAGTTGTCATCAAGATCATCATGAGGGACAATCAAGGTAAACCAACCTTGGTCTATTTGCATTTTGTATAGATCAAAATCAATCTACATATGCTTGCAGTAAGATCTGGCTCTACACTGTACAATAAACAGTTAGAGAAAGATAAAATTGTATAGATGTGCATGCAGACCATTGTCTTCATTTGTTTGGTTGACTTTTCTATACATCTCACATATTTCTTGAAAGTGGCAAGTCTTTTATTACTAAGACTAGTTAGTACATAAACATTCATTAGCATATTCCCTTGACAACAGTTTGAAGAATTTGGGAAAGGTTTAACTTTAGTTGAGATTGGATTTACATGCTTGTTGTGTCACCCTGCATATGGTAGGCACTTAGGGATTTTTTTTTGTCCGGCGTCTGTCTGTCTGTCTGTCCGTCACACTTTCTCGTCACACTTTCAATGAGCAGGTACAGGTGACACACGTGCTCCGCAGAGCACTCCATTCTAGTTGTATTCAATTACCTGTTTACCTTAGATTACATTTTTAGAGTTATCTGCTTTGAAAACATTTGAGGCTATATTATATATTAAAAACATTAAACCTTTTCCCACATACAATAAATCTGCAGCAGACAACTTCGAAAATATTAAGTTAAAAATATGGGAGCTCTCTATAAACGGAAAGAAAAATTATTGAATAAAGTTAAAAACATTCCAGCAAAAAGAGAAATTGCTTATAATGAGCAATTTCTCTTTATTTTCAAAAGTCGTCTTTATCAGAGGCATCAGGAAGCATTTGTATCTGGGAAAGGGTTGATCTTGAAAGTATTATTTTGATACAGACACGAACACTTTGTGGGTGAAATAAAAGAGAAATTGCTCATTTGGTGCAATGTCTCCTTTTTGGCCGGATTGCTCTAGCGATTCCGGTCTATAAGTTGGCGATGTCTGTCCGTCAACATTTTGGTTAAAGTTTCAGGTTGAGGCAAAATCTCAGCACTGGAAAGGGTTACAAACTTGAAACTTTGCCTGATATGAAGGTAAACCAGTAACAAGTTCTATTGATTTCTATGGTTACTTTGACCTTGACCTTAATTTGTCGATTTTCAAGGTCAAATTGCCGACAATCCGGCCTTACCGTCTTCAGGCATCTTTATCAGTGTAAGGGCTAATGTGATTCATTGTTATCACATAAATACCCTTATTTTCAAGTTGAGAACAAATCACGGATAAACGATATCCAACATGTGTGATATCAAATACACGTCATACACGCGACTACTGATGACGTCATTTTGACCTTTATCTTTATTATGTTTATTGTTAAGTTGTTAAATTTTACACATTGAAAAATGCAATAATACGTTATTTTGAATAAATAACGAGTCTTAATTGTTTAAAACATTGTTTGTTTTTTTCTTCTTATTCAAAATGATGAGGACTACTTTTTTATGCGGTGAATCACAAGTTCTTATGAAGAATATGTTATTCGGTCTTTGTTTTGATGTTGTCAATATTTTTCATTAAAACACACTGTTTAGGTGATAAAAAGAATCCATCACTCGTTTTACTTTGGAGAAGATTTCTTAAATTCGTCTCGAAAAAGAGAGTTATTAACCTCGCCAAGAGGCTCGGTTAATAACCGTCTTTTTCTAGACTCATTTAAGAAATCTTGATCTCCAAAGAAAACTCATGATGGATCCTATATTTATTTCAATTATACAGGTTGTGAATCCTTAGAAAAGTTAGACTTGACTGTGAACTTTGTTGGAGAATTAACTAGTATCGAATCACTCAAAGATCACTACCACTTCAATGAGCTGTAAGTACTCTGTGAACTTTGATTCAGAGTTCAATGATTTGATCATGGAGACGAGAATAAAGCAATTGAAACAGCATTTAACCCTTTCCCACAAACAACAAATATGCAGCAGAAGACTTAAAAACACATTGGCAAAAACCTCCATAAATGAGAGTTTTATTAATAAATATAGATCCACCATTGGGCTAAAAGGTAAGGTAATTAATGCTTAGGTGAATTTGCTGCTGTGACATAAATGAAATACTGTTGAAAATGGTTTTAAACTTCACTCAATCAATAAGTGTTATTCATGCAATGTGTTTCGGATATTATCCAAAGTCAATAAAGGGAACAGTGTAGATCTTTATTAGACTGTTAGGATTGCAAAAGTCACATGTACTTTTCCCCATCATGAATAGGTTCCTATAGCCAGGGACACTATATTACAGGGATATGAAGCGAATCGATAAGCTCCGTTATCTTCGCCTCGCTGTAAGAAAAGCGGTCATTAGCCCCTCTGGTCATTATCCACTTCGTACATTCATTTCCGCGATGGCTATCGATGTAGATAGACGGATGTTTTATTAAAATTAATAAGTTTAAAAAGAAATAACCGAGAATGTAAGTACATAACATAATTTCTATCTTTTTTTCTTACATTTACGTTAACTTTGAGCTTGTATTTAAACAAAAAATGATAGTTATTGCAATGAGTTTTTGAAGTCGATATTTTCCACAAAATTGTGGTCAAAAAATTCAAAACGAAGAATATAGGCTATGTGGGGGACCGCCATGTGTTCTATATTGCCGTTATAAACACATTTCAATGTTATATTATAAAAGATCATTGGCCAAACTGTGTCCTTATTATTTTAATATAGCTGATGTTTGCCGGAAATTTTCTAGAATTGTTTGTGAAAACTTGTGAAAAAATGCGATGAATTTTAAAAAAGATGACGACCATTTTGTCAAAATAACGAATCGGGGCTATGCAAAACACCATTTACTGTTCAATGTGGCCTTTGTAAATACATTGAAAGGTCAGATTGTAAAAGTTGAATGATCAATCTTGGTTTAAATTATTTTTACAAACCTGTTGTATGCAATGAAGAATCTAATATTGTCAGAGAAAAAATGATAAAAAATGCGATGAAATTTAACAAAATTGTGGTCAATAAAGTCAAAACGAAGAATATAGGCTATGTGGGGGACCGCCATGTGTTCTATATTGCCGTTATAAACACATTTCAATTTTATATTATAAAAGATCATTGGTCAAACTGTGTCCTAATTATTTTAATATAGCTGATGTTTGCCGGAAATTTTCTAGAATTGTTTGTGAAAATCCGTGAAAAAATGAGATGAATTTTAAAAAAGATGACGGCCATTTTGTCAAAATAACAAATAGGGGCTATGCAAAACATCAATTACTGTTAAATATTGCTGTTATAAACACATTGAAAGGTCAGATTGTAAAAGTTAAATGATCAATCTTGGTTTAAATTATTTGTACAAACCTGTTGTATGCAATGAAGAATCTAATATTGTCAGAGAAAAAATGATAAAAAATGCGATGAAATTTAACAAAATTGTGGTCAATAAAGTCAAAACGAAGAATATAGGCTATGTGGGTGACCGACATGTGTTCTATATTGCCGTTATAAACACATTTCAATGTTATATTATAAAAGATCATTGGTCAAACTTTGTTCTAATTATTTTAATATAGCTGATGTTTGCCGGAAATGTTCTAGAATTGTTTGTGAAAATCCGTGAAAAAATTAGATGAATTTTAAAAAAGATGACGGCCATTTTGTCAAAATAACAAATAGGGGCTATGCAAAACATCAATTACTGTTAAATATTGCTGTTATAAACACATTCAAAGGTCAGATTGTAAATGTTAAATGATCAATCTTGGTTTAAATTATTTTTACAAACCTGTTTGTATTCAATGGAGAATCTAATATTGTCTGAGAAAAAATGCGATGAAATTTTAAAAAAATGGCGGACATTTAGAAAAATAACGAATCGGGTTTATACAAAACATTATTTGCGGTTCTATATTGCCAATATATATACATTTAAAGGTCAGATTGATAATGTTGAATGATCAATGTTGGTTTAAATTATTTTTCACAAACCTGTTGTATGCCGAGATTCACCTAGAATTGTTTGAGAAAAACTGAGAAAAACGCGGATAAATTTTAACAAAGGGCGACCAATTAATGAAAATTATGGGTACCTAGATTTGTGTGTAACTTTCCAACAATTAATTCATGATATAAGGTTTTTAATCAATGAAATATATCCCTGTTTTAACAACGAAGGCAAAGTGTATAATCATTATTCAATGTTAATTTATTTCAGAATGGGCAAACTTCATGGCAGCAGAAGGGGACGAATTGGCAGGAGGCCAAAGAAAACGAAAAACAAATGCACTCCTTTAGCAAAGAAAGCTAGGAAATCAATAATTATATGATATACAGTATAATATTAAAACATTGGTACATGTACATGAATGAATGTATAGACGTAACATGTATTAAAATATTGGTATATGAATGAAAGTGAAAGTTAACCCTTTCTCACATAAAACAAATCTGCAGTAGACGACCTAGAACATCATAGACAAAATATCAAAGAACAAGTGTTGAATAAAGTTAAAAACATTGTGACAAAAGGAGCCATTATGAACAATTTCTCCTTTTGTTGTACTGTTTTCAAAAGTCGTGTGCTGCATCCAAAAATGATTGTCAAGATTCTTGAGCATTTTTTTTCCTTTAAAAAAATGGTTTGCCCTTTTTTATTAAATCATAATTACATTTACAATCTTAGATATATTTGCAAAATGAATGGCCAAGTATGAATTCGAATTTGTCTGCTGCAGATGTTTGAATGTCGAGAAGGGTTATTAATAAGAGTTTAATTACCAATTAGCCCATTTCCCTGTATGAACAATGAAAGGGTTATAAAACCAATTAATTAGTATGTAACCAACACGACAGGAACACGACAGGAAATGATTGCATAATGTTACATAACATAAGTCACCCTGCCATCTGGTCAGTGTGATATTATAGACCTCTTTAGAATTGCATATATTTTATTGTTTTGGGCCACCTCAATCAAGAGATAATCTCATGTTTTCAATAACAATCTGTTTTTCCATCAAACGATTTTTTAATAAAAAAATAATGTATTGTAATAACCAGTTATTGTTTTTATTTTGAAAAGATTAAAATACCACTTGACTAAGACTTCTTGATAAAATAATAAATTATTTTACACAAATTTGAATCTTTTGTCTATATTTTGTGTCCCTGGTTACTGTAAAGAGCGCTAGCAAATCAACGAAAACAGCCGTATTTGCACGCAAGTAACCGTTATCATACGCAAGTGAAGGTCGTTATCTATCGGAATGGGTAAATCAAAATGGCCGATACCTGTACGAAGCGAGGCCAACATATTACTGATAAGGCTGATAAAACCGCACGCGTTTCATATCCCTGTAATATAGTGTCCCTGCTATAGCATATTAGAAATATAAAAAAGTAAAGCTGTTATATTTTTAAATGGGATTGATTTATGTTCTGATTTCAGATATATGATGGGAAATCCGTGTTCACAGTATGAAGGATACAGAAATTATGTGATAGCAACATTACCAGGGCTGAGAGTATGAAATCAGACTTTGTTTGAGAAAATCAATCCTTTCTTACGAACAGACGCTTCCTGTCACCTCTGCAGCAGACACATTTTGGAAAAAAAATCCTTTTGCCACCATGTTTTCAACTTTATTAGATAATTGTTCTTTCAGTTTAAGAGAGCATCCATATTTTGGACTAAATGTTTTTAAGGATTAGGAACCGGGCGTCCTGGGTTTGATCCCGAGTCAAGGCAGTCATGGTGGAGTGCCCATGAGCAAGGCACATTTCCTAGCCTAGTACTGGTTTGTTTACCCAGGGATCATGAACTTACTGAAATAATGTTGAAAACAGCATAAAACTCCAATAAATAAATAACAAATATAAAGAGGCAATATTTAATATTCATTGCCTTTGGTTGTGCTGGTATTCAATTGTTACCATGGTATTTACATGACATATGAAATAATCATTAATTGGATAATATATTTCAACTTCAGTTTCTTCCAAATGAAAATAATTAAAAAGATAACAAAAATCTAATGTAAGGAAAACTAAAATTTCCACAATTTCAACTATTTCCTCTGACAGAGTAAGCGCCAAAAGATGTCAATAAATCTTTTGTATCATGAAATCAATTCACTTATTTCTTTGTACAGATAACTTCTGGCTTGAAATACAGTATCCCCAGCTAAACAGTTAACCTTTTCTCCACATATTTGTCACGTATCTTGACAAATACAGCAAACAACATTTGGAAACATTGTTACAAAGTGACATACTCTCAATGAGCAATTTCTCCTTTTGTCATAATGTTTTCAACACTATTTAATATAAAAAAAAAAGCCTTTCATTTATTAAGATTATTCAAAATGTTTGCCAAGATGTTTCCATAATGGTCTGCTGAAGATTTGTTGAATGTGGCAAAGGGTTAAAATAACCCTTTCCCTCATATAGACGCTTTCTGACGCCTCTGCAGCAGACGGCTTTTTGAAAACATAGTGACAAAAGAAGAAATTGCGCAAAACATGCAATTTCTCCTTTTGCCACAATGTTTTCCACTTTTTGTCTTAGGTTATCCATTCAATTATGGAGATTTTCTATGTTTTGACAAAATACGTTCAAAGTCGTCTGCTGTAGAATTGTTGTATGAGGGAAAGGGATAAAGGAAATACTTATACTTATTTTACATGAATTTTCTTTTACAGATGTTAGATGGATTATTAGTAGAAAAATCAGAGAGGATCAAAGCTGTACAAGTAAGTTTAACCCTTTCCCTAATACGACAATTCTGCAGCAGACGACTTTTAACGTATTTTGTCAAAACATAGAAAATCTCCATAATTGAATGGATAACCTATGACTAAAAGTGGAAAACATTGTGACAAAAGGAGAAATTGCACGTTTTGTGCAATTTCTTCTTTTGTCACTATGTTTTCAAAAAAGCCGTCTGCTGCAGAGGCGTCAGAAAGCGTCTATATGAGGTAAAGGGTTAATATTTTATATTTTTTTAACTTTGATTTTTCCCAATGTCTGTGTTGACATTGTGCCATGTATAAGGTTTAAGTTTTCACCTTTTCCCAGTTCTAGATGGATTTTGACGTATCTGCAGCAGACAACGTATGATTACATTGTGGAAAAAGGAAAGATGGCTTGTAATGAGCTTTTGCTACAATGTTTTCAACTCTTTTTAGTAATGGTACTTTCATTCATAGAGATTTTCTGTATTTTTGCCAAGAAGTTTTCAAAGTCACCTGCCGCTGAATTGTTTTATTCTGGAAAGGGTTAAGGCAAATTGTGTTTAGTATGCATGATATAAACCCATTCCCATAGATAACACATCTGAAGCAGACGACCTTGATAACACATATGCAAAAATGTGGAAAATCTCTATAACTAAAAGTAAAATTATTAAATAAGTTGAAAATATTGTTGCAAAAGAAGAAATTTTAAAATCATTATGAGCAATTTTTGCTTTTGCCAAATTCTCTTTTCAAATATTATCTGCAGGTGGGAAAGGGTTAAAAGGGTTAAGTATTTTAACGAAAGGGTTTTTTAAGGTTATCATTCATTCATATGCAAGCTGTCTATTTATTTTTGTGTCACCTTAACTTTTTTACCCATATCTAGACATTTTCTGCTGACTTTTGAAAAGATCGTTATGAAAGAAAAAATTGCTCATGATGAGCAATTTCTCCCTTTGCACAATGTTATCAACTATTATACCCTCAAAAAACACAGTTTTGGGGGGTATATAGGAATCACTGTCGGTCGGTCACCATATTTTGTTCAGCCTATTTCTTACAAACCACTGGGTGGAATTCAATAAAATTTTACATGAAGCTTCTATACCAAGAGGAGATATGCATACATTAAAGGTCTTACAATTGCATGTTATTTTCCAGAGTTATAGACCTTTTACGTCTGTCTGTCTGTCTGTCTGTCAGTCCCACCTAACATTGTCCGGCCCGCATCTTAACCATGCATCATAGAATTTGAACGAAACTTGACACAAACATTCACCATGATGAGGCGGCGTGTCGTGCACAAGACCCAGGCCTGTACCTCAAATGTCAAGGTCACACTTTTTTGTCAAAGGTTGAAACGAGTACTGTTTGAAAGGACTGTACCTTGTCCGGCCCACATTTCAACCATGCATCATAGGATTTTAAAGAAACTTGGCACAAACATTCACCATGATGAGGAGGTGTGTCGTGCACAAGACCCAGGCCTGTACCTCAAAGGTCAAGGTCACACCTAGAGGTCAAACATCAAAATGAGTACTGTTTGATAGGACTACCTTGTCCAGCCCGCATCTCAAACATGCATCTTAGGATTCTCAAGTTACTGGACACGCATGTTCACCATGATGAGATGGCTTGTACCTCAAAGGTGAAGGTCACACTCAGAGGTCAAATGTCAAAGTTCTCTGTTTGATAAGACTACCTTGTACGGCCCGCATCTCAACCATGCATCTTAGTATTCTCAAGTTACTGGACACACATGGTCACCATGATGAGGTGGCTTGTATCTCAAAGGTCAAGGTCACACTCAGAGGTCAAAATGAGGACTGTTTGATACGACTACCTTGTCCGGTCTGCATCTCAACCATGCATCATAGGATTCTCAAGTTACTGGGCACACATGTTCACCATGATGAGGCGGCTTGTACCTCAAAGGTCAAAATGAGTACTGTTTGATAGGACTACCTATTGGTTGGTCGGTCGGAAGCCATATTTTGTCCGGCCTATTTCTTACAAACCACTGGGTGGAATTCAATAAAATTGTACATGAAGCTTCTAAACCAAGAGGAGATGTGCATATTCTAAAGGTCTTACAATTGCATATTGTTTTACAGAGTTATGGCCCTTTTACTTATTAAGTTATGGTGTAGGTCAAGGTGCTGTTTTGGGGGTATTTATCATCTTCAGAAATAGTTCTAGTTATACTTTGATTTATAGAGGTTTACTTCAATTGTCCACAAATTATTCAAAGCTGTCTACAGCAGTTTTTATTGTATGTGCGAGACATTTCAGGATCACTTCACCATCATGTGTCTTTTGTTCCTTTGAACATGACAGGCGACATACTTTTGTTCCTTTGAATATGGCAGATGACACCCTTTTAATCCTTTGAATATGGCAGATGACACACTTTTATTCCTTTGAATATGGCAGATGACACACTTTTGTTCCTTTGAATATGACAGCTGACACACTTTTATTCCTTTGAATATGGCAGATGCCACACCTTTGTTCCTTTGAATATGGCAGATGACACACTTTTGTTCCTTTGAACACTTCTGTTTTAGGATTCTAATTAAATGTTGTCATTAGTATCTAGACCTTATTACCTAAATATCTAAACAACTGAAATTCGGGCTGCAATGAAATTTTACTCTTTTCTTTTGTAGGATTATGGTGTTATCAGAGCCAGAATAGTGCAACAGCAGTTGGAATATAAGAAAAAGAGAGTAAGTATTTATAACACTGTCCTTGATACAGATAACATTTGAAAGCATTTTGGGAAGCATGAGTTTGCTCTAAAGGAGTAATTCCTTCTTTTCCAACAATGTTTTCAAGTATGCATCAAAGCATTGTTCCAATATTCAAATGGTTACTTTGTTTTTTATTCGTTTTCAATTTAGATGACACTGAAGAACATTTTATCAGGGAAAGGGTCCACGTTTTTATGTCCACTATGAAAATTTATTTGGATTTTGTAAAACTATTTATTGCAAAAGGCAACAACTTAAACAACTTACTCAGTAACATAATTTATTGTAGGAACAAAACTCATGTGGCACCCACCACAAACTTTAGCTCAACCTCAAAAACACCATTGAGGGAGTGAAGCCCATGATCCTACAAACCACACCCCTTCCACAGTATATACATATGAGAGAGATAAGCAGAGGGCAACTTACCCACACTATTTATCTGCTTCTTGTGTCTCCAGATGGACTTTCATTCTTCAGATCCTTTTTTGGGTGGAAAATGATTGATTTTAATCCTTACCCACTTACAGCCAATCTGGAGCAGATGACTGAACACATTTAGGCCAAAATATGGATAATCTCTATTAACCCTTTCCCTCATATAGACGCTTTCTGACGCCTCTGCAGCAGACGGCTTCTTGAAAACATAGTGACAAAAGAAGAAATTGCACAAAACGTGCAATTTCTCCTTTTGCCACAATGTTTTCCACTTTTTGTCATAGGTTATCCATTTAACTATGGAGATTTCCTATGTTTTGACAAAATATGTTCAAAGTCGTCTGCTGCAGAAATGTAGTATGAGGGAAAGGGTTTAAGACGTGACAAGTATTGAGTAGAGTTGAAAATATTGAGGCAAAAGGAGAAATTGCTTATTATGAGAAATTTCTTCTTTTGCCAAAATGTTTTCAAAAGTCGTCTGCTTCTGATGCACCTGTAGTTGGGAATGGGTTTTGACATTGAAATTTATACAGTATTGTTGATTGAAACATTTACTAGAAATGATGTTTAGAAAATCATCTGACTTCTGGAAAATCTAAAGTATTATTTGCACTGAGTGATAAACATTTTTAGCGATGTCTTAATATATCATAAGTTGTCTGTATCAGGGGAAAATTTAATTACTTATTGAATTATAAAGGGTAAAGAGATAAAAGAAGCTAAGCTAGAAGAAGAAAAAGAAAGAAAAGAAAACGAGGAAGAAGAAGCCAGGTTTTGAAGGCAATTGGTACACAGATATTAACAAAGAGTAAGTACTGTTCACAAAATAAGCAATTGATATTTGCCAAATTCAAATTAACCCTTACAAATTACAGACCAATTTTTATGCAGCTGCAGCAGAAGGCTTTGGAAAACATTATGGTCAAAGAATATTTTGTCTTTTTAGCACAAATGTTATCCAATAATAATGACTTCCCTCAGCAAGGAGCGGCTGGAACACAATGAAACTTTATTGATATCTTAACCCTTTCCCTCATATAGACGCTTTCTCATCCCTCTGCAGCAGACGGCTTTTTGAAAACATAGTGACAAAAGACGAAATTGCAAAAAACGTTCAATTTCTCTTTTTGCCACAATGTTTTCCACTTTTTGTCATAGGTTATCCATTCAATTATGGAGATTTTCTATGTTTTGACAAAATACGTTCAAAGTCGTCTGCTGCAGAATTGTTGTATGAGGGAAAGGGTTAACCCTTTCCCACATACAACAAATCTTCAGCCTACATCTTTGAAAATATCTCAACTAATTAAAACATACTTTCATACAAATGAATTATCTTTGATGCATTGAATTAATCAAAATAGAGTGTAGATAATACCCCCTCCAAAATATTCAAACTAATTAAAACACTCTTAATTATCTTCAATCAAAACCTGTAAACAAAACACAATTTCATATCAAATATCAAAAACACTCTAATAAATACTAAAACACAAAAATAATTATATACCCACAGGGGTATTGTCCACTATTCATTTTAAGGGACAGGGTTTTTGTGAACGAATGAATTATCTTTGATGCATTGAATTAATCAAAATAGAGTGTAGATAATACCCCCTCAAAATATTCAAACTAATTAAAACACTCTTAATTATCTTCAATCAAAACCTGTAAACAAAACACAATTTCATATCAAATATCAAAAAACACTCTAATAAATACTAAAACACAAAAATAATTATATACCCACAGGGGTATTGTCCACTATTCATTTTAAGGGACGGGGTTTTCGTCCACAGGGTTTTTGTCCACCGGGGTTTTGTCCTATAGGGTTTTTGTCCCACCGGGGTATTGTCTGTACCCCGTCAGAAAGGGTTAACTGTTTACTTAATAAGATATTGCAGAGTCATCTGCTCTGTGTACATCTTTTGAAACAGTTTCGGCTTGGTGAATATAACTTGAATTCCGGGTTGATAAATCCTTGTATCAACCTCTCTCAAAGTTGATTATTATTAAATGTTATGTAAATTCAAGTCCTTTTGGTATTTTCAGTTGCGTTTCCGCAAAATCAAAGGAGAAAATTGGGAGAGTAACAGAAAGAAAGTTTTTCAGATTCTGGGACGAGAAATCGGCATTTACTCCAGAGTCAAGGGTTAAATGTCACCAGAAAATGGAAGAAGTGAAAGGCAGGGATAAAAAGAAAGAGTAAACAAGTTTTTGCCTATCAAGTTAAAGTGTTTTTTAATTTTTAGCTCACCGGAGCACAAAGAGCTCAAGGTGAGCTATTGTGATCACATTTTTGTCCTTTGTCCGTCCATCGTGTGTCATCAACAATTGCCTTGTTAACACTCTACAGGCTACATTTTGCATCCGATCTTCATGAAAGTTTATCAGAACATTCATCTCCCTCAAATATTGAACAAGTTTGAAACTTGGCCATATCAGGTCAAAAACTAGGTCACTAGGTCAAATTGAATAAAAATGTTGTTAACACTCTCGATGCCACGTTTTTAACTCGGGCATGTTGAAACTTTATCAAAATGTTTGTCTTTATGATATGTAGGCCAAGTTCAAATGTGGTTCATGTCGGGTAAAAAGTAGGTCACTAGGCCAAATTGAAGGAAAATCTTGTTAAAACTCTAGAGGCTATATTTTTGGCTTTTAGCATCTTAACATTTTGTCAGAATGCTTGTCTTAATGATATCTAGGTCAAGTTCAAATATGCATTATATTTGGTAAAGAAAAATAGGTCACAAGGACAATTTTGTTAACATTCCGGAGACTGCATTATTTTAACTTGAAATTATTGAAACTTTTTCAGAATGTTTGTCTTGATGATATGTAGGCCATCTTTGAATATGGGTCATAAACGGTCAAAAACTAGGTCAAAATGCCAAATTTAAGGTTTTTTGTTAACACTCTAGAGGCTTAATTTCTGCTTCAGGAGCTTGAAATCTTTTCATAATGCTTGTCTTAATGATATCTAGGTCAAGTCTGAATTTGTGTCATATTAACTAAATTGACGGAAAATCTTTTTCAACACTCTGGAGACTGCATTTTTAGCTCGACTATTTGAAGAATATGAGAGCTACACTACTCACCCTGGTGTCGGCGTCCACGTCACACCTTGGTTAAGGTTTTGCATGCAAGTACTTAAATACTACAAGTTAGATTATAAAGTTAGATAACTCTATCCTGTATTTTATGCAAGTTATGGCTCTTTTTTTACTTAGAAATTCTGGTTAAAGTTGTGCGTGCAACTAAATTAAGAGTCCATATCTCAGTATTTACTTGATGCATTGCATTGAAACTGTATACAACCCTACCCAACTATCATGATTATGTAGATTATCAAGTAAGATAACTCTATCCTGCTTTTTATGCAAGTTATGGCCCTTTTTTTCTTAGAAATTCTGGTTAAAGTTTTGCATGCAACTACATTAAGAGACCATCTCTTAGAAACTACTTAATGCATTGCATTGAAACTTTATACAACCCTTCCCAACCATCACACCTATGTAAACAATCAAGTATGATAACTCTATCCAGTATATTTTGCAATTTATTGCCCTTTTTTTAACAAGAAATTTGGTTAAAGTTGTGCATGCAACTACATTAAGAGTTTGATATCCTAGTATTTACTTTATGCATTGCTTTGAAACTTTATACAACCCTTCCCAACTATCACATCTATGTTGATTTTCAAGTTAAATAACTCGATCCTGCATTTTATGCAAGTTATGGCCCTTTTTGCACTTATAACTTCTGGTTAAAGTTTTGCATGCAACTACATTAAGATTTCATATCTTAGTAACTACTTGATGCATTGCAATGAAACTTTATACAGCCCTTCTTAATCATCACACCTATGTAAACAATCAAGTACGATAACTCTATCCAGCATCTTATGCAAGTTATGGCCCTTTTTGGACTTAGAAATTCTGGATTAAGTTTTGCAACTACATTTAAAGTGTAATCTCATTAACAACTTGAAGCATTGCATTGAAACTTTATACGACCTTCCCCAATTTCACAACTATAAACACAACCAATTAAGATAATGTGTATTGGCATAATATCTTGGACAAGTTTGATAACTAGCCATATCGCTTTTGTCAATTAAGAGTTATCGCCCTTTCATTAAAGAAATTGCCTAAAATTGGGATTGTCAGCTCAATAACTTTAGAAGCCTTTGTCCAATCATCACCATATTTGGTCAGAATTTGTATTGGCATAATATCTCGGACAAGTTCGATAACTAGCCATATCGCTTTAGTAAATCAAGAGTTATTGCCCTTTAATTATAGAAATTACCTAAAATTAGTCTTGTCAGCTCAATAACTTTAGAAGCCTTTGTCCAATCATCACCAAATTTGGTCAGAATGTGTATTGGCATAATATCTTGGACAAGTTTGATAACTTACCACGTTATCTTAGTCACTACACACTTATGTCCCTCGAAATGGCCAAACAGTGTCTGCTCTCTAAATTTGCCTGATGTACAACCAATTATCACTATACTTAATTGGTCTCAAAAGAACAGGACAGGCGTATTTTGAGATATTTGGCGCTCTTGTTCAATGATACATGAGTGTCTAAATTGCGAAAAGGGAACATTCATATCATGTTGCAAGGAGGTGCAAGCTGATACTAATTGACAGTCGGCACGGCACGGGTTCGAAGATGTTTTTTTAATGTAACGCTGTTAAAATTAGTGCAAATAACATTATTGCATTTGCATAAAAGAGCAATGTTCAAAACATTTTTTTTTTTCCAACTCCATTTTGAAAGAACACTCTTTCAACAAATCTGAAGCTCATGACTGAAAAATTTTAATTGAAAATATGGAAAATCTCTATAAATGAAAGTATAATTATTTAAAAGAGTAACTCCCTTTGCCACAATGTTTTCTAAAGTAGTCTTCTGCTTATCAAGTGGGAAAGGGTTTATTCAGTGATGCCAAAACAGAGATGCTGCAAGACCTGTGTTTGCTTGATGCCGCCCATACAAAAAAATGCAAGGGCCACCGGGTGAAACAGTTCTAGTTTTTATCAGGGGTATATAACATGAAGGAGACGCTCGGCTGAGAATGTATCTTTTCTCAAATCCGCTTCATGCTAGATTACTATTTTATGTGACTTGGCTCATTCATTTTTTTTTCAGACATTCCAGCTTGCCTTAGATCAGGAGGTGAATGCAGACAATAGTTCCTGTAAGAGATCACAGATAACTGGACATTTACTAGTCACTATGCCAAAGGTAATACATACTGCAATGTTTACAAGTCACTATGGCAAAGGTTATTCATACTGAAATTTTTACTAATTAATACAGCAAAGTTAAATAATTCTGCTATGTTTACTGGTCACTATGGCAAAGGTTATTCATACTGCAATGTTTACTGGTCACTATGGCAAAGGTTATTTATACTGCAATGTTTATTGGCACCATGCGATCACAAATTATAAAACAAAGCATGGTCTACTTCTATCATGTAGCCTTTAACTGTTGATTCTCTTTAAAACACTTTTTACATAATTTTAAAGGGAGAAAACTAAGAAACTTGTGTAGCTATGGTTACAGTTCATAGACACTGCACTTCCAGGCATTGACAAGGGTGATCGTGTTAACCTTTTCCTACATGCAAACACTTTTTGACACCTCTGGAGCAGACGACTTTAGAAAAGATTGTGGCACAAGGATAAATTGCTCATCATGAGCGATTTCTCCTTCAGCCCAGGGACAATATATACAGGGATACGCGTCGACAAAAATATCGATTAAATCTCGGACTTCGCGAGATTTCGCGATAACTCTCAAGATAGCATCATTTTACAGTCGCCATCTTTACGAATACATAAGACAAAAGGTATGATATTTTATTTCACTAGATTGACTTTAATGGAGTACAGAAATATAATTTTTAATTAAATGAATGTCAGCATTAAGAATCATAGGACATGTAATTGAGAATATCTTTTTAAAAATGATCGTTTTAAGGCTAAGTTTGGTTGCGACAATCATTGGAAAATTGTAAACAAAGGAAAGTTGATAAATTTCAATCGATGGCGAAGCGAGAAACATCACATTGTTCCCGACGATAAATGGTTGGAATTTAGGTTCAAACTTCATGGTTAATTGCTCAAAAGATAAATAGATTATATAACTTGTATCTCAATCATTTATAATGTCCCACTTTTCATTTTTATTGTTTTATTTGTGTCCTGAATTAGCCTCGTTTTGCTCTATTGCATCAATTTGTAATCAAACATCTCGGCCATCAAGAAAAACTTGTCTACTTTGAAAAACAGTCTTCATGTCTTAACTGCATACAAAATGATAAAGTATTATTTTCCAAGAAGTAGAGATGCTATTAAGTGTACCTTTATCATTAATAATGTATAACTTGTCTTTTTAAATGTTTTATTCATGTTCTGAATTTGCCCTATTTTGCTATTTTACATCAATTCTTAATCAACTTCCTAGCCAACCAAGGAAAACATGTCTACTTTGAGACAGTTTTCAAGTCTCTACTGCATCAAAACATGATAAAGTATTATTTAACAAGAAGTTGAGATGCTATAAAGTGTACCTTTATCATTAATAGTGTATAACTTGTCTTTTAAAATGTTTTATTCATGTTCTGAATTTGCCCTATTTTACATCAATTCTTAATCAACATCACAGCCAACCTAGGAAAACATGTCTACTTTGAGACACATTTTTCATGTCTTTACTGCATCAAATAAGGATTTAATATCAATTAACAAGAAGTTGAGCTGTTATCTATTGTGAATTGAATCTGATATGACTATTATACATATTTAAATAAAAACTAATAAACATCTTGTATTCATGAACAGCATGCATGCATTATAAGATTCTAAGCCCACGCATTCTATTAGAACATTTGGTGAACATACACATAACAATGACAACAGGGCGGGTATTGTTTTGTGAAATGGCTAAATAAATTTATTTTTCCTTTCAGATCAAATAAATATAATACAGCCTCAAAAGGAAAATGGGTCGACGCTCGATCCTTATTCATAGAAAAAGGATTGGACGTAGAAACCGCACCAAAAAGCACCCCTCAAGGTTCAACTTTCATGAATCTATCTTTATTCTCAAACTATTTTGGTATAAAGCAATGTCATACAAGATATCTGTTCATATTAGATTTATAAATTCTAATTATACAAGATAAGCAGTCGTGTTATTTCATAGCAGACCTTAACCCTTTCCCACCTGCAGACTCATTTTGACGCATATATGCAGAAGATGACTTTTGAAAACATTGTGGCCGAAGTTGAAATTGCTCATTCCTTTGGCCACCATGTTTTCAAATTTATTTAACAATTAAGCTATCTTTTAAGGAGATTTTTCAGGTTTTTGTCACTATGTTTTCAAAGTCGCATGTTGCGAATTTGTTGTATGTGGGAAAGAGTTAAAACCCCATGCAACCTAGGAACAGATTCATTGATGAAAAAATATAAAAATTGTATGTACATTGATCAGACAAGGTTTTTTTTTTGGCATATTTTGAATATATAGTAAATTGTTGATACATTATGATTAAGGCATAATATTTTGTAGTCTTGGGCTAATCCATTTGTGTTTTTTTAGCACATACAGAGGCTTTCTGATGCCTCTGCAGCAGGCTATTCTCAAAAACATTGTGGCAAAAAGATAAATGCTCATAATGAGCAATTTTTTCCTTTTGCCACAATGTTTTTAACTTCAGTAAATAATTGTTTCATTTATATAGTTTCCATATTTCTTTGACTTAATTGCTGGGAAACAACTGTGAGAAACTTTATAAAATTTAGCTTTAATATAACGATTATTGTGAAGAATATATTGGAACCTTTTCTCATTGAGAGGAAGGATTACCTTGCAAATTATAAATAAAAGTATGTCACTGTATACTGTTTCTTGTCCTGGTGTTAAAGTATATTGATTGATTTGGGTTTAACGCTGTTTTCAACAAATTTTCAGTCATATCTAACAGTCAATTCACCTATTCATGTGTTTCCAGTTATCCAAAAAACAATCCTTCCAAGCTACTGGCTGCTTTTCCACATAGACTGTTAGACCATTTGTGGAAGATGAATGACGCTTGTCACAATGACTTTTGTCAAACGAAGGAAGAATGTTGGCCAAGTTTGGGTTCAAACTCACAAACCCTGTGTCGCTACCGACTGAGCTATCGGGGCTCGGCTAGTGTTATATATAAGTGAATGAATTGAATCAGCAGTTAGTTGTTAGGCTTGATTTACCTTGACTGAATCCTATCCTGCTATTAGTCATGATTCTACATTTGCAACCGGGAGTGTAGAACATGCACTCTGATCAACATCTGCTGTCTTTGCTTTTAAGTTTTACCAAGAAAAAAGAGCATTTACTACGTATATTGTTTGCGCCATGTTTTGATCTTAAATGTCCTCGTATTCCTGACATGGATACATATATATTGTCACAGCTGTCACAAGTATACACATAAGTTTTATCCTGCTTTAATTTTTTTTACACTTTGGCAGTGCCTCATTATCGGAACATTCAATGTCACTACAAGTATATTCTCCAAGTAAAGTTTCTAAATCAAGATCATGACAATTAATGAAGTCGTGTTTACTATAAGCCATTTTGACTAATAAGCGAATGGCGAAGAGATCTTGCCTTAATCTTTATACTTAATTTGTGGCCATCAAATTTTAATTATGTCGTTATTTCTTTAGGAAAATTAAAACATAAATGAAAATAATAATAGATCAAAGGCGAAAGGTAAAACATCTTGTAATTAAGGTCAATCAACAAATTAATATAAAACTTAACCATCTTTTATGATAAACACCTCCTTCCCGCTATCGGATTAACAGCAACCAAACTGCGAAACTCGAACTTTGGGAAAATTAAAACATAACTGAAAACAATAATAGATCAAGGGCGAAAGGAAAAAACATCTTGTAATTAAGGTCATTCAACACAATTATTATAAAACTAACAAGGCCTCGCTATCGGATCAAAGTCAAAAGTTTTTATTGACGAAAAACATTACAAATGTTTTATAGTCCTTACAGGCGGACAACAATATATATATTATATAACATGAGAAAAATATAATAAATGGTTAGTTAGGAATGTTAAACAGAATTGTCATTTTCTTTCTGGCGATAAATAAAAGCCTCGTATGTAAATTTAGCCAACTTGCTCATAACTATTGTAGATTGACATTTAAGCAGCTGTACAAACTTTTGCCTAGTTGGCCATTTACAATAGTATTTAGGCAGAATAGTATTTCTTAATTCTCGATAATAGGGACAAACTAGAATAAAGTGATGTTCATTTTCCAAAACATTCATTGTGCATTTTTTACATATTCTACTGGTACGTGGTGTGTTGTTATGTCGACCGGTTTCGATCGCTAAAGAATGGCTTGAACATCTCAGTTTACTTAATGCCTGTCTATGTCTGAAGTTCGATACATGTACCATATATGGTTCCATTGCAATATCATTTTTTATTAGTGAAAATGTATCAAGTTTGCTAGACGTTTCAATGTCATTGTGATAATGCTGTAAGTATTGATCATATATTCGTTGCGTTATAGCGGCGATATGACCATCATTTACAGCAGTACTGTTCCATAAAAATTGAAATCCTAAGCCACATAATAATTGTTTCACATTAACAGACCATGTATTACAATTGTTTGAGCCAATGTTATTACAATTATACATAAGTTTATACATCAGGGAATCTGGAGTTTTGCCAAGCTTATACCAATATTTGATAATTCTAATTTTTCTAGTAACAAAAAGAGGGAATCGCCCAAGTTCACCATAGATACAAGCATTCGTTACATTGCGATTTATGCCCCTTTCATGAGTATGAACTTCCTTTAGTGATAGTTCTAGTTTGTGAATGCATCGAGTACCATTCATAACCACCTTCCTTACGGGCGTATTTTGTGGCTTTGGTACTCTTGTTTCCTCTTAAAATATTTCATTTCTGCAAATTTTCAGAGGAGTTTTTTATGGAGGCCATCCTAATAACCGCTCATAATCCTACAGATAACATTTTTAGTAAATTGGGTATTTACTCCATTTTTTTTTTTTAATTACTTCTTATTTTTAAATTGTGTAACAGGGATAACTTTACCACATCCTTTTTTTTCGAATTGCTTTTTTTGTACGATTTGAAATCATTGTGGCAAATAAACAATATTTTAATGTAGATTAACTAATGCTTCTAATTGTTGGAAAACTTATATATTTGGGGATCCCTCATTCATCCAGGCACTTTTTAAAATTTACTTTAATATAATACACAGTGTACATCTAAGATTAGTATTTGTCTTGTTCACATTAAAATAGTTTTTATCACATTCATGTACAAATAAATCAGGACTATGCATGTAAATGAATCAGGGCAATGCATGTAAATGAATCGGGACAAAACATGTAAATGAATCAGGACAATGCATGTGAATAGATCAGGACAATGCATGTAAATGAATCAGGACTATGCATGTAAATGAATCAGGACAATGCATGTGAATAAATCAGGACAATACATGTAAATGAATCAGGACTATGCATGTAAATGAATCAGGACAATGCATGTAAATAAATCAGGACAATACATGTACAAATAAATCAGGACAATGCATGTGAATAAATCAGGACAATGCATGTGAATAGATCGGGAATGCATGTGAATAAATCAGGACAATGCATGTAAATGAATCGGGACAATGCATGTGAATAAATCGGGACAATGCATGTAAATGAATCAGGACAATGCATGTAAACGAATCTGGACAATGCATTTAAATGAATCAGGACAATGCATTTAAATGAATCAAGACAATGCATGTAAATGAATCAGGACAATGCATTTAAATGAATCGGGACAATGAATGTAAATGAATCAGAAACTATGAATGTAAATAAATCAGGACTATACATGTAAATGAATCGGGACAATGCATGTAAATGAATTGGGACAATGTATGTAAATGAATCGGGACAATGCATGTAAATGAATCCGGACAATGAACGTAAATGAATCAGGACAATACATGTAAATGAATCAGGACAATGCATTTAAATGAATCAGGACAATGCATGTAAATGAATCAGGACAATATGTAAATGAATCAGGACAATGCATGTGAATAAATCAGGACAAAACAAGTGAATAAATACAAACAAGAGGGCCATGATGGCCCTGGAATCGTTCACCTGATTTTTTACTTTAGCTATATAAGGCCCGCCCCCTGGCGGCCATAGTTTCCGACCATTCAACTTGGCTTGAAGGAATCTGATAGAGGGTCACCCTAGGAACATTTCTACAAAATTATTTGAAAATCGGCCTGACATTTTGGGAGAAGAAGATTTTTTAAGTATTCACTATAGCCATATAATGCAAAATAGCCCTACCCACTGGCGGCCATGTTTTTTGACCAATCAACATGGCTTTAAGGAATCTGAAAGTGGGTCACTTAAGGATCATTTCTACAAAATTATTTGAAAATCGGCCAGACACTTTCGGAGAAGAAGATTTTTTAAGTTTTTACTATATCCATGTAAGGCAAAATAGCCCCGCCCCCTGGCGGCCATGTTTTTCGACCAATCAAATTGGCTTGAAGGAATCTGATAGAGGGTCATCCAAGGAACATTTCTACAAAATTATTTGAAAATCGGCCTAAAACTTTCGGAGGAGAAGATTTTTTAAGTTTTCACTATAGCCATATAAGGCAAAATAGCCCCGCCTCCCTGGCGGCCATGTTTTTCAACCAATCAACATGGCTTGAAGGAATCTGTTAGAGGGTCATCCAAGGAGCATTTCTACAAAATTATTTGAAAATCTGCCAACCAGTTTGGGAGAAGAAGATTTTTTAAGTTTTCACTATAGCCATATAAGGCAAAATAGCCCTGCCCCCCATGGCGGCCATGTTTTTCGACCAATCAACATGGCTTGAAGGAATCTGACAGAGGGTCATCCAAGGAACATTTCTACAACATTTTTTGAAAATCTGCCAACCAGTTTGGGAGTAGAAGAATTTTGAAGTTTTTTCATTTCGTTGCCATGGAAACCAGAAATTCTGCATGGATCCAAAAAATTTGAAGGAAATCTGGTGGATCATTGAGAGGATGCTTTCTGTGAAGTTTCATCCCAATTGACCCACTGGTTACTGAGGAGAAGAAGTTGACGCACATTGGACGACTGACGCCGGACAAAAGGCGATCACAATAACTCACCTTGAGTAAAGCTCAGGTGAGCTAAAAACAGGAAATAACCATAGAAACACGTCAGATTCTAAGTGAGGTACTTCTTCAGAGAAGATCGGTAATCAGTGGACCAGATCTAGAGTACCAGCCTCTTGATTCAAAGGTTGAGGGTTTAATATCCCATGACTACTCAAGTCAATCATTGGAATTCCCCTACACACTTGGCACAAAATACTGCTTAGATTTCAAGGAAGCAGATATAAAGAGTATACTATATAAGTTGTAAAAAGGTTGCTTCATAAAACATGTGAATAAATACAAAAAAAAGAAGAAAATAATCATAGAAACATGTCAGATTCTAAGTGAGGTACTTCTTCAGTGGACCAGATCTAGAGTACCAGCCTTTTGATTCAAAGGGTTAGATTTCACATCCCAGATTTCCATGAAGCAGATATAAAGAGTATACTATATAAGTTGTAAAAAGGTTGCTTCATAATTTATGTCAAATAAACAAGTTTAAACTATTACAAATTGATTTCTTCTTCATCTATGGAAATTAAATTCACCCTATTTGGATTCTCTTAATATATATTATTAACTGTTTGCTAGGAAAAAACAATGTCTGCAAATTGAGGGCATACAATCAATTGAAATTCGAGTTGTAAATGTAATTGGTAAAAAAGTAATATTATTCGGTACTCGTAATCAAATGTTTGAAATTTTACCACAATTTTTCAAACTATCATCTACTACAGGATCAGCAAACGTTGTCTGTCTCATTCTTCTGTTAAACTTTAACTTCCTGAGAGTTAAGCAGAAATTTCTCCTTTTGCCACAATGTTTTCAACCCTATTTAATAAATATACTTTGAAATATAGAGATTTTTCATACTTTTGTCCATATGTTTGCTGTTGCAAAGATTTAAACCATATTGATTGATTGAAAAACATGACTGTGAGGGGATGGGACTTGCAATCCACGTTAGGATTGTTAACTAAACATTCAAATCAGAAATATTTGAAGTGTGCTTTTACTTCCAACGCAAAGACTTACCTCTTCATCATTGTATATTATACTACGTGGTTTTGAGATCCCATCTTTTTCATTCAATAGGATTTGACCTTTAGAAAGGTCAGATGAGATCTCAAAAATAATGTTTGTTCCTTCACTGCATACAAATATTCTACCATCTCTGCTAACGGTTAGACCTCTGGGTTTTTTCATAAGCTCATGTGTAAAACATGCAGTAACTTGACCATCTAGGGTCATGCTGAGTACTTTGTTGTTGGTATAATCAGAGATGTAGAGAATACTCGTATTGGGATTGATGGCGATAGAAGTATCACAACCAAACCGTACAGTACCATCTTTTTCTTTACCATCTATTTCTTGTTTAACTAATCCATTCATGTCTAGTATTTGTATCTGATCTGGGTTCCTACAAGACACAACTAATGTGCTGTTAAAGTATACTATTCCCATACAGTCAGTGTTTGTTTTTATTGTTTTCTGAACCGTAAATGTGTCCGACACAATCAGAATCGTTTTGTTGTTAAGTGTTGTCACTGCTATTCTCTTCGCATCAATCCTTGTCAGTTCATACGGTGATATGTCAAATTGTATGTCCGATACAATAGTCTTACTTGTCATATCTACATGTTTTACCTTCACATTGTCAGGATCAAGTACAACCAGTCTGCTATCAGATAACCTTATCATGCCTGTGATTACACTGTAATAATAACTACCAGATTGCACATCAATATCTTGAAACTTGAATGGGCATTTCTGAATCACACCCAGGATGCCAGAAGAAAGCTTGTCGGAAGTATTTGATGCTACAAATCTGTATCCAGAAATATTGTTGTCCATTTTGACAGAAGTCAAGCATGCATTCAAAATTGTTTTCTGTGTCTTTGTCTTCAATATTAACAGTGCTGCCAATCTTTTATTGGTTGTGCTACAATTGTCCAGGTCATTCATAAGGGATGTTATTCGTGGAAATACTGTTTCACATGTGTTTTCAATGGCAGACATCATCTCTAAATCTTTGTCTCTCAATCTCCTCACACTTTTTATCACATTCAGATGGTATTTTTCAGCATTTGCTTTATTTCCTGTAGCAATTTTCATGTTCTCTTTGAATTCATTCTGGAGACTCTCTAGCTGATCTTTGAATTGCTTAAGTTCTTCAGAAGCACAACAGATATCGTCAATAGCTTGGATTTCTGTACAGTTTCTGTGATCAATCTGCTTGCATAATTTGCATAAAGCCTGGCCATGTGACTGGCAATAGTGAGTAATTAATTCAAATTTATGCTCAGCACATACTTCTAGTTCATTTACCGTTGTAGGCTTACTAACTGGCATGTCAGTTTTATCTTTAAGAATATGGCTTCTTGATGTCTTTGATTTTCTGTGAACATTATAACAGACTGAACACAGATATTCGTTACAATCAACACAGAATCCGTCTGCATTGTTGTTTTCATCATCTTGAAGACAAGGGTCACAAAATACACTCACTGCCGTAGCTTGATGTTCACCATCCTCTGTTGTAACTTCATCTGAATGGGATTCCTTTTCTGCCACGATTGTTAAATACTGGTTTTTCTTCCAACTTTTACAACAACAGCTTTGGATTCAGCAAAACCAATTTTACTTTTTGCTGCACAAAGAATTTGTCTGGAAAAATAATATGAACTAATTATGAAACAAGTTAATGGAGTGGTGCAAGCAATACAAAAGTCCCCTACCGGACACAATTTATAAGTTAAAAAAGGCACATTAATCTGTCAAACCTCAATTTAGAGTATGCCCCTTGACATACGTGGTCTTCTAATGGTCCTGAATAAATGTGTGAAGTTCTAGAGTTGTAGACATGAAATTGCTGAACAAAATATTCAAGTTTGACCTTGACCTTTGGAGTAAGAGTTGCTGGTTATTGTGCATGACACATCATCTTGCTATGAAGAATAATTGTGTGAAATAATATCAAAATCCATTCAATCATGTGACAGACACAGCACGGACACGTCAAAAAAGCCTGTTTGAGCCTAAATGTTGACCTTTACCTTGAGAGCAGCTGTCTTGTTGTTGTGCATGACACATCATCTTGTTATGGAGAATAATTGTGTGAAGTAATATCAAAATCCATTCAAGCATATGGAAGATACAGCTCGGACACGAAATTGCTGACGGACAATGTTTGAGCCCAAACTGTGACCTTGACCTTTGGAGTAGGTGGCTGGGTGATGTGCATGACACATCCTCTTTTTATGGAGAATAATTGTGTGAAGTAATATCAAAATCCATTGAAGCATGTGGAAGATACATCCGGTCCCGTACAGGAAATTGGGGACAGAGAATGTTTGAGCCCAAACTGTGACCTTGACCTTGTGAGTAGGTGGCTGGGTGATGTGCATGACACATAATCTTATTATGGAGAATAATTGTGTGAAGTAATGTCAAAATCCATTCAAGCATGTGGAAGATACAGCCTGGATACAAACTTGCAGACATTGTTTGTGCCCAAAGTGTGACCTTGACCTTTGGAGTAGGTGGCTGGGTGATGTGCATGACACATCATCTTGTTATGGAGAATAATTGTGTGAAGAAATATAAAAGTCCATTCAAGCATGTGGAAGATACAGGTTGCCAGGACAAGAAATTTCAGATGGACTGACGGACGCGAGCAAACCTCTGGTCCAGGCTAATAAAAATCAGCTTGAAAAGAGTAAATCTAGTAGATCTACAGTCTTCAAAATAAGAATAAACTAGAATCATACATACAGACAAGTATTGAATGCAAAATCTACATAAACTCAAATATTTGCAGCTTAACCCTTTCCCTCATATAGACGCTTTTTGAGTGACGCCTCTGCAGCGGACGGCTTTTTGAAAACATAATGACAAAGGAAGAAATTGCTCAAAACGAGCAATTTCTCCTTTTGCCACAATGTTTTCCACTTTAACCAATTCCCTCATATAGACGCCTCTGCAGCAGACGGCTTTTTGAAAACATAGTGACAAAAGAAGAAATTGCACAAAACGTGCAATTTCTGCTTTTGCCACAATGTTTTCCACTTTTAGTCATAGGTTATCCATTCAATTATAGAGATAGCCCATCTTTTGATAACATATGTTCAACGTCGTCTGCTGCAGAAATGTCGTATGAGGGAAAGGGTTAAAATAATTAGGGACCCCTTCAAATGATTTAAATTTCTCCAATACAATAGACAGCTACAACACATTGAGGAGATATTCAAATTATTTGGAGAATTCACCAATTTAATTGAAAGATATTTTTAATAATTTAATTGAACAAAATTTGGATAACTATGAATTTGTTACATTCCTCATACAACAATTCTGCAGCAGACGACTTCGAACATATTTTGTCAAAAAATAGAAAATTTATATAATTGAATGGATAACCAACCTATGACTAAAAGTGGAAAACATTGTGGCAAAAGGAGAAATTGCTCGTTTTGAGCAATTTCTTCTTTTGTCACTATGTTTTCAAAAAGCCGTCTGCTGTAGAGGTGTCTATATGGTGGAAAGGGTTAAAGCCCCACCCCCCCGCTTTATTAATGACAGCTGAATTAGACTAACAGCCTTATTCTATTAACCATTTTCCACTACCTGACACAAATGACCATTGTAGTGACTAGATCATGAGCAAGTTTACCTTTTGTCACAATGTTTACTTTATCCAATAATTATACTCACCTTCAAAGAGATTTTCCATACCGATTTATGTTTGCCTACTTAAAAACAAGATGTGTTTGTGAAACACTGATGCCCCCGAATGGCAACATCTAGGTCAAAGGTCAAGGTCGCAAGGTAAACAATTTTGGTACTGATAGAAAGGTCATGTCACAAGGTATACATATGTGAAATATGGTAGCCGTACCTGTTATGGTTCAAAAGTAATGGCCAAGGTTAAAGTTTTTTTCGAGAATGGCAACATCTAGTTCAAAGGTCTAGGTCGCAAGGTCGAATATTTTGGTACTGACAGAAAGGTCATGTCACAAGGAATACACATGTGAAATATGTACCTGTTATGGTTCAAAAGGAGTGGTAAAGGTTAAAGTTTTTTTCGTGCAGACAGACAGACAGACGTGCAGACGTGCAGACAGGCCAAAAACTAGATGCCCACCGAATCGGTGATTCCGGGGGCATAAAAAGCATGCGGAAGATTTGTTGAATGTGGGAAGGAGTTAAATTCTTGCCAACACTTTATTTTATGATCCAAAAAATCAAAAAAATATTTGGTGCTGTCTCTTTATCATTTGAGAGCTGTACATATTTTAGTTTTTACGTTCAAAATACGCTGTACACCTTAAGATTTCACTTTAGAATAACAACTAAAACGACTAATATTTACCTGCCCAGGCCAACCGTTTCTCTGCATGTCAAGGTTTATTCTCAAAAACCAGATCAATAGCACCTCTTAGAAGAGAAAGCGAAAGTAGAAATCATGCGAGTAACAGCTTGTGTCGATATTTTCGGTTATCTGTGATGGATAACCTGAGTAAATGTACCATTGTGACGGTCAAAGGAGAGCAATTCAGATCGGCGCCGCCAGTTAAACAAATTTGTTGAGTGAATTTCAGTTTTATAAAGTGAAATACCCTCTGACTGATTTGTTTGTTGTTAGCTATATTGACAGCTTAAGAGCCATTTTCAGAACAACATGTAGTTTCTGAAATCGAGAGTAAAATTCAATGCGAGATAAGGGTTACCAGGGATGTAGATAAGAGGGATAGGCATAACTAAACTGTATACTAAAATATCACCCGTGCCAACATTTGTAGCAAGTAAAACTAAAAAACTATTCAAGATATGAAAACAAGACGAATAATTGACAAAGAGAAGCCGCAATTTCTCGTTTTACATGTAGAAATAAGAAAAAAGAACATTTAAATCCACAAACAACTGTAGACGGTAATATGCTGACATATGTATCCCTTTGAAGACTGTTGTATACTTCAAATTACCTCCCTTTAAGCAATACCAGGATATTTACCTTGTGATTCGTATGAATAAGATTGATAAACATTGAAATTATATGATTGAAAACTATTATTTAAATTAGTAACAACATCAAAATCAAATTTAAGCCAAGATAAATGTGTACACATTTCATTAATTGTTTGTAGATACCCTAATGTATAGGTATGAATATAAATTTTATACTGTTATAAACAAATTTACATTTCAACGTACTAAGTCTGTGAATCTCACAGAAACACCCATTTCAACATACCAACATGTTAAAGTAAATTTAAGTATGAACCGTTTTTGTATGTACTGAAACTAGAAACGTCCGTTTGTGTATAAGTATATTTCCAATATTTGCGATTTTATATTGAGACTAGCTAACCCGGCACGACGTGAACTTTCTCTACCAAATTGGTTGTTGTATGTGGGAAACGGTTAGCTGCTGAACATGTATTTAAATGTTTAACTCTGTGAAATATTTGTATTCCCTTTAAATTGTTTATTTAAATCGTCATACATGTGTATTATTAGACAAAGGTGTCAGACAAAATGGCAACTTAGTTAATTTGTGCGTATACTTCAAATTACCTCCCTTCAAGTACTACCAAGAATTTTTTCTTGTGATTCGTATGAATAAGTTTGATAAACATTAACATTTCAACTAGACGGCAACATTTATTGTGAAACAGATATTTCTGTGGTTTATATATGTTCATGTCTGCACTTCTTCATCTAGAATTACTGCGTAATATATGATAGCAAGGAACCAGATTACATTTACTGCGTGCCTCTCTTGTTCATGGTTCCCGGTTTAACATACTATCAAACTAAAAAAGCGTCTGAGGCAGGTCACCAATTCAGTTTACTGTTTAGACTAGATACAGTATGAATTTCGCTTAAATAAAAATGTACATATATTCAATTAATATACTGGCCTTTGTCTTTTGTTTTTAATTTGTAATTAATGTACTTAGTAAGGACAAAGAGAAATCAAGATATGTGGTCACGCTGGCAGGTCTAAATATTCTCCTTGTTCGAAATTTCTAAGCATCCCTACAGGAAGCCGCCTTCTGGCGGCTTCCAATAAAAAAAAAAACTTTAAAAAACTTTCTTCTATTGCAGTAGATAACAATATTTTAATATACTACAGGTTTTGATAATATGTTATCCTTATGAAAAATGTCAGTCTATTAATTTTTGGAAAAAAATAATATAATTCAGAAATCCCAATATCTGTGTCTTTTAAACCAGTCAGTGTTCAAAATACAAAGACATTCCAGTTGTTTATTGTATCTCTAACTTAAGTTGAAATGTTAAGCTTTCAGAATATGTATGTTGTGTTCATGTGCCAAATGTGAATTCAAAGTTTTATTTGCTACAAAATGTGAACATTTGGACAATTTTATTTCTATGTGTGATATTTTAACGAAATAACAGGTGTACAGGTGGAGTTGCCTATCCCTCTTATCTATGTCCCTGGGGTTACCTTAGATTTGACGTCACAGCTAAAAAGGTCAACGTGTGATTTATTCTTGGGTTGTTTTAAGAATGAACTTTAATCAAATATAGTCATCTGGGTTATTTTTATTGTTGATAAAGAGCCGTAATGCTATATAATTGTCGCCTATGGAAAATGAATTGCTTCCATTTGACATGAAGTCAATTCTGTAGTGTATGCAAAACAAGATGTTAATAAAGCTAACAAGAACACAAATTGCAGAGGAATGCAGTAAAAGAAAAAGGACGCGCGGTTGCGAGAAGCTGTCTTTATATCGTTGCATGTGCAGCAGACGACTTTTGAAAACGTTTTGGCAAAGGAGAAATTAGTGTTATTTTTAAAAATTTATTCTGTTGCCATAATGTTTTCAAATCTATATGATTATTATTCTATCATTTAAAGAAATTTAATATATTCGCCTATGTGTTCCAAAGTCGTCTGTTGCATAGTTGTTGTAAATGGGAAAGGGTTAATTAATAAACAGCACTTTAATCATTGAAGTTGATGCGATAGTAAACAACTGCGAGGCATATAAAAAAATCGGGAGCCAAGTTAATATAATAACAAGCATACTGCGACGATGGTTCTCTCTTGTCTCTACTCTCACGACACCGCACGAATAATGAAACAAGCTACCGAGTTGTCGCGAGAACAGCGTCAAATTCACTTGAATATTTCTTCTCCTCGTGTAAAAGTACGGGAAACGGAAGTTGTAATGGCTATTTGAAGTGCTCTCTGGTTGGTCGATATTTGGTCGTGTCCGGATTTTTAGCCAATCAGCGATCAGGTAATAGGAAACCATTTCTTTTTGTGTCGATATATTTAGTTTTGACGTGTCTGTGTTTTCCGCGGAAATGGTACCCCTTACGGCAACTCAAATATTAAGAAAACGAAGAGACGGATCAAAAATCGGGACGATCATTCGATGTAGCAACTGATGGGCTACACAACGCACACCGAGTGGTTTCTAAATTCGAATAACTGTGGAAGGAGATAGTTTTCGCAGGAAAAGCAGTTTTCGACCGTTTCCATAGCAACGGTGGTTTCTATGGCGACCATACTACAAAAGGAACAATTAGAGCATAGACCCTTCATCCCTACCAAGTTTGGTCAAAATCCGTTGAATAGTTTCGGCGCTACGCTTGCCACAAACAAACAAACAAACATACAAACATTTTACAAACAAACAAACGGACAGAAACGAAGACCGACTTTAAGGGTCTCTAGAAGAGAGAACCAACAAACAAACGGACAGAAACGAAGACCGACTTTAAGGGTCTCTAGAAGAGAGAACCAATAAATTAAATTTCTTTTGGCTACAAAGTTGTGAATGTTCTTTAATTATAAAAAGTTTCCAAAACCAGTCGCAGCGCAAAGGTTATGGTTGCATGCCCTTTGGCAATCAGGCGCGTAGCTAGGCTTACGCACGTACGCACGTGCGTAAGAAATAGTTTGAGAGTTCCAAAAATGAAAATGAAACAAATGCGAAAAATGCAATAAAAACTGGACCCTAAGGAGGGTAAGGGTGAAAACGAACAATTCAGATATGATCAACATGTCACATGAATAATCTATATTTATTGATAATATTAGATGTCCTATGTAGTTTGTATACAGTCATATAGTATTTTCGTATTGTACATGGGAGTACGATATTCGACGTATATTGTTGGAGCGAATTATGGTCCGTGCTATTTATTTGGATCTGAGAAGAGATCGCTAGTTTCGCAACCTGCAACAATCAAGCGACCCAAGCAATCTTGGCAAGGTTATCACCGCAGTTATGTCTGGAATTAAGAAAAGCATTGCCCAATCAGTTTCCTATGCCAATGATGACCAAGTTAGCAAGAACATACATGTATTACAAGGCATAATTCATACAATTGTATCCTTACAATCTAGCTATACATGGTCATGAGGATACAAATAGTAACTTTAAAGCACTTTTAGAATACCAAGCCAAATATAACCATGTGCTGCGTGATCATTTGAAGAACGGTGACGCGATACACTTCATCCGCTATACAAAATAAAGTAATCACGATATGCGGGGATCAAATCAGTGAGGAAATTTTGCGCAAATGCAAAAGTGTTCCGTTCTTTGGGTTTATGACAGACGAAGCCACTGACGCGTCTACTATGGAGCAAGTGGCGCTCTGTTTGAGGTACTTCGACCATACAACCAAGTCGGTTAGGCTACGATGGAGCATCCAACATGTCCGGAAAGTTCCGTGGTGTTCGAGCGAGTTCGGCAGATAATTCCCGACGCAGCCACTGGCCAGTGTACAACCATTACACAGCTCACTGTCCAAACCTTGCTATATATCATGCGTCCGAGGAGCCACTTGCCAGAAACATGATAAAGACCGTTCAAGAAGTTGCATTCCTGTTTTACTTCTCGGGCAAACGGTTGTTGCGTTTTCATGAAACTAAGTAAGCATAAAACACATGGAAAATCGGACTAGATTACAGTCGCACTTAACACTTTCAAATGCTCGTATACGACGGTTGTTGACAGCTTAGATGACTTCTTCCTTAGCTATGGTGATGCCAAAGCCGGGGCATATGAACTGCGATCACTCAATTCGGTTTCTTCGAGGTTTCACTTTTGTTGAAGTGCCAGTCAATGTTAGTAAAAATAAATTTCGAATGCTGCAAACGTTTTTAGGATATTTTGTGTAGATATGCCATACATAAGGGTATCAAGTAGGCTCATTTAGAAATTGTGAAATATACACCAGAAGTCACCTGAGCCCATATAGGGCAAAGTCATTAGTTATAGTACCATAACAAAAATTAAACAAATTTATTAATAAAAGCATTTCCGTTTTTCAAATCAATACAGCATCTAATTTACTTTTTATTTAGCCTAAACAGTTTGCTTGTCTTAACTTCAACTTACACACACAATGGTCGCATGATCAACATACTTATAAATATATTTGAATTGAAAAACTAATAATCTATGGACCAGTAGGTATTTACTGAGCTACAAATATTCATTATTTTCTGATATCAAGAAATTGATTTCCTGATATCAAAAAATGATTTTCTGATATCAAAATGATTTTCTGATATCAAGAAATCGAATAGGAGCACAAATCATCCTTCAATCTGACAAGCTTTTAGCGTTCGATGTCCTTTTACCTTTGACCTCAAATGTAATAAGGGATTCTCTGCTGGTTATGCCTAGCCTTCCTGCAAAGTTTGAGTACTGTAATTGTTTGAAAACATCATTGAAAACAGAAAACTGCCAACCGATATAATATTTTAGATAAAATTGTACAATTGCATATATCACGGGTTGAACTTTAGACATTTTTAAACAGACGGATGTTTACGCACTTGCAGTCGACTAACACTGAAAACAACAAGGAAACGAGGAATCAGCCTAAACAAGCGAATGTCTCCTCTCGATATGTCGTCTTCGACTACAATGTCACTAAATAAATCATTCTGACTGCAGACGACTGTTTTACATATCAACCAGTTCATAGGTGATAGAGAAGATTATTTACAATTATCATAAGCAATGATTATACGCAAATGAATACTAGATATAAGCTTTTCCCAACATAACACATATTTAAGTATTGACTTAATTCTTGAAAGATTTACTTTCGTAGTTTAAGATATTTTTCAAGGTTTTTCGAAATTGTGTAAACAGTTCTCTGGCATTTAATTATAAGGTAAAGATTTCTGTTCCTGAGTCATGAATCATCAAAATACAATACCCGCATTTAGTCATAGCTATTACATTCGAAGAAAAAATATGATATTCGTGATAGCATGAGGATTATGTTGTAAACAAAGTTAGCAATAAATATGTTCTCTGTCTAACGATATATGTCTGCCCTTTTCTATTACCAGATCATGTGACGAACATCTGAAGTTAGACAAAGTCCTGTATTAAGTTAGAACTCGGGCGAGTAAAAAGTTCTTAAATGGATTGCTTTAGGCGCCTCATCAACATAAGCATAGAGGTAGGGCGTCGGCCTCTCGTACCAAAGGTCCCGAGTTGGAATCCCTCGAGAGCGGGTTCAGCCTTTGGAATTGTTCCACACAAACGTAGAGAGTACTGGTTATGTCTCCAGGAAGCAGACATCAAGCGTGATCAATATAAGCTTAAAGCTTGTTTCGCAATCGATGTAAAATTAATAAGTTTAAACTAACATAAGCATACAATATTTGGGTATAATAATATTTCATCCTCTATGAAAAAAAAGCATTAAAAAGTATTTACATTACCAACGTCATGTAACATAAACCCATGACCGTACTCCGAACTCATGCTTCAAAAATATAACCATTACGTTAGTAGTCATAGTATGTTACCCGCTCAATCTAATTGCAGTAACATATGTAACATTGTTTAGGATATCTAGTGTTATTCATACGAATGATGTTTAGCAAACATTTAATACAATTAGACATAAATGATAAACCAATGGTAATCTATCACATTCTCAAAATGCCATTAAATCGCATGTAGACACACGAATGTGAAACGTGGCACAAAATAGGGTAAACAAGTAGCATACTTTAAAAAAACCACCATTTCTTTTAACTCAATGATTCCAAAACAATTGCTTAATCTTAAACAATTTGTAATTGCCTTTTTGCTTGTAATGATAACATATGAATTGTTTTTGACTAAAATAAACCATACATATTTATAACAAGATACATTATCGATAATATTTTTACCTATAAAACAATGTTTATGTTTGCTTGCCAATGCTTCCATTTCTGAATACTATGATTTTCATGTTTACATCCAGACCAAGTTGGCAACACTGCTACTGAATTCCTTTATTCTTTTATGTGCCTTTGTAATTGTATTACTGTACCTGCAAATCTGGAGACATCGTCAGCAAACATATAACACTCTGATCACTGATATCACTGGATACACAGATCACATGTTTACTGTTAAGGTAGTTGACTTATTCATATACAAACAGAGAGCAATTATTTGGAGTTCAGTGGTGGAATGAATTGCCAATTTTAGACAAATTACAGTTTTCTGTGAATTCGGATCAATTTAGACGCCACAATCCGTGATATGTTCGTTTGCGTACTAACACGTAGTACTGCCCAAAGGATGCATCTGCAGACACATTTGGTAACTCCGGGCATGATTATATAGGAGATATGGCTCGGGTGAGCTTTGACATTGGGTCAAGGTGAATGACATAGTAACCTAATTTTGATACATTTTCAGACAAAACTTGGTAGCTATCCTTAGTGACTAGCAGCCATACTTTTCAACCCGTCAATATAGCTTGAGCATTTTCTGCAGACATTTCCACCCCAATGTCAGAGGCTACAGCAAACCACAGTTCTATGAACACCGAAGGTACATTCCTGTGAGGTTTGTCTGATATTGGTCCAATGATTTAGGAATGTCGTTTGAAGCTAACGTTAACGTTGAACGGACAAATAGTGGTCAGAAAATATCAAATTGAGGCTTTGGCTCAGGTGATCTAAAAACTGCTAATTTGGTTATTTTGACTAAATATTAAAAACCAAAAATGAGAAGACGTGACAAGATCTCAATGAAAAGCGTTATTATTTATTAACTCTACATATTTTGTCATTGTTCTTTGGAATGAAAGTCGCGTGAATAGATGTTTTATAATTGTATTACTCATTCTGCCTAACAATAGTGCACTAAAGCAATGTTACATGTACCGTTATTCAAAATATAAACGTGTTTGTTTCTGTACAATTGTTGACAACTACTCTAAAGTCAGAAAACAGGTTTATAGCTCCTCCGCCTGTAAACCAGTCGAGCTTATGTCATGGAAAAATTGCCCGTCATGCTTTTGTGCGTCAGTTCGTGCATTAACATTTTGCTTCAAACAACTTCTCCTATGCAACAACTTGTCCAATTCATAGGTAGCATCTTTTCAATGGTCTCTTCTATATTCCGTCAATGTGTCGTCTGCTGAAAAGGCATTAAATATCGTTTGTAATTGTATGGACACTCAATCATATTACAGGGTCACAACGACGGAGAGAGTAGAAGTCGATGCAAAAGCCAAAAAATCCGTTGACATTCGAAATATTGTTCAAGAGAAATCTACCAGTACAGTGACCCTTTTTGGATTCATACCCGTCATGTTAAAATAAGAATAGAGACTAAACAGTGAAAGGTAAATTAATTTAACGCCGTTTTCAACAATTTTTCAGTCATATCACTTCGGTCAGTTCACCTATTCATGTGTTTCATGGCTTTCTCACACCAGTATTCGACACAACATACTTAACAAGCATTGGCTGCTTTTCCACATAGACTGTTATCCCATTTGTGGATATGTGACACTCTTAACAGTGACTTTTGTCAAATGTCGGAAAGAATATTGGTCGAGCTGGGGTTCGAATTCACAGCCCGCGTCGCTACCGGGGCTCGGTTAAAGGGTTTGTTGACAACCCTGATGTCTCACTAGACTGAACAAAAAACATTTGGACTATGCTTAAGTAAAAACAACTTAATAAGACGCACAAACTCTCAAGAAACTTGTGCCTTCTTAGCTGTCTGATACACTACTGTGTTATAATAAGTTACAGGAACTTGGTAGAAACTTCTGACAGACTGTGTATACATGGATTAGCTAGTATCGGTGTGCTGGTACATCACTGTCTACACTTGCAATAACTATCATATGGCAGGTTTTACATTCCTGTAACGTCGCGCACCGTACGCTTGCGGGGCAGACAATTTTGTCCTGGGGATTTCAGATGAATATGTAAGACTGAAATTGTCACCCATTGGACAATAATGATTTTGCTGAAAGTTGAATTATTTTTTTGAAAACTATATTATCTTGTGAGTGATTTGTAACCAAACCCTGATTTGTTTTTGACTGTATTGACACCTTCAGAGTCATTTTTAGAACATCGTGTATTTTCTGAAATTTAAAGTGAAATTCAGGAAATTCAGTGCGGGATAAGGGTGACGGATGAGCCCTGAGTTGTTGGTGCTGTTATGGTATATATAAGAATGGACTTTGATTTAATACAGGTTTGTGGCTTCTTTTTAATGTTGGGAAAGAACCATAACCCATACTGCTATAATGGTCGCCTATGTAAAATGAATTGCTTCCCTTTGACCACAAATAGTATTTAACTCTTCATTACCATTCTCCTTCGCAGAGTTGTCGTTCCTTACACCCACTTTCATAAATGTAATGAGCCGATATAGGTAGAGTGTTAACATTACCTGTGACTACATCTCATAAAGATACTTGTTAGCTTTAAGCATTAATGTTTAAAAATACCATACACACGGGGTGGACATCTTGTTGAAACTATCCTCTTAGATTAAGATTCCAATTGAATATCTGATGCGATCACCTTTCAGTTCTGGTGAGTAACAATGCTTGTACTATTCATTAACACTCGTTATATATACTAAACAATATTACGATTTAAAGGACTAATGTGTTATTCATATAAAAGAGGGTTGTGTTCAGATGATGTGTAAGTTTAAAAGTATCTAGATCTACACGTACGAGGAGGTGTTTTAATTTAAAAATCTACACGTTTGAAGAAGTGTTTTCTTTCTAAACTGTGTCTAGATAGTCAGAATTAATGAACAAATCCGATGTATTAATTATTTTGTGAATCATTGGTGTAAATCGGTTACATTCTTGTTAATCGTGTACAACTTATGTCTGCATAGTCATGACCTGGTAACGCTTCAGGGTCATCCGACGGGTCAATACATGTAGAATCATCCGCAGGATTTTTTTTTGGTGAGGTGCAGTCTCTACATAGGAGGGAAAAACATGAACTATGGACTCGTCCAATATGATATAATATTTGCAATACGGAAACATTTTCTACCGACTTTTAATCAGTTAAGTTATTGGAAAGAGGCACTACTTATAAATGCATCTCGATTTCTTCCTTTCCTTAAAACGTCGTCTCCTGTCTACTGCAGATGAGTCCATACGGTGTTCCCTTTGGGGAAAGGATTTTATATCCGAAAAGTAAACATACCTGAACTCCTTATTTCGTAAATAATTATATCTCTGTAAATATTCAAAGTATTCGAAATTCGGAATATAAGAAATGAGTCTAGAAACTGAACAAATAGAAGAAATGGCTAGATTTATTGATTGTTTAACGACATTTTATACAGGCACAGTGAAAACATATGTTTTTCAGTTAATATATTTGATTAAGACTTTTCTATAATTGCTATCGCTGAGTAAAATGAAGAGTGTCAAATGAAAAGGAGCAAACAGCAGTGAGGATTATGGTTATGTTGACATGACTTGACCTCAAACATCTGTTAATACATACTGTGGACCAATGTATTCGAAGACGAGTATACAGTGTAGGCCTATATATGCTATGTACGACGTTAAACAACATCTTCCTATCATGTTATACACAACGTTTTGCTTTATCTAAATCCGGTTGTTTTCAATGCAACACAACACTCAATATTTGACACTCATCCTGATGTGTGTGACGTTAAACAACATCTACCCATCATGCTTTACAATACCTTAATCCGTATTGCGCTTTAGTGACATTAAACAGCATCTAACCATCGTGCGTTACAATACATTAACCCTTAGCGTGCTGTTAAAGACGTTCAACAGCATCTACCCATCATGCTTTACAATACATTAACCCTTATCGTGTTGTAAGTGACGTTAAACAACACCTACCCATCATGCTTTACAATACCTTAACCCTTATCGTGTTGTAAGTGACGTCAAACAACACCTACCCATCAGGAGATACAATACCTTAACCCTTATCGTGTTGTAAGTGACGTCAAACAACACCTACCCATCATGCTTTACAATAATTTAACCCTTATTGTGCTGTAAGTGACGTCAAACAACACCTACCCATCATGCTATACAATACCTTAAACCTTATCGTGCTGTTAGTGACGTCAAACAACACCTACCCATCATGCTATACAATACCTTAAACCTTATCGTGCTGTTAGTGACGTTAAAAAACATCTACCCACCATGCTTTACAATACCTTAAACCTTATCGTGCTGTTTGTTACGTTAAACAACACCTACCCATCATGCGTTACAATACCTTAAACCTTATCGTGCTGTTTGTTTGTTAAACAACACCTACTCACCATGCTTTACAATACCTTAACCCTTATCGTGCTGTTAATGACGTTAAACAACATCTACCCATCACGCTTTACAATACCTTAAACCGTATCGTGCTGTAAGTGACATTAAACAGCATCTACTTTACAATACCTTAATCCTTATCCTGCTTTACGCGAGAATAAACATCATCTACGTATCATGTAATGCGAAATTTAAAACAATTGTGAATACTGTAGGTCAAGATCCACCTGTACATATGTTTAACCCGTACCCACATACAACACATCTGCAGCACACGGCTTTGAAAACATATTGACCAAAACGTGAACAAATCTTCATATATAAGAATGTTATTATACAATGGAGTTGATAACTAGAGGCTAAAGAAGAAATTGCTCCCCGCTAGCATTTTCTGCTTTTGCCACAATATTTTTAAAAGTCGTCTGCTGCAGGGGCCTCGGAAAGCGTCAGCGTTTGGACTTGTCCTACATTGTTCTCTAGTTGTATATCGATATTGACCAAAGGCTTAACACTTATCAAATATTTAGGTTTATGTCCATGAGTAAATAGATTCTGTTATCAAATGAGCCGTTCCACGAGAAAACCAACATTGTGGACTCTGCATAAAGTATCGAGCTGGATCAGCCTAAGCATACCTAGGCTAATCCGGACAGCCACCAGGTTTTTTTTACCTTATATAAAAGGGGCCGTTTAACGACCCCTTCCCCTCGGAAAATAAGCATAGTTTTTCCCCTCAAAATATAAATTCCCCTCTGAAAAAAAAAAAAACAAAAAAAAAAAAATTTTTTTTCTTTCTTTTCATATTTAACTTTTTTGAACATTAGCTTAAATCTCATTTATCTCTCGACACTGAACAGAATAAAATTTGACTTGTGGTGTAGGCTTGGTGCTGAAATACTTGATATTTTGATGAGAATTAAAGTTGCTGCTGTTGCCCTTAGAAAATATGACCAAAAAATAGCTGTGACAAGATGGTTGTTGTCTGGACTAAGACAGAAAAGACCCAATACTTTGCCATATGGAGCCAGAAATTGAAACACAGTTTCTAGACTATGCTGTATATCTGACAGTCTCAGCAGCTTCTTTTCACAGCATGTTTTGGACCATGTTTACATTACATTCATGATTGACCATAACAGTGTATTGCACTATTGTAGTTCACATTGTGTTGCTTAAAATTAAAGTTCTAATCAGAAATCTCAAAAATTAAAGTTGTTTCCTCATTTAGCAAGTAACAAAAAATAGCACTTGCGAAAAAATGCAAGTAGAAAATCTTGCTAATTTCAACCCCTGACAGTGGTATAGTTTGAGTGAACTGAATTATGACAATCTAGTGGAGGAGTTCAAGAACATGAAAAATAGAGAGATGGCTTTGTAACGATAAAAGTTAAACATGCACATTATGCACATTACTCTAGTTTACAATTTTTCCCCCTTTTTTTTCAAAAACACCGCAAAATTTTCCCCTTCTCAAAGGCCCAAGGCCCCTTCCCCTTTTTCAGAAAAAAACCCCTGGCCACGTTTTGCCTCCTATGGATTTTCGTTTTCAGGAATCATTACTCTATACCTCAATCTACATGAGACGGAATGTGTCGCCCGGATTACCCTGCGCGAACTGCGCTAGCTGATATATGTCGATACATTACGCAGAGTCCATAATGTTGGTTTTCTCGTGGATTGGCTCAAACATTGGGGGAAATTTCAAAATGAACACTTTGCTCACCCAGCTGATGAAAACATGACCTCTCTTTATATGGAATTATTTGTCAAATATTTGGGAATTGCCATTTTTATAATTTTAGATTCGGATTCTCGAGAGGAGTTTTAACCATGGCCAGTAGTTCATCTTTAGATAAAGGATCAGATGAAAAGTATTTCCAAGATTGTGCCGGTTGTAAATCTAAGAATACGACCACTGAGGCGTCGTCATTTTGTACTAGTTGTCATGAGTATCTATGTACGGCATGTGAGAAGGTTCACAGAGATTCGAAATCCACCAGGAACCACACGCTACTGACGGGAAGAAAGCTGCCTTCAATTTCAACTACAGCTAAATTACCATCGCAAATCATGCTTTGTGAAAACCATAACACAATGATTGTAAAACTGTATTGCCAGACTCACGATGCCATATTCTGCAATAAATGTTTTTTAACCAGCCATAGAAATTGTGTTGTGACTTTTATTTATCAAGAAGTAAAGCTGATGAAGAAACGTGGATCTTTTAAACGTACAAGAACACTTCTGGAAGACTTAAGATCCAGATATGACAAGTTGAAAGTAATGGGAAATGCAGACAAAGTGACTGGTAAATCAAACTTAGAGAAATGCCTTCAAGACATGCGCAATATACGAAAGGATATAAACGAAGCGTTAGATAATATTGAAAACACTCTATCGAAGGAAATCCATCAAGTAAATGAAAGGACGACGAAAGATATCGAAAATCATAATGCGATATTGGATGACGCTCTGGCTCAAATAACGGATCACCTAAAATCCCTTCAAGAATGTGAGAAAGCACGAGATGATGACGTCATGTACGTTAGGATGAAGAAAGCCAGTTATGTTGAGAGTAAATATGAGGATACTTTTTGGGAAATGGAAGAAGAACTCGGTCGAAGCAAAATTACGTATAAGATTAATGACGCCCTTAATGACATGGTAAAACATCTGCGGTCTATAGATACAATTCTGATTGACAAAAGTCGGGCTTCTCTCCAGACCACGGAACTGATTGACGGACAGGGAACTAGCGGCTGTATTTACTGTAGAAGACAGAGTTCGTATTCTCTGATAAACCTGTCCCTATCCGGTAGACGTGACATTGACGTTGGATCTACAAATGTATTCGGGTGTACTTTTATGCCAGACGGACATCTTGTTCTGGGTTGTGGTGCTCAAGGACTCAGACTACTTGATAAAGACTTCACGCTCAAGTCCCATTTGGATGTAGGTGCATTCGAAGTAGCAGCCATCAATCATAACGAAATCATTATAGCAAAGGGTGGTCAGAAACACATCCAGAAAGTGAAGTTATTTCCACAGATGGAAGTGGTCGAAACCATTGATATGGATGGACAATGTCATGGTTTAGCTGTGTCTGGTGATGAGATCTACGTGACATGTGATGGCAGTTTTGGAGGTGAGGTAATAGTACTCAACATGGATGGTGAATTACAACGTAGACTAGGTGTGGATAATGGTGTGTATATGTTTATTAAAGGGCTTGACAGCGTATCCGTCAGTAAGGATGGAAGTAGAGTTTACGTATCATACTTGAATACTAACACTGTCACGTGTCTTGATAATCGAGGTGTTGTAATCTACCAGTACTCAGACAAAGACTTGAAGGGTCCAACAGGAATGTATGCGGATTGTGATGGCAACCTGCTAGTATGTGGTCTAGATAGTGACAATGTGCATGTACTTGGACAAGATGGTCGAAAAGAGAAGCTTCTATTGTCAGAGACAGACTGTAATGGCCCAACGTGTGCAGCGTACAGACAGACCGAGGGTTGTCTGGTCGTGGGAATGTACGCTGAAAGTACAACTCAATCGCTGATCTGTTTTACTACTAAGTAATTAGAAGTTTTAAAAATGTATCTACACAAACAATCTCATTGAAATCAGACTACTTCGCTGTACGTCTATTGGATCTGACTACAATGCATAAAGGGTCGTCTCGAATTTACCTTATACACACAACAAACGCCCCAGCTATACAATCGTATAAATCGACGATCACCGCTTCTCTATATCGTTTTAGTTTATGGTTTATCTAAACTGTTTTAAACCGATCTAAAAAGTAAGCGACAATTTGATTGGCTGACACAAAGGGCTGTCATCAGATCTACATACGAGCTAGCGAAGTTTGGGTCTGGTTTTAAGGAGATTGTTGCACAATAGTCATACTATTTTTTTATGACAAGTGATAAATAGTTTCAATTATTGAACTATGTCACTGAAATAATCTACCTGTGTGATATAAGAAAGAATCAGATCAGCAAGTCTGTCCTCGCATGATCACCATTCAGTTATACAAACGTTAAACCGGTACAACTAACCTTTGGGAATATAGCAATGATTGTTGTAATACGATGAGTATAGTAGTAAATAGGAAAGTAAATGTTTTATTATAGTGTCATGTGTATAACAAAACATACATGTAACAAAATCAAATAATGAAAAAAAAAAACAAAAAAAAAAAAAACGCTCGGACCCATGGGTAAATATGTTAGGATAAATGATATTTACACGGTGATTACATATTACTGAATGAACACTCATGTTAACATAAGTACACATCACAGAGTCGAGCATGTAGTTGGTATGTTTCTAGTACACAACAGGGGACTAGAGAAACACCAATTACACTTCCGAATACAATCGCATGACCCTATTCATTTTAATAATGAAGATTTGTTCACTGTTGTTAAAGGTGCTGAACTACAGAAAAAAAGATATTATAGTCAAAGTTTTAAAAGAAGAAAAAGAGTGTTTGTACTTTGATTTTGTGCAACATAAATGTAGCTACCAAATCTTGCAGTTCCATCTTGGCTCTTGCTATCTATAGTTTGCATAACAATTCCATCTAAATCTAATACTTGTAATTGATCTGGATCTTTGAAAGACACTGTTAAAGTGTCATTCGTGCATATTATACTCCGACATTGAGAGAATTCACCTTTGTTGATACTTTTCTGAACAGTTAATGTATCGTCAGATAGAGACAAAATCAGTATTTTCTTCATATCATATGTTGTTACTGCAATTTTATTGCAATCAATCGTTGTCAGATCCCATAGACTGGTGTCTAACTTTATCTCTGAGACAACAGTCTTGCTTGTCAAATCTATAAGTTTTATTTTGCTATTCTGACGATCAGTTACAACCAGTTTGTTATCTGACAGTCTGTCAATTCCTGTGATAGAGCCTACAAACTTATCAGATGCTGTATTTACATTTATTTCTTCAAGCTTTGATGGACATTTCTTAATAACACCAATGACACTTTCTGAAATATCAGCTGACACAATTGTTTGTACAAATCGGTACATTGAAATTTTAATGTTAACTTTTGCAGATGCCAGTCTTTCTCTTAAAACATTTGTTTCAGTTCTAGCTTTCAACAACGCCAAGAATGAAAGTTTTTTATCATTTCTACAAAATTCAAGGTTATGCCTTAGTGTTGCTATTTGAGAGTTGAGAGTTTTACATGTGCTTTCAATTGAAGACATCATCTCTAAATCTTTATCTCTGATCACTTCTAAATCTTTCATTACTTTCAAGTGATTTTTTTCAATGTCAGTTTTATTTTCTATGGAAATATTCATGGTCAAATCAAACTCGGCTTGAAGACTTCCCAGCTGACATATCATGTGTTGCAGTTCTTTTGAATTCTCGGAGCCAATGCAGATATCATTCAGTGCTTGAACCTTGGTACAATTTCTGTGATCCAGCTGCTTGCATAATTTGCATAAAGCCTGGTCATGTGATTGACAATAGTCAGTAATTATTTCAAATTTATGTTCAGAACATATTTCTATTTCACTCAATTTTGCAGGCTTACTAACTGGCATGTCAATGTTATCTTTAAGAACATGATTTCTGGATGCCCTTGATTTCTTATGAGCAGTATAACACATACCACAAAGGTAATCATTACAATCAACACAGAATCCATCTGCATTTATGTTTTCACCATCTTGAAGACAAGGATCACAACACACACTCACATCCTTACAGCCTTTTTCAGTTTCAGCAGGTGTTTCTTCTTCTGGTGATACTTCATCAGACAGCAATTCCTTCTCTGACATGATGAATAAATGTTGTTTGCTATTTAGTGACGGCTTCTGATTCATTCATGACATTTCAGTTTTTCCTGGACAAAGACCTGTGTGCAAAACAAACATTACATAAGTATTTTAATCTATTTAAGGCAAAACATTATCCTGTAGGTACTCAGGTATTGAACCATTTCCCTCATACACACGCTTTCTGTCGCCTCTGTAGCAGACGACGTTGAAGTGTCGAGGCAAACATAAAATCTTTAAAAATGAAAACATAATTATTGGATGGAGATGAAAATAATTGGCAAAATGATAAATTTTTGCCACAATGTTTTCAAAAGTCATCTGCTGCAAAGGATCCATATATCGTCTGTATCTGGGTTAATATCATCATTACTCTTAGACATCTTCTTCTTCTTCCTGGTAATATGCATGGCTCGTTCTATTCCTTCATAGAAAAACATCACATATGCTCATTTTACATGTTGTTATTATTCTGCATTCGGTTGCCAAATATATAACGGATGATACAACGAGCAATCGAAAGTCTAAATTATTTGGACTATGCTCACTCTGGAGCATCATCGCATATGAAATATGTACACGGTCGCTGTGGGATGCGCTACACGAAAGTAAAAAGCAGATACAAACAGTAAAAAACCTCTGTGCATAGCTAGCGATGACATGTCATGAGAAAACCAGTCCTCCCTCGAAACAGGGACTTTAAATAATATGTTCTGCTCGAAAGGTTGCGATCAGCCGAGAACCAACAACTGTCACTATTTGCAGGATCCCACCAATTGAAAAAAATGTGAATACGGTACATGTGTCAATATTCGTATAATGAAGTAGTGCGATGAGAGCTTTCGAATGATATACAACTTGTTAACATCGGTTCAGAACTAAGGAAGATATGACCATTGTAATATATAATGACGTCACTTCTGGTTTACAGACAGACTAAACTTCCGGTTTGACCTCGTCAATCGATAGAAAATCCGAAACCCTTTTCAATGGGTCCAAACACGACTACATTCGGACAAGAAATAAAGGAGATATCGGCATTTGGGCATTGAGAAGACTTTTGACGCACTTTGAAACAAACAAATATTTAAAACGGTGATAACTAGAGAACTAATAGTCGTAGGACCATAATTTAATAAGGGGTTTAAAAATCTCTCATATTACATAACTCGAAAACGGTAAACAATTATAGCGACAAACTTTGGTTTAAATGAAAGCTTTTTGGGTCTTCTATCATTTGGTAGCATAAAACAAACAAGGGCACCGCAAAGCGGATGCATCCCCTCGGCTTTCCATTTTCACATTGAGTTCTCTTGTGATCTAAATATTTAAGTCCAATTTTTGACTTCGATCTTTGACCTATGACCTTGAATCAATAGGCTTCAAAATATTGTCACAAACTAACTGTATGCCAAGTTTGGATAATATCTGTCAAGGAATGGTCAGTGTAGAGTGGTGACAAGGTTGCCACAGCTGAGATATATTGTAAGTTCAATCAAGTTCAATTTTGGGCATGACCTTTGACCTATGACCTTGAAAACCAATAGGCTTCAAGACATATCATAAACTAACTGTATAATAATTTTTTTTAAGATCGGTCAATGAATGGTCAATAGGCTTCAAAATATTGTCACAAACTAACTGTATGCCAAGTTTGGATAAGATCTGTCAAGGAATGGTCAGTGTAGAGTGGTGACAAGGTTGCCACAGCTGAGATAAATTGTAAGTTCAATCAAGTTCAATTTTGGGCATGACCTTTGACCTTGAAAACCAATAGGCTTCAAGACATATCATAAACTAACTGTATAATAAGTTTTATTAAGATCGGTCAATGAATGGTCAGTGTAGAGTTGTGACAAGGCTGCCACAGCTGAAAATATTGTAAGTCCAATTTTGAGTTTGACCTTTGACCTATGACCTTGAAAATCAATAGGCTTCAAGATATTATCATAAAGTAACTGTATACCAAGTTTGGTTAAAATCTGTCAAGTAATGGTCAGTGTAGAGTGGTGACAAGGTTTCCACAGCTGAAAATAGTGTATGTGCAATTTTGGGCTTGACCTTTGACCTATGACCTTGAAAATCAATAGGCTTCAAATATTATCATAAACTAACTGTATAATAAGTTTTATAAAGATCGGTCAAGGAATGGTCAGTGTAGAGTGGTGACAAGGCTGTCACAGCTGAAAATATTGTAAGTCCAATTTTGAGCTTGACCTTTGACCTATGACCTTGAAAATCAATAGGCTTCAAGATATTATCATAAAGTAACTTTATACCAAGTTTTGTTAAAATCCGTCAAGTAATGGTCAGTGTAGAGTGGTGACAAGGTTGCCACAGCTGAAAATATTGCAAGTCCAATTTTGGGCTTGACCTTTGACCTATGACCTTGAAAATCAATAGGCTTCAAGATATTATCATAAAGTAACTTTATACCAAGTTTTGTTAAAATCCGTCAAGTAATGGTCAGTGTAGAGTGGTGACAAGGTTGCCACAGCTGAAAATATTGCAAGTCCAATTTTGGGCTTGACCTTTGACCTATGACCTTGAAAATCAATAGGCTTCAAGATATTATCATAAAGTAACTTTATACCAAGTTTTGTTAAAATCCGTCAAGTAATGGTCAGTGAAGAGTGGTGACAAGGTTGCCACAGCTGAAAATATTGCAAGTCCAATTTTGGGCTTGACCTTTGACCTATGACCTTGAAAATCAATAGGCTTCAAGATGTTACCATATACTTACTTTATACCAAGTTTGGTTAAGATCTGTCAAGAAATGGTTAGTGTAGAGTGATGACAAGGTTTGTTACGGACGGACGGACATACATACGGACGGTCCCGTTACTATATCCCTTTCTCGCTTACTTCGTAACCGAGGGGATAAAAAAAGTTACAGCGTAAATAGTGATACAAATTAACAAAAAACGATTTGATTCTTTTAATGGGCTCCTTTTCCCTCTATATTTGAAATATGATTAAATTGGTAAAGTCGTGCATAACTTCACTGACACTTTTCAAGTGCTTGTTTAAGCATAATAATAACTTCCATCATGTAGGGTAAACTTTTGATACAGGATATAATACAATCAGATCCGTTATTGATGGAAATCCGGTTTGTACATGACACATCCGGGTTAGAAATGTAGCTTAGCGCTGGCTGGTGAAATGTTGTGAAATGTTTAATAGAACAATAGGATTGGTCATTGAGCATGCGCCGTAATGTGATTGTGAAATACCCCACTACAAATAGATGATCTTGATAAATGTTTCAATATGTTGACTGGCTATATCTTGAAACAGGATATAATACAATCAGATCCGTTATTGATGGAAATCCGGTTTGTACATGACACATCCGGGTTAGACAGGATATGGATTTCCTGATACAGGATATAATACAATCAGATCCGTTATTGATGGAAATCCGGTTTGTACATGACACATCCGGGTTACAAATGTAGCTTAGCGATAGCTGATGAAATGTTGTAAAATATTTAGAACAATAGGATTGGTCATTGAGCATGCGCAGTTATGTGATTGTGAAACCCTAAACATAGATGATCACGTGACATTTGAGCGTAGGACACGGCGGAGAGAGGACGTGAGTTTTATCTGGTTTGAGTCTTTCTGAAAAAGAAGTGACCCATAATTTCCGCGAGTAGATCTCAGATCGAGTTTACACCTCTGTTTACTTTCACAATGATTCGTGTTCAAACTAGGTCATCCAAAATGGCCTCCGATTTATTTCTAAATATAGACCTATGATGTCATTCAAAATGGTTGCCACGCATGCGCAGTCATTGTATATAAATAACTAGGTCAACACAATGGCGTCCTCCCTTGTGTCCATCCTTATATGCAAATGAGATACTATAAATAGTAACTAGGTCAACAAAATGGCCGCCGATTACATCATCTTTGTTTGGGTCCAAAGAGCCATACTTGTTTAACATGCAAAGTTATCTACTGAATCAAAACTATAAATATTTGTGTTTCCAGAGGCAAGTTTTCAACAGTAACTGTGTAATTACGAAGTTATTCACACATGACGTTTGCCTATTTTGAGTATTCAATAAGAATTGGTGAACTATTTTACAGTGCGCACACTTTATCCGTTGAAAACGTTTCAATACACAACATTACAAGAGGGCTAAGATGGACCTAAATCGACCACCCTGTGATGTTATATTAGAACATTTTTAACCGCTTAGGTCGTGGAACATCTGATCAATGAAAGGAATATATACCATATATACGGAAAAGTATATAAAGACATTTGTTATATAACAACCTTAACAAGATGCAGAAAGCCAAAAGTAACAACCAATTAGACCAAAAAGGAAAGACGGTCACCGAAGACATTTCTGCCAAATGATCTTGAAATCAGACAAACGCCTTCAGTGAAGAATAATTTTAAAAATTTGTCATTTTAACCCTTTTCTGGTGCCACCTGGAGGTTATGCTTTCCAACTAATCCACATGGGTAAAGAACACTTCGGTCAAATTAACTTATAATCAGACAAGGAGATTCAGTGCATAAGAATTTCAAAGTAGTGTGATTTTCCCTCTTATCTAATGTTGCAGCAACCAGAGTTATGAATAAAATCTTATTTGCAATTCTTTGTTCAAATTTGAAAGAATACCACCAAAGCAACATTACTGTGACTTTTGGTTGAAATATGACTTATGATTTAACAGGAGATATTTAAAGAAATTGTTGAATATTACGCACGTCTAAAGACACAAGGTGATCACAATAGCTGTCTTTGTACACTTCATACACAGGTTGGCTAAAATAACCAAAAAGAAAAACACTGCTCATAAATATTTATTCAGTTTGCAAAGTTTAAGATATATTGACATCAGGCAGAGTGGTACAGAGGTAGAGCGTCGGCCTCTTGTACCAAAGGTCCCAGGTTCGAATCCCGTGATGAGCGGGTTCTGTCTTTGGGATTTTTCCACTCAAACGGCGCGAGTACTGGTTAAGTATCCAGGAAGCAGACATCGAGCGTGATTAATATAAGCTTAAAGCTTGTTTCGCAATCGATTTAAAATAAATAAGTTTAAACTAGGCAGAGGTATGTGTGATGTTGATACTACTATGCTACTACCAATGATAAACTATGGAATAAAAACTTGAATTGTGTTTTTATTTAAACAACCAACATATAATCTGTCTTCCTTATCAATCATTATACTGTGTGGTTCAGAGATACCATCTGTTTCATCAAATAAGATTTTGCCTTCAGATAGATCAGATGATATCTCGAACACTTTGTTACAACTATAGCTACACACAAATATTCTGTCATTTCCACCAACAGCTAATCCTCTTGGGTTTTTTAGATACTCATGTACAAATGTTGCTTTAACCTTGCCATCTAGAGCAATACTTAGAACTTTATTATTGTCACAATCACTAAGAAAAAGAGTGTTTGTACTTTGATTTTGTGCAACATAAATGTAGCTACCAAATCTTGCAGTTCCATCTTGGCTCTTGCTATCTATAGTTTGCATAACAATTCCATCTAAATCTAATACTTGTAATTGATCTGGATCTTTGAAAGACACTGTTAAAGTGTCATTCGTGCATATTATACTCCGACATTGAGAGAATTCACCTTTGTTGATACTTTTCTGAACAGTTATTGTATCGTCAGATAGAGACAAAATCAGTATTTTCTTCATATCATACGTTGTTACTGCAATTTTATTGCAATCAATCGTTGTCAGATCCCATAGACTGGTGTCTAACTTTATCTCTGAGACAACAGTCTTGCTTGTCAAATCTATAAGTTTTATTTTGCTATTCTGACGATCAGTTACAACCAGTTTGTTATCTGACAGTCTGTCAATTCCTGTGATAGAGCCTACAAACTTATCAGATGCTGTATTTACATTTATTTCTTCAAGCTTTGATGGACATTTCTTAATAACACCAATGACACTTTCTGAAATATCAGCTGACACAATTGTTTGTACAAATCGGTACATTGAAATTTTAATGTCAACTTTTGCAGATGCCAGTCTTTCTCTTAAAACATTTGTTTCAGTTCTAGCTTTCAACAACGCCAAGAATGAAAGTTTTTTATCATTTCTACAAAATTCAAGGTTATGCCTAAGTGTTGCTATTTGAGAGTTAAGAGTTTTACATGTGCTTTCAATTGAAGACATCATCTCTAAATCTTTATCTCTGATCACTTTTAAATCTTTCACCACTTTCAAGTGATTTTTTTCAATGTCAGTTTTATTTTCTATAGAAATATTCATGGTCAAATCAAAGTCAGCTTGAAGACTTCCTAGCTGACATGCCATTTGTTGCAGTTCTTTTGAATTCTCGGAGCCAATGCAGATATCATTCAGTGCTTGAACCTTGGTACAATTTCTGTGATCCAGCTGCTTGCATAATTTGCATAAAGCCTGGTCATGTGATTGACAATAGTCAGTAATTATTTCAAATTTATGTTCAGAACATATTTCTATTTCACTCAATTCTGCAGGCTTACTAACTGGCATGTCAATGTTATCTTTAAGAACATGATTTCTGGATGCCCTTGATTTCTTATGAGCAGTATAACACATACCACAAAGGTAATCATTACAATCAACACAGAATCCATCTGCATTTATGTTTTCACCATCTTGAAGACAAGGATCACAACACACACTCACATCCTTACAGCATTTTTCAGTTTCAGCAGGTGTTTCTTCTTCTGGTGATACTTCATCAGACAGCAATTCCTTCTCTGACATGATGAATAAATGTTGTTTGCTATTTAGTGACGGCTTCTGATTCATTCAAGACCATTTCAGTTTTTCCTGGACAAAGACCTGTGTGCAAAATAAACATTACATAAGTATTTTAATCTATTTAAGGCAAAACATTATCCTGTAGGTACTCAGGTATTGAACCCTTTCGCTCATACACACGCTTTCTGTCGCCTCTGTAGCAGACGACTTGAAGTGTCAAGGCAAACATATTGCAAATCTTTGAAAATGAAAATATAATTATTGGATGGAGATGAAAATAAAGTGGCAAAATGATAAATTTTTGCCACAATGTTTTCAAAAGTCATCTACTGCAAAGGAAATATCATCATTACTCTTTTGTGCATACACTAATAAGAATATGAGATTAAATTTATATACAATTTTAGATAAAAAATAAAAATGTTTCCAAACTTGTTGACTTGTAAATAAGCAAGCTGCACTGTGCGAACATGGATATGTTCAGTCAACTCAAGACTAGGCATGTAGGTCATGAAGTCACTAAAACAGTCGACACTTTTGACAAAAAAAAACATCCCAATTTATGTCACTAGTGTCATCTGGTTTAATGGAATGTCGGAATTCGGCAGAGTCAATATTGTTTACCACCACAAGCATGAACCCGCGATATTCGTGAAAGAGACTACATTTCTACTTCTATCAGACATGAATAACTTAACTTAATTGTCTATAAACCGTCTAGACAAGTCATATTTACCTTCCAAAGACACATTTTTCACATTTGGATGAACTGTGACTCTAAAAATAAATGATGTCTGACGAAAATACCAGAGATTAACTTCTTGGAATAGAAAAAGAAAGTAGGAATAATTGTGACCGTTTTCGGCATTATTTATTGGCTAACCCGAGTAAATGCACGTAAAAACCGATCACTGTTTAAATGTCGGTTCTAGTAACTTTTCTCCTATTTCAAAGTCTGTTCTTGTGCTAATGTATCAAAATAAACCAATCATTATAGCTCACTTACCATCCATAATCAATTAGTTTTGATTTCTATTTTTGTTTTAAATAATTTCTTTACAAAAAGTAACTCGGATGTAGATCTTCTACCAGTCGAAATCAGTCCAAATGAAATACTAGCACGGCTCACAGATGTGCATGACGCACTCATTTTTAAAATAAATATTGCAGGGACATATAAATACATGTATGTCTCTGAATATTAATAGAAAAATTATATATTTTGAAAAACATATGAGAACGAAATTCAGAAGTAAATCTATATACGGGTCTCCTAAATCACAAGCATTAACATAAACTACAGTGTCGAGTAGCGTTGAATACTAAATGAATCTTTAGACATCAGAAAATATTGACACACTTCTTGCGTTTACGAACACGAAGAGCACGAAGCTGGAAGATTCCACGATATATAGAGCCTATATACATAAATAGTTTGACAGCTAAATTTTTATGATAAAACTCACCTTTTCCCACACTTTGTCAAAAAATTTGTGGAAAATCTGTAAAAAGATGTCTGTTTCCAGAAATACTTTTTAAAATAGACATCTTCTTCTTCCTGGTAATATGCATGGCTCGTTCTATTCCTTCATAGAAAAACATCACATATGCTCATTTTACATGTTGTTATTATTCTGCATTCGGTTGCCAAATATATAACAGATGATACAACGAGCAATCGAAAGTCTAAATTATTTGGAATATGCTCACTCTGGAGCATCATCGCATATGAAATATGTACACGGTCGCTGTGGGATGCGCTACACGAAAGTAACAAACAGATACAAACAGTAAAAAACCTCTGTGCATAGCTAACGATGACATGTCATGAGAAAACCAGTCCTCCCCCGAAACAGGGACTTTAACTAATATGTTCTGCTCGAAAGGTTGCGATCAGCCGAGAACCAATAACTGTCACTATTTGCAGGATCCCACCAAACTTCCACCACTTGAACAAATGTGGATACGGTACATGTGTCAATATTCGTATAATGAAGTAGTGCTATGAAGACAAATCTCATGTTTTTTATAACTTAAAATTATACCCCGTTCTGATGGCACACTAACATAACCTACACTGTACATTATCTATAAATTCAAACAATTAATGAAAAATGATAGAATTAGTATATTACAAACAAGAAATATCTTTAAAAAAGATAAACGGCGATCAATATGAGAAAACACTAATAAATGGAACATGCGCATATTATTTGATATATTATCTCACTTATTAGAATGACAGAAAAGAATAACGTTTAATATGTAATATTTGGTCTATAAATGTTTTAGTTCATATATATACTTTGGTTTTGATATGAATGAGAGAGGGAAAAAAAGCTTGCCTCTGCCGGGAAGCGAACCACAGAGCTTTCAATACCGTTCAAGGCCGAGAATTTATCACATTTATTAATCTGGAGATTACGCGAGGCTCCCAAGAGGTGTATTATGTAACAAAGTATAAGTTTCAATTGACGATAAATAACTAAAAACTTATCATGTTTCAAAAATAATTAATATTTTACACTTAAATATTATATTTCATACGTTTTCACTGAAATTTATTTCTTAAGGAAAACAATTAAAGGTTAGTATGCAGAACATTTCATTTCATTTCATTTATTTCTTCGATATTATATATTAAATACAACATTTGATTGGTCTACAATCTAGATCATTTGTTTAACATCTAGGTCAAAACCCACGTTAGTCAGCTATCGAAGAAAAACTTAGTAAATATATATACATATATATGGCTACTATAAACGCGATTCTAAATAAGAGCCGTAGACGGATAGAAATTCGAATAAGGTGCTTTATTTTAAATTCACACAATAACTAAAGTTTTACCAGAGATGTATTTATATGTCTCTGGTTTTACTAATTACACTTTTCTCAAATGTTTATAGCATAATACTATAGGTATTACCTTACAACTATTAATTTTGTTGCAGCATGTAAAATGTTTGAAATTGAATTATTTATAATCAAATATTACGGTTGTGCTATAATTAAATAGTGTCCTCTGTCGTCTCAATTGCACAAGCGAATAGTCTATTATTGGAATACGGGTGGTTGATGACTTTAATTATCTAGGTACTAGTTTTAACCACACGGGCTCATTTAAATTTAATTATCAATACATTATTGGGAAATCGCTAAAAGCCATGAATGTTTTACTTATAAATATCAGGAAATTCTAATTTTGTCCAGTAATATCATTATTACTCTGAACTATGGGTGTCCTATTTGTGGGTTTAGTAAATCAAAGGACCTAGAACGAGTACATTCGAAAATTGGGAATACCCAAGTAACACAAATGATGTTATCTCAATTAATGTTCAAAGAAAGGCGTATCGATTGTTTCAAGCAAACATGGTTTTCTGATATTGAAAATAATCGAGTACTTAACTTATTGAATATTTTTGTCAAACCAAACTTTGGTGTTGAAGAATACATACAATTAAATTAAACAGTGAAGTTGGAAATGGTATTTTTGAAGTATTTTTGTAATAAAATAGTCAAGTAGCTAATTTCTGGATGTATAGTGTGGTGCTATTGAAATCGATATTAACCGTTTTTGATAGTTCATCTATATAAACATGTGTTCATATTAAATGATTACATATATAACTTTAAACGTTAATGAACATATTACGATGAGGTTCAAGACCATATAACTATTTGTTGATAGTTAATGTGTATATACATGAGATCATATTTAACGAATGCATATTGTTGGTAACAGGTAGTGAATAGGATATTAAATACATGTGTTAATGAAGACCTAGGCCCCGAATATTTTTAAGTAATACATCTGCATATTTAGTAAAAACGTAAACAAATTCTCATGCAAATATGTCGAAATTATTCCCATTACTTGTTGTTAACCTTGTTTTGTTTTATTACAGCCTATATTTCTTATTCTATGTGATTCTCTTAAACACCAGTTCGACTGATGATTCAATGTGAACTACTTAGTTATTATCGATGACTGAACATCTGACCGCGTACAATCATAAATTAGTGGACAACCAGTTGCTACCAAGAAATAAAACAGATCAAAATTAAAAGTACAACAACAGGACATGTTTACGTTTTTTTTAATACAATAGTATTGAATTTGTTTATAAACAATGTAAACAATATGTGTGCCGTACGATCGTAGCGCATCTAGACTTCCAAAGATATATACGATCACTCATAATGGAACAGTATTTATCCATTTCCGAGTCATATATAAGGCATGCAGACACTCCCATGGTTGTATACACATCTACAAGATTTTTAAAGTTTGTTATTTTCCCAAAATTTCTGATGCCCCAGCAACCAAAGTACTACATGGAGTTGGATTATTTTAACAACTTTAACAAGAGGGCCAAGATGGCCCTTAATCGATTCACCTGAATTTGTTCAGGAGTGCAAATGAACCTGCAAGGAGTGGACACTATCAAAGAAATAGTAAATTGGCTTATCAGTAAAGACCATTTGTATCTGGAAATCTAACAAGAACTTTTATAAGAATGTAATCATAAAGTTTTGTCATTTCTTGATGCCCTGTTTTTCAACGAAATCAATATGGCTTGAACAGGTTTTGTAGAGGGTCACTCAAAGAACATTTCTACCAAATTATTTTGGAATCGGACAAGCAGATTATGGGGGAAAGGGATTTTAAAGTTTGGGTATTTTTTTCCCTTTAAGATGCCGAAGCAACCAAAGTTCTACATAAAATGCAAGTCTTTGAACAGTTTTGAAAGAGGATTAACAAAGGAACATTCGTCCAGTGGAATGGTAGGAGTTGTCATTTGTAGCTAAAGGTTCAATTTACCCCTTTCGTGATGACGCCTGGTTGCTTTGATTGTGTAACCTATCAATATGGCTTGAACAAATTAAGTAGAGGATCGATGATGTAAGATTTCTTTTAAAGTTTCTAAAATCAGACGAGCACTTTAGAAAAAGTTTGGACATTTTGCCCCCCTTTCTGATTCTGCAGCAACCAAAGTTCACAATGATTTTTGTAACCAATCAATACCGCTTGAACAAATTAAGTAGAGGATCACTGAAGTAAGATTTCTTTTAAAGTTTCTAAAATCAGACGAGCACTTTAGAAAAAGTTTGGACATTTTGCCCCCCTTTCTGATTCTGCAGCAACCAAAGTTCACAATGATTTTTGTAGCCAATCAATACCGCTTGAACAAATTAAGTAGAGGATCACTGAAGTAAGGTTTCTTTTAAATTTTCTTAAAATCAGACAAGCACTTAAAAAAAAAAAGGAATTTCCAAATTTTGCCCCTTTTCTGATGCCGCCTGACTGCCATGTTTTTTTTAACCAATCAGTATGACTTGAACAATTTTTGTAGAGGGTCACCCGAGGAACATTTCAATCAAATTATATTGGAATCTGACTAGCAGTTTCAGAGGAGAAGATTGTTAAAGTTTGGACATTTTGCCCCCTTTCTGATGCTGCAGCAACCAAAGGTCTCAAAACGGCTTAAACAAATTAGGTAGAAGATCACTAAAGTAAGATTTTTTTTTCAATTTTCTTAAAATCAGACGACACTTTCAAAACAAGAGGCCCATGCTCTACTGGCATGGTTCTTTGGCCATTTTCAATCCAGAAAATGTATGTATGGGCAACAAAGACAAGAAGAATAAGCAAGAACTGTGTATTTATTATGTAAGTTTGCATATTTCTGTATTATGGACGAATAAATGGCTATTATAGAAAGGATCTGGCCCGTCATCAATATTTAACTACCATCTAAGTTTGATGAATATCGGATAGTAAATGGAGGCTCTGTTGTGTTCACAAGCTGTATTATAGCAATGCTGACAAGTTCAAGGGCCATAATCCAGATCTGGCCGGTTTGCGAAAGGAACCCAGCTCTCATGTATAAGTTTGATTGAGATACAATCAAACTCGACTTTATTACGTTCACAAGCAATTGTTTCGGACGCACGCACGCACATGCCATGGCATCTCTTCTGGCCAGTAGAGCTAAAAATGGAATTTCCAAATTTTGTCCTTTTTCTGATGGCGCCCGACTGCCATGTTTTTCAACCAATCAGTATGGCTTGAACAATTTTTGTAGAGGGTCACCCGAGGAACATTTATACCAAATGATAATGGAATCTGACAAGCAGATTCAGAGAAGATTTTTAAAGTTAGGACATTTTGCAGCAGACTTGAAACATCAAAACAACAAGAGGGCCAATATGGCACTGGATCGCTCACCCAAGTCATAATATGTGATTTGTCATGCCAATCACAATAACTCAGTTTGCAGTCAGGTAAACCCACACCCCATGTTGCCAAGTTAATATGAATATGACCCAAGAAATGTTTATGTACCAGTTAGTAGTCGACAAGATTCCCTATATATCTCTATGTAAAATAGGTGAGCTCCCAGCTCCAAATTTTGACCCCAGGAGTATAATCTGAACAATCTTGGTAGAGGACAACTATTGTACTCGCCATACATCTGAGCTTTAGGCCTTTTCGTTTTAATACAAGTTATTAGACAGGCGACCCTTGACGTGGGCCAGTTTTGACACCAGAGGCATAACTTGAATTATCTTGGTCGAGGAAAACTAGATAATGCTAGACTGTTGTACTCGCCATATATCTAAGCTTAAGGCCTTTCGGTTTCAGACAAGAAGATTTTCAAAGTGTTTCCCTATATAGCTTATGGAATACAGGTGATTGCAGGGTGGGGCCAATTTTGAACAATCTTTGTAAAGGACTTCTAGACAGCAAATATTTAAGCTCCAACTCTTTTGTTTTTCCCTATATATTTCTATGTAAACAGGTGACCCACGAGGCATACTTTGAACAATCTTTGTAGACAATGATATACACATTAAATATCAAAGCTCTAGGCCTTTCAGTTTCAGACAATTAGATTTTCAAACTTTTCCCTATATATCTCTATGTAAAACAAGTGACCCAAGGGGCATAATTTGAACAATATTCAAAGAGGCCTACTAGATTATGCTACACACCAAATATCTAAACTCTAGGTATTTCAGTTTAAGACCAGAATATTTTGCCTATATATCTCTATAATACAGCTGACCCCAGGGGCATATTTACAACAACCTTTGTAGAGTACTACAAGGCATTGCTACATACCAAATATCTAAGCTATAGGCCTTTTGGTTTCAGACAAGAAGATTTTAAAATTTTCCAATAAATCTCTATGTAAAACAGGAGCATAATTTGAACATTTTTTGTAGAGCTACACACCAAAAATCTAAGCTCTAGGCCTTTGGTTCAGCCATGAAAATTTTCCCTATACATGTATATGTGAAAAGGACGATTCCCGGGATGGGGGCCAATATTATTATTGAATAATATTAGTAGAGAGGTCCACGAGACAATGCCACACACCAATTATCTTAACTCTAGACCTTTCGGTTTCAGACAAGAAGATTTTGGACAAGAAGATTTTTTAAATTTTGGCAATTTTCCCTTTTTCTTATGCTGCAGCAACCAAAATTCTACTTGGAATTAACTTCTTACAACAACTTTGGAAGTTATTTTGAAATCAGTCAATTGGTTTCGTAGGAGAAGTCATTTGTATGAAATCGTTAGTAGACGTAGACAGACAGCGAGTGATCACAAAAGGTCACCTCATGCTAGGGTGAGCTAAAAACAGAAAAGTTCTCTCTACACAAAAGCATAATTTTTCAAAAGTGTTGAAAACATTGTGGCAAATGAAGGAGCTAGCTGCATTTTCCACAATACACCTGCAGGTTCGAAAGGGATAAAGTATAATAATAAAACAAGTATTATGAAAAGATGTTTTTTTTTTATTCCAAAGATATTTGAATAGAAGGCAAGAAATAAATTAAGATAATAATCACCTTATATTCAATTACCAACACATTATTTTGTTTTAGTTGTACAAAACTTGCAAGCTCTGGTAACACGGGGGAAAAACTAAAGGATTCTCCATCCTCATGGAGGAGCCATCAAGAGTATGATGAGCCTGGGACGATTTACCTTGTATGTCATTTTTTAACACTAATTCAAGTTTTGAAGATAAATTGCTCAGACAAAATTATTATTATACATAGTTTAATAACACGGTCAAGGTTACTTCATCATACACTTTCAATCAAAAGGTAGTATCAAATAATTTAAGAATAATTCCAAGTCTTCGTTGGATTTGCACTTAACTAAAAATTCTACTCTGATAATTTATGCTCAGCTGCATCAAGATAAATCTATTAGAAAGATATCTTTGTATTGAATTGAAAATGGTGCAAAACTCGATCCAACTTCTCATATAGAAAGCAAATGATTACCATATCGTTTATAAAGATGTAAAAACAAGTATGCAATTTATTTCTTTAAGCAATATATAAACAAATTACATGTAAATGAAACTGCACCATTTTGATAAATAAGTGTATAATATATTGAAGAGCTTCAACAGCAATAAAATTGAGTCGCATTTTAAATTCAAACAAATCTGTATTTTGATCTCATATTCGTTTCTATCACACATTATATACCCAAACACTGCCTATATTCACCAACCATTCTAAATCATTTTCACAACCATTTCTCTGACAAGACTACTTTTGATGCCTCCGCAGTAGACAACTTTTGAAAAGAGGAAATTGCTCAAAACAAGCAATTTCTATCTTCTCAACGATCTGTTCAATCCTGCAACAAAATATCATTTCGGAGTTTTAAGAAGGAGAAAACCTCCATTTTTTCAGGAAAAAAACCCACCAATGCAGCAAGCTTACATTTGTGTTGATTATACATGCCTTTTCCAGGATGCATGAATTTGATCTATTCTATGTCAAGGAATGGGGTTGGACTAACAATTTAAATAGTTGATGAATATGAGCGAAGGACACCAATATTCAAGGATCAGTTTGCCATTAAATTTGGGGGAGCATTCAATTTTCAAACAAACGTACGAGTGATAGAACACAGTAAAAATTATAAATGTTAAACATAAATGATGATCACAAGAAAGACAAACTCTAGTCCCCTTCTTCTTTTGAAGCTTCGTCAAAGTTTCCAACAAGATCTGAAAAAGAGAAACAAAATGGTGTAAAATGCAGCCAACATTGAAATCATGATAGTTTGACTGGATAACCTTTTAACCCTTTCCCTAATATAGACGCTTTCTGACGCCTCTGCAGCAGACGGCTTTTTGAAAACATAGTGACAAAAGAAGAAATTGCACAAAACGTGCAATTTCTCCTCTTGCCACAATGTTTTCCACTTTTTGTCATAGGTTATCCATTCAATTATGGAGATTTTCTATGTTTTGTCAAAATATGTTCAAAGTCGTCTGCTGCAGAATTGTCATATGAGGGAAAGGGTTGAGGTTCTTATATTTCCAGAGTCGGAATGAAAACATCAGTTTATAAACTTTTGATTGGAGTTTTGACGCCATTTTCAACATCATTTCAATTATATCACAGCAACAGTTCACTTATTCATGATCCCTGGGAAAACAAACCAGTAATAGGCTAGAAAATGTGCCTTGCCTAAAGGCACTTCATGCTGACCACCACGACTAATGATCGTAACGGGATTCCAAATCCCAGATGCTAACCACTCGGCTACCCCAGATTAATTAGACGAAGTGTTACATTTGGAAACACAATTAGGTATAAAGTCAATTTCCCACATATAGAGGCACCTGCAGAAGACGATCCTTGAAACCATTGTGGCAAAATAATTTATTGTTTATTATAATGAGCAATATTGACAATATTTATTCATTAATTAAATTTTAGACTTTACCTAGTTTTGCCTGTACTTTTTCAAAGTCGTCTGCTGCGATTAATTACATGTGGGAAAGGGTTAATGGGCAAGACATTTCTTCTTTTCCCACAAGGAAAGAATTTTGCAGCATGATCACTTTGAAATGATTATACAATGTCTTCAAGTCCTCTGCTGCAGTACAAGTTTGTCTACATTAGGGTAAACAAACCTTCACATTTTGTTTTTGTCATGATTGGTTGAAGTATATATCATTGCAGTGAATAATTTCTTTCGAGAAACACATAAAATAATTGTATTGTAAAAGTGACCAACTTTGAGGGATAGAAAATTTTAATTAAGGTTATTTTGGCATTGAATATTTCAATATCTTGCGTTATGTTTCCATTTATAAATTAAACTGTCAACAACAATGGTTACTCGGACAGTATGATTTTACAATTTCAGGATGTTTTCCTTGTTTGAAAGAATCATTCAATCAGTTGCAATATGTTTTCATTTGTTATCAAACGGTAATTCCAAAAAACATCATTTTGAACAACTTCCCCACTTCACATCTTTACTTTTATCACTGAGCTCGTCTCAGTTGGGTTCAGATAAGAATGACATGGTGGTGCCAAAAAAGAGAAACCATTTTCTTGTCATTATTAAGACTTCTGTTATTTAATTTGGATCATCGTTGATTAAGTTGTAAATATATTATGTGCATTTTTTAACAAATAAGTAACAAAAATGGATATCAAAGACTGAATGAATTTTGAATGATTTTAACTTTTGGTAGGAAAGAATTTATTCATTCAGTTGCAATATGTTTTCATTCATATATCAAACGGTAATTCCAAATAACATCATTTTAAATAATTTCCCTGCTAAAATACATCTTTACTTTTATTACTCTGAACTCTAGATACAGTGTAGTTATATTTTCCAAAAATTATATTTGATCTTGGAAATCTATGTTGTGAAGTGAATGAAACAAATGGTCTTTGTTGGTTCAGGCCATTAATAAGTGATATTTTGGAACAAAAACCAGTTTATTTGTCCTTATTTAAATTTATTCATTACTTATCAAGTAGTACCATAAATATTTATGTTCATCTTTCAACACATAAGTAACAATCATGCATATCAATGTTACTTACACAGACACAGCTTTTAACTTTTGTAGGAAACAATTATTCAATCAGTAGCAATATGTTTTCATTCATACATCAAACGGTAATTCCAAATAACATCATTTTGAACAATTTCCCTGATAAAACAAATCTTTACTTTTATTACTCAGAAGTCTTAGATACAGTGAGTTATATTTTCAAAAATTTATATTTGATCTTGGAAATCTATTTTGTGATAGTGAAACAAATTTTTTGTGTGTTGGTTCAGGCTAATAATTAAAGAGTTTTTTTGGAACAAAAACCAGTTTATTTGTCCTTAATTTTATTCATTACTTATCAAGTAGTAAATATTTATGGGCATCTTTCAACATATAAGTAAAAATCATGCATATCAATGTTAAAAAGACAAAGATTTCAACTTTTTGTAGGAAACAATTATTCAATCAGTAGCAATATGTTTTCATTCATACATCAAACGGTAATTCCAAATAACATCATTTTGAACAATTTACCTGCTAAAACACATCTTTACTTTTTTACTCAGAACTCTAAATACAGTGTAGTTTTATTTTCAAAAATTTATATTTGATCTTGGAGATCTATGTTGTGATAGTGAAACAAATGGTCTGTGGTCGTTGGTTCAGGCCATCATTAATAAGTGATATTTTGGAACAAAAACCAGTTTATTCATTACTTATCAAGTAGTAAATATTTATGTTCATCTTTCAACAAATAAGTAACAGTCATGCATATCAATGTTACTTACAGACACAGATTTCAACTTTTTGTAGGAATCAATTATTCAATCAGTAGCAATATGTTTTCATTCATATATCAAACGGTAATTCCAAATAACATCATTTTGAACAATTTCCCTTCTAAAACACATCTTTACTTTTATTACTCAGAACTCTAAATACAGTGTAGTTATATTTTCAAAAAATTATATTTGATTTTGGAGAGATCTATGTTGTGATAATGAAACAAATGGTCTGTGGTTGTTGGTTCAGGCCATTAATAAGTGATATTTTGGAACAAAAACCAGTTTATTCATTACTTATCAAGTAGTAAATATTTATGTTCATCTTTCAACAAATAAGTAACAATCATGCATATCAATGTTACTTACACAGACTTCAACTTTTTGTAGGAATCAATTATTCGATCAGTAGCAATATGTTTTCATTCATATATCAAACGGTAATTCCAAATAACATCATTTTGAACAATTTCCTTACTAAAACAAATCTTTTCTTTTATCACTAAGTAAATCTTGGATATGTTTGTGAGGGTTAAAATAACAGATGTTGTGGCACAAAAAAAACAACTAGTAAATATTTATGTGCATCTTGTTTGTGTTAAGAATCATTCAATCAGTTGCAATATGTTTTCATTAATTTATCAAACGGTAATTCCAATTAACATCATTTTGAACAATTTCCCTGCTAAAACGCATCTTTACTTTTATTACTCAGAACTCTAATTACAGTGTACACTGTAGTTATATTTTCAAAAAATTATATTTGATTTTGGAGATCTATGTTGTGATAGTGAAACAAATGGTCTGTGTTGGTTCAGGCCATTAATAAGTGATATTTTGAAACAAAAACCAGTTTATTCATTACTTATCAAGTAGTAAATATGTATGTTCATCTTTAAACAAATAAGTAACAATCATGCATATCAATGTTACTTACACAGACACAGATTTCAACTTTTTGTAGGAATCAATTATTCAATCAGTAGCAATATGTTTTCATTCATACATCAAACGGTAATTCCAAATAACATCATTTTCAACAATTTCCCTGCTAAAACACAGATCTTTACTTTTATTACTCAGAACTGTAGATTCAGTGCATTATGTTTTAAAATTTGACACAATAATTCTCTCTTTTAAGGGCGTATCTTGTTCGTGTTAAGAATCATTCAAATCAGTTGCAATATATATGTGTTCATTCATTTATCAAACGGTAATTCCAATAAACATCATTTTGAACAACTTCCTTGCTAAAACAAATCTTTTCATTTATCACTAAGTTAATCTTGGTTATGTTTGTGTGGGTAAAAATAACAGATGTTGTGGCACAAAAAAACAAACTAGTAAATATTTATGTGCATCTTGTTCGTGTTAAGAATCATTCAATCAGTTGCAATATGTTTTCATTCATTTATCAAACGGTAATTCCAAATAACATCATTTTGAACAATTTACCTGCTTAAACACATCTTTACTTTTATTACACAGAACTCGCCCCTTTCCCTCATACGACAATTCTGCAGCAGACGACTTTAAACGTATTTTGTCAAAAAATAGAAAATCTCTATAATTGAATGGATAACCTATGACTAAAAGTGGAAAACATTGTGTCAAATTGAGAAATTGCACGTTTTGTGCAATTTCTTCTTTTGTCACTATGTTTTCAAATAGCCATCTGCAGCAGAGGCGTCAGAAAGTGTCTATATGAGGGAAAGGGTTAAACACATCTTTACTTTTATTACACAGAACTCGAGATACAGTGTATTGTTATATGTTCAACAATTTATATTTGATCTTGGAAATCTATGTTGTGAAGTGAAACAAATGGTCTCTGTGTTGGTTCAGGCCATTAATAAGAGACATTTTGTACAAAAACCAGTTGATTTGTCCTTATTTAATTTCATTCATTACTTACCAAGTAGTAAATATGTATGTGCATCTTTAAACAAATAAGCAACAATCAAGCATATCCAAGTTATACAAAGATTTCAACTTTTTGTACTTTTAAGGGCACATCTTGTAGTTCATTCAATCATTCAATCAGTTGCAATATGTTTTCATTCATTTATCAAACCGTAATTCCAAATAGAACAACTTCCTTGCTAAATCAAATCTTCGCTTTTATCACTGAGCTCTAGGTAAGTAAAATTTGGTTGTGTTTGTGGTCTCGGTGTGGGTTAAAATAAGGGAGATGTGGCACAAAAAAACAAACAACTAGTAAATATTTATGTGCATCTTTCAATACATAAGTACCAATCATGCATGCCAGAAATGAAGACAAAGATTTCCAATTTTTGTAGGAAACAATTATTCAATCAGTAGCAATATATTTTCATTCATACATCAAACGGTAATTCCAAATAACATCATTTTGAACAATTTCCTGCTAAAACAAATCTTTACTTTTATTACTCAGAACTCTAGATAAAGTGTATTGTTATAAGTTCAACAATTTATAATTGATCTTGGAAATCTAAGTTGTGAAGTGAAACAAATGATCTCTGTGTTGGTCCAGGCCATTAATAAAAGATATTTTGAACAAAAACCAGTTTATTTGTCCTTATTTAATTTTTTCATTACTTATCAAGTAGTAAATATGTATGTGCATCTTTAAACAAACAAGCAAATTCAGAGAATCATGGTCCCCCGCCAGGGTCAAGGTCACAAAAATTGGTATTGATGGAAAGGGGTTGTCACAAGGAATACACATGTGAAATATGAAAGCAGTACCTATTACGGTTCAGAAGTTATGACCAAGGTTAAAGTTTTTGTGACAGCGTGACTGACGGACTGACTGACGAATGAGAAATAATAGTCCCCAGCTTTCGCTAAAAGCGGGGGACAAAAAATCATCCAACCGGAACGCAAACATGATATGCGCATCTACACTTGGTGGTGATCCTTCCTATAAAGTTTCATCAAATTCCAAAAAGCGGTTGCAGAGAGATAGCCCGGAAATGAATTAAGTCATACATAGCCGGATGGTGGGGTAAAACTCCGTGAAAAATCATCCAACCGGAACGCAAACACGATATGTGCATCTACACTTAGTGGTGATCCTTCCTATAAACTTTCATCAAATTCCAAAAAGCGGTTGCAGAGAAATAGCCCGGAAAATGAATTTAGTCATACATAGCCGGATGGTGGGGTAAAGGGCCATAACTCCGTGAAAAATCATCCAACCGGGACGCAAACACGATATGCGCATCTACACTTGGTGGTGATCCTTCCTATGAAGTTTCATAAAATTCCAAAAAGCGGTTGCAGAGAAATAGCCCGGAAATGAATTTAGTCATACATAGCCTGATGGTGGAGTAAAGGGCCATAACTCCGTGAAAAATAATCCAACCGGAACGCAAACACGATATGCGCATCTACACTTGGTGGTGATCCTTCCTATGAAGTTTCATAAAATTCAAAAAAGCGGTTGCAGAGAAATAGCCCGGAAATGAATTTAGTCATACATAGCCTGATGGTGGAGTAAAGGGCCATAACTCCGTGAAAAATAATCCAACCGGAACGCAAACACGATATGCGCATCTACACTTGGTGGTGATCCTTCCTATGAAGTTTCATAAAATTCCAAAAAGCGGTTGCAGAGAAATAGCCCGGAAATGAATTTAGTCATACATAGCCTGATGGTGGGGTAAAGGGCCATAACTCCGTGCAAAATAATCCAACCGGAACGCAAACACGATATGCGCATCTACACTTGGTGGTGATCCTTCCTATGAAGTTTCATAAAATTCCAAAAAGCGGTTGCAGAGAAATAGCCCGGAAATGAATTTAGTCATACATAGCCTGATGGTGGAGTAAAGGGCCATAACTCGGTGAAAAATAATCCAACCGGAACGCAAACACGATATGCGCATCTACACTTGGTGGTGATCCTTCCTATGAAGTTTCATAAAATTCCAAAAAGCGGTTGCAGAGAAATAGCCCGGAAATGAATTTAGTCATACATAGCCTGATGGTGGGGTAAAGGGACATAACTCCGTGCAAAATAATCCAACCGGAACGCAAACACGATATGCGCATCTACACTTGGTGGTGATCCTTCCTATGAAGTTTCATAAAATTCCAAAAAGCGGTTGCAGAGAAATAGCCCGGAAATGAATTTAGTCATACATAGGGGTAAAGGGCCATAACTCTTCAGGGTCAAGGTCACAAGGTCAAAAAAATTGGTATTGATGGAAAGGGGTTGTCACAAGGAATACACATGTGAAATATGAAAGCAGTACCTATTACGGTTCAGAAGTAATGACCAAGGTTAAAGTTTTTGTGACAGCGTGACTGACGGACTGACGGACGGACTGACTGACGAATGAGAAATAATAGTCCCCAGCTTTCGCTAAAAGCGGGGGACAATAAGCAACAATCATGCGTATCCATGTCATACAAGGATTTCAACTTTTTGTAGAAAACAATTATTCAATCAGTAGCAATATGTTTTCATTCATACATCAAACGGTAATTCCAAATAACATCATTTTGAACAATTATATGTTCAAAAATTTGACAGAATAATTTTCACTTTTAAGGGCATTCAATACGTAGCAAATATGTTTTCATTCATTTATCAAACGGTAATTCCAATAAACATCTTTTTGAACATCTTCCTTGGTAAAACAAATCTTCACTTTTATCACGGAGCTCTAGCTAAGTAAAACTTGGTTGTGTTCTTGGTCTCAGTGTGGGTTAAGATATGAGAGATGTGGTGGCGTCCAAAACAAACAAACTAGTAAATATTTATGTGCATCTTTTTACAAATAAGTACCAATCATATATGCCAGTGTTATAAAGACAAAGATTACCAATTTTTGTAGGAAACAATTATTCAATCAGTAGCAATATGTTTTCATTCATACATCAAACGGTAATTCCAAATAACATCATTTTGAACAATTTTCCTGCTAAAACACATCTTTACTTTTATTACTCAGAACTCTAGATACAGTGTATTGTTATACTTTCAAAAATTTATATTTGATCTTGGAAATCTATGTTTCGAAGAGAAACAAATGGTCTCTGTGTTGATTCAGGCCAATAATTAGAGATATTTCGGAACAAAAACGAGTTGATTTGTCCTTATTTAATTTTTTCATTACTTATCAAGCAGTTAATATGTATGTTCATCTTTCAACAAATAAGCAACAATCATGCATATCATTGTTACTTACACAGACACAGATTTCAACTTTTTGTAGGAAACAATTATTCAATCAGTAGCAATATGTTTTCATTCATACATCAAACGGTATTTCCAAATAACATCATTTTGAACAATTTCCTGCCAAAACACATCTTTACTTTTAAGGGCGTATCTTGTTGTAATTCATTCAATTAGTCGCGATATGTTTTCATTCGTTTATCAAACGGTAATTCCAATAAACATCATTTTGAACATTTTCCCTGAAGTAACATATCTATTTTTTATTACTGAGATCTCTACATAAGGACATCTTTGCTGTGTTAGTCCTCTCAGTGTTATAGAAAGATTTCAACTTTTTGTAAAAAACAATTATTCAATCAGTAGCAATGTGTTTTCATTCATACATCAAACGGTAATTCCAAATAACATCATTTTGAACAATTTTCCTGCTAAAACACATCTTTACTTTTATTACTCAGAACTCTAGATACAGTGCGCATTGTTATATGTTCAAAAAAATTGACAGAATAACTTTTTTTTTTAAGAGTATCGTGATGTTAATTATTCAATCAAGTCGCAATATATTTTCATTCATTAATCAAATGGTAATTCCAATAAACATCGTTTTGAACATCTTCCTTGGTAAAACAAATCTTTACTTTTATCACTGAGCGCTAGCTAAGTAAAACTTGGTTGTGTTCGTGGCCTCAGTGTGGGTTAAGATAAGAGAGATGTTGTGGCGAAAAAAAAATTATGTGCATCTTTCAACAAATAAGTACCAATCATGCATATATCGTGTTATACAGACAAAGATTTCCAATTTTTGTAGGAAACAATTGTTCAATCAGTAGCAATATGTTTTCATTCATACATCAAACGGTAATTCCAAATAACATCATTTTGAACAATTTCCCTGCTAAAACACATCTTTTCTTTTGATTACTCAAGAGCTCTAGATAAATTCGAAAAAAATATATTTCATCTCAGAAGTCTATGTTGTGTTAGTGAAACAATTGGTCTCAGTAGGTTCAGGCGGGTAATAAGAGATATCCGGAACAAAAACCAGTTTATTTGTCAGTATTTAGGCTTCTCTTATTTAGTTTGCTGCATTGTCATTCAACAAATAATTAACAATCATGCATATCAATGTTAAACTGACAAAGATATCGCCTTTTGGTAGAAAACAATTATTCAATCAGTTGCAATATGTTTTCATTCATATATCAAACGGTAATTCCAATTAACATCATTTTAAATAATTTCAATGCTAAAACAGTCTTTACTTTTTGTGGTCATTATTTAGACTTCTTCGCTCATTATATTTGATTCAATGCCGTTCAAGGCAGTAAATCTATTTTTATGATTCTTTCAACAAATTAGTAACAATCATGCATATATCAGTGTTACAGTCACAAAGATCTTAACTTTTTGAAGAAAATAATTATTCAATCAGTTGCAATATGTTTTCATTCATTTATCAAACGGTAATTCCAATAAACATCATTTTGAACAATTTCCCTGCTAAAACCTATATCTTGACTTTCATGACTCAGAACTCTAAATAAAGTGTTATATATTCAAAAATGTATATTGTGTAAATGAAACAAATGGTCTGTGTAGTTTCAGGCAAGTAATTAAAGACATATTTAAAACTAAAAACCAGTTTATTTGTCCTTATTTAGACTTCGCTTATTATATTGGATTCATATTGCCATTTAAGGCAGTAAATATATTTTCATGATTCTTTTAACAAATAAGTAACAATCATGGATATCAGTGTTACAGTTACAAAGATCTTAACTTTTTGAAGAAAACAATTATTCAATCAGTTGCAATATGTTTTCATTCATTTATCAAACGGTAATTCCAATAAACATCATTTTGAACAATTTCACTGCTTAAACACATCTAAACTTTTATTACTCAGAACTCTAGATACAGTGATTTAGATTTCACAATTATATTTGATTCATTGCCATTCAAGCAGTAAATATATTAATATGATTTTTTCAACAAATAACTTACAATCATGCATATTAATGTGACACTACTGACAAAGATCTTAACTTTTTTTAGAAAAGAATTATTCAATCAGTTGCAATATGTTTTCATTCATTTATCAAACGGTAATTCCAATAAACATCATTTTGAACAATTTCCTTGCTAAAACCTAAATCTTTACTTTTATTACTCAGAACTCGAGATAAAATGTTACATGTTCAAAAATGTATATTTATGTTGTGTTAGTGAAACAAATGGTCTTGGTGTTGTTTCAGGCAAGTAATTAGAGAGAGATATTTAGAACAAAAACAGTGAATTTGTCAATATTTAGACATCTCTTATTATGTAGAAAAGAATTATTCAATCAGTTGCAATATGTTTTCATTCATTAATCAAACGGTAATTCCAATAAACATCATTTTGAACAATTTTCCTGCTTAAACACATCTTTACTTTTATTATCGTTATATTTTAAAAAATTGCCATTTAAGGCAGTAAATATATTTTCATGATTCTTTCAACAAATTAGTAACAATCATGGATATCAGTGTTACAGTGACAAAGATCTTAACTTTTTTTAGAAAAGAATTATTCAAATCAGTTGCAATATGTTTTCATTCATTTATCAAACGGTAATTCCAATAAACATCATTTTGAACAATTTTCCTGCTTAAACACATCTTTACTTTTATTATCGTTATATTTTCAAAAATTGCCATTTAAGGCAGTAAATATATTTTCATGATTCTTTCAACAAATTAGTAACAATCATGGATATCAGTGTTACAGTGACAAAGATCTTAACTTTTTTTAGAAAAGAATTATTCAATCAGTTGCAATATGTTTTCATTCATTTATCAAACGGTAATTCCAATAAACATCATTTTGAACAATTTTCCTGCTTAAACACATCTTTACTTTTATTATCGTTATATTTTCAAAAATTGCCATTTAAGGCAGTAAATATATTTTCATGATTCTTTCAACAAATTAGTAACAATCATGGATATCAGTGTTACAGTGACAAAGATCTTAACTTTTTTTAGAAAATAATTATTCAATCAGTTGCAATATGTTTTCATTCATTTATCAAACGGTAATTCCAATAAACATCATTTTGAACAATTTTCCTGCTTAAAAACCTCTTTACTTTTATTATCGTTATATTTTCAAAAAATGCCATTTAAGGCAGTAAATGTATTTTCATGATTCTTTCAACAAATTAGTAACAATCATGGATATCAGTGTTACAGTGACAAAGATCTTAACTTTTTTTAGAAAAGAATTACTCAATCAGTTGCAATATGTTTTCATTTATTTATCAAACGGTAATTCCAATAAACATCATTTTGAACAATTTCCTTGCTAAAACCTATATCTTTACTTTTATTACTCAGAACTTGAGATATTACGTTACATGTTCAAAAATGTATATTTATGTTGTGTTAGTGAAACAAATGGTCTTAGTGTTGTTTCAGGCAAGTAATTAGAGATATTTAGAACAAAAACAGTTTATTTGTCAATATTTAGACGTCTCTTATTATGTAGAAAAGAATTATTCAATCAGTTGCAATATGTTTTCATTTATTTATCAAACGGTAATTCCAATAAACATCATTTTGAACAATTTCCTTGCTAAAACCTATATCTTTACTTTTATTACTCAGAACTTGAGATAAAACGTTACATGTTCAAAAATGTATATTTATGTTGTGTTTGTGAAACAAATGGTCTTAGTGTTGTTTCAGGCAAGTAATTAGAGATATTTAGAACAAGAACAGTTTATTTGTCAATATTTAGACGTCTCTTATTTTGTAGAAAAGAATTATTCAATCAGTTGCAATATGTTTTCATTTATTTATCAAACGGTAATTCCAATAAACATCATTTTGAACAATTTCCTTGCTAAAACCTATATCTTTACTTTTATTACTCAGAACTTGAGATAAAACGTTACATGTTCAAAAATGTATATTTATGTTGTGTTTGTGAAACAAATGGTCTTAGTGTTGTTTCAGGCAAGTAATTAGAGATATTTAGAACAAGAACAGTTTATTTGTCAATATTTAGACGTCTCTTATTTTGTAGAAAAGAATTATTCAATCAGTTGCAATATGTTTTCATTCATTTATCAAACGGTAATTCCAATAAACATCATTTTGAACAATTTCCTTGCTAAAACCTATATCTTTACTTTTATTACTCAGAACTTGAGATAATACGTTACATGTTCAAAAATGTATATTTATGTTGTGTTAGTGAAACAAATGGTCTTAGTGTTGTTTCAGGCAAGTAATTAGAGATATTTAGAACAAAAACAGTTTATTTGTCAATATTTAGACGTCTCTTATTATGTAGAAAAGAATTATTCAATCAGTTGCAATATGTTTTCATTTATTTATCAAACGGTAATTCCAATAAACATCATTTTGAACAATTTCCTTGCTAAAACCTATATCTTTACTTTTATTACTCAGAACTTGAGATAAAACGTTACATGTTCAAAAATGTATATTTATGTTGTGTTTGTGAAACAAATGGTCTTAGTGTTGTTTCAGGCAAGTAATTAGAGAGATATTTAGAACAAAAACAGTTTATTTGTCAATATTTAGACGTCTTTTATTTTGTAGAAAAGAATTATTCAATCAGTTGCAATATGTTTTCATTCATTTATCAAACGGTAATTCCAATAAACATCATTTTGAACAATTTCCTTGCTAAAACCTATATCTTTACTTTTATTACTCAGAACTTAAGATAATACGTTACATGTTCAAAAATGTATATTTATGTTGTGTTAGTGAAACAAATGGTCTTAGTGTTGTTTCAGGCAAGTAATTAGAGAGATATTTAGAACAAAAACAGTTTATTTGTCAATATTTAGACGTCTCTTATTATGTAGAAAAGAATTATTCAATCAGTTGCAATATGTTTTCATTTATTTATCAAACGGTAATTCCAATAAACATCATTTTGAACAATTTCCTTGCTAAAACCTATATCTTTACTTTTATTACTCAGAACTTGAGATAAAACGTTACATGTTCAAAAATGTATATTTATGTTGTGTTTGTGAAACAAATGGTCTTAGTGTTGTTTCAGGCAAGTAATTAGAGAGATATTTAGAACAAAAACAGTTTATTTGTCAATATTTAGACGTCTTTTATTTTGTAGAAAAGAATTATTCAATCAGTTGCAATATGTTTTCATTCATTTATCAAACGGTAATTCCAATAAACATCATTTTGAACAATTTCCTTGCTAAAACCTATATCTTTACTTTTATTACTCAGAACTTAAGATAATACGTTACATGTTCAAAAATGTATATTTATGTTGTGTTAGTGAAACAAATGGTCTTGGTGTTGTTTCAGGCAAGTAATTAGAGAGATATTTAGAACAGAAACAGTTTATTTGTCAATATTTAGACGTCTCTTATTATGTAGAAAAGAATTATTCAATCAGTTGCAATATGTTTTCATTTATTTATCAAACGGTAATTCCAATAAACATCATTTTGAACAATTTCCTTGCTAAAACCTATATCTTTACTTTTATTACTCAGAACTTGAGATAAAACGTTACATGTTCAAAAATGTATATTTATGTTGTGTTTGTGAAACAAATGGTCTTAGTGTTGTTTCAGGCAAGTAATTAGAGAGATATTTAGAACAATCAAAGCGCCAATGGCACTGTAGTGGCGATCGTATGGAAAATCCTGCAAAGTAACAAGCAGTATATCGGTGTAGGGCTTGCGATGAATCTGGTGCGGGTATATTTGAGAATGTATCACCCCTGCAGTAGAATAATGTTAGTTTGCCAGAATGTTGTCTTGGTGATTATTTAGTTACGTTCTAAAATTGGTCATGATGTGATCAAAATTAGGCCATTCCAAAGTTTTGAAAAATCTAGTTGGTATTCGATAGACTACCGTTTTAGCTCATTATAATGGCTAATTGTAATCTAAATTGTTCGGGTAATCACATGTTTATCACCAGGTCGCTAGGCCATATTAAGATAAAATATATTTTAGAAATGAATAAATTATCAAGAAAGGAGAGAAAACAGTATCCATTAGTTTGGTGTTTGTTTCAATGATGTCCGATATCAAACAGGTCTGTTCAATTTAGTCCCTTCACATTGCATGATTGAGGGTTGTCAGAGACATATAAACACAGTGTATTTATATGTCTCTGAGGTTGTTAAACTGCTTCGAATAATGTGAGTGCAAAAACAAACACAAAACATGCTCCAAAAGCACAATTTCACTATTTGCCAAACTGTTCAATTTATAAAAATATAGGCATATATTATAATGCTCGATCTCCAAACTAAATTAGGCTACACTGTCAGCATTGATTGCTAATTGACTCTAGAACGTGCAGACGTGTATACATAACGTGTGTACACACTGACATCGTGTGTTCTTTAAACCTTTGTAAACCAGTCTTATCATCTAGACGCTTTCATATATTTAAACAAATACAAAATAAAGCGTTTATAATATTGAGATTTACAAGCTCTTCTGGTTTTTGGTCTCGCGAGCTATTTATAGAACCTTTTGGAATTTCCAGATTTGAGTATCATCAGAGTTGCCGTTATTTGCAAGGCAGAACGCGCAATGATATTTATTATCTGCCAAATCATGACGAAGATAATATTTACATATTTTAACTCTATGTAGATAATGTCTCGATAAATATTAGTAACAATCCGGTACCAAAGTAGCACTGACATAATTATTATTAATCACGTCTCTGCATCAATGATGGAACTATAACGGATGTGAGTAAATTAGTTTGCAGTAAGGTAAAAAAATATCAACCGATTGTTCAAAACCGACTATATAAATATTTTTCGTTTTTGTTGTTTCTGTTAGCATTGTGGCGATTGTCAAACCAATCGCCACAAAAACAGTTTATTTGTCAATATTTAGACGTCTCTTATTTTGTAGAAAAGAATTATTCAATCAGTTGCAATATGTTTTCATTCATTTATCAAACGGTAATTCCAATAAACATCATTTTGAACAATTTCCTTGCTAAAACCTATATCTTTACTTTTATTACTCAGAACTTGAGATAATACGTTACATGTTCAAAAATGTATATTTATGTTGTGTTAGTGAAACAAATGGTCTTAGTGTTGTTTCAGGCAAGTAATTAGAGAGATATTTAGAACAAAAACAGTTTATTTGTCAATATTTAGACGTCTCTTATTATGTAGAAAAGAATTATTCAATCAGTTGCAATATGTTTTCATTTATTTATCAAACGGTAATTCCAATAAACATCATTTTGAACAATTTCCTTGCTAAAACCTATATCTTTACTTTTATTACTCAGAACTTGAGATAAAACGTTACATGTTCAAAAATGTATATTTATGTTGTGTTTGTGAAACAAATGGTCTTAGTGTTGTTTCAGGCAAGTAATTAGAGAGATATTTAGAACAAAAACAGTTTATTTGTCAATATTTAGACGTCTTTTATTTTGTAGAAAAGAATTATTCAATCAGTTGCAATATGTTTTCATTCATTTATCAAACGGTAATTCCAATAAACATCATTTTGAACAATTTCCTTGCTAAAACCTATATCTTTACTTTTATTACTCAGAACTTGAGATAATACGTTACATGTTCAAAAATGTATATTTATGTTGTGTTAGTGAAACAAATGGTCTTAGTGTTGTTTCAGGCAAGTAATTAGAGAGATATTTAGAACAGAAACAGTTTATTTGTCAATATTTAGACGTCTCTTATTATGTAGAAAAGAATTATTCAATCAGTTGCAATATGTTTTCATTCATTTATCAAACGGTAATTCCAATAAACATCATTTTGAACAATTTCCTTGCTAAAACCTATATCTTTACTTTTATTACTCAGAACTTGAGATAAAACGTTACATGTTCAAAAATGTATATTTATGTTGTGTTTGTGAAACAAATGGTCTTAGTGTTGTTTGAGGCAAGGTATTAGAGAGATATTTAGAACAAAAACAGTTTATTTGTCAATATTTAGACGTCTCTTATTATGTAGAAAAGAATTATTCAATCAGTTGCAATATGTTTTCATTTATTTATCAAACGGTAATTCCAATAAACATCATTTTGAACAATTTCCTTGCTAAAACCTATATCTTTACTTTTATTACTCAGAACTTGAGATAAAACGTTACATGTTCAAAAATGTATATTTATGTTGTGTTTGTGAAACAAATGGTCTTAGTGTTGTTTCAGGCAAGTAATTAGAGAGATATTTAGAACAAAAACAGTTTATTTGTCAATATTTAGACGTCTCTTATTATGTAGAAAAGAATTATTCAATCAGTTGCAATATGTTTTCATTTATTTATCAAACGGTAATTCCAATAAACATCATTTTGAACAATTTCCTTGCTAAAACCTATATCTTTACTTTTATTACTCAGAACTTGAGATAAAACGTTACATGTTCAAAAATGTATATTTATGTTGTGTTTGTGAAACAAATGGTCTTAGTGTTGTTTCAGGCAAGTAATTAGAGAGATATTTAGAACAAAAACAGTTTATTTGTCAATATTTAGATGTCTCTTATTATGTAGAAAAGAATTATTCAATCAGTTGCAATATGTTTTCATTCATTAATCAAACGGTAATTCCAATAAACATCATTTTGAACAATTACTACTAAATAAAGTCTTTAATTTTATTACTAAGAGCTCTAGATAAGGTGCCTTTCATATTTCAAAAATCTTTATTAATCTGTGAAAGCTGTGTTGTGCAAGTCAAAAAGAATACACACAACAATAGGTTTAGATAATAGTAATAGGTGAGATATTGTGGAGGGAAGACTTAAATTTGTTTAATGCTAATCAAGGCATTATATCCTCGAGCATCCATAATTCGTGAGTGTAAGGCTTCAAAGACAAAACATGCAGAAGGCTTAGTGAATGATACGAGATTTCATGGTTTATCTGAAAGATTTATTTATTTCCTCCAAGTTTCGAGCAAAAAATCCTTTGAAAACTAATAATTCACAACAAAAAAAATCTTGAATGCACATGTGTTCAACTAGTCCGAAGCCGAAATTGTTATCCTATTTTCGTGACGGCATTATTTTGGAACAAAATTGCATTAACCTAACTGGGTCAAACAAATCACATGACCCTGGCCGCCATTTTGTAAACAACAAAAGACCCTTTTTACGGTAAATTTTCATGTCTGATTTTTCCTCTTTTGGTGGGTTTAAACCGTTCTTTAATTTTGATATATAAAAAATAAGTGTATTTTGGCTATTGCTCCCATGACTACAAGTAACAAAACTGTTTATGATGCATTTTATTGTTGAAATATGTCAGCACATACTTTGGCCATTGGGAAATAATTTTCCATTTCCAAATCGGCTGCAAGGACAAAGTCACGTGATATAAGCCCGAGAATAGTGACGTCACGAAAATGGAATGTCCAACGATATATGTAATAATTGTTCTTCTTTCACTAATCAAGTAATAAACATGCATATCAATGGTTACTCCGAGAGTTCGATTTTATTGTTAAGGAGCGTTTCTGTTGTCGTTGGAAAGAATCATTCAATCAGTTGCAATATGTTTTCATTCATATATCAAACGGTAATTCCAAATAACATCAAAACGAGCAATTTCTCCTTTTGACACAATTTTTTCATCTTTTAGTCATAGGTTATCCATTCAATTATTGAGATATTCAAAGACGTCTGCTGCAGATTTGTCGTATGATGGAAAGGGTTAAAGAATATAAAACCATCTAGGTGGAGTGGGATTAGTATCAGCATCAAAATCCGTAACAAGAAATGTGGTTCAAACATATTACACACAGTGATGCATGTACAATCTAAAGCTAACTTTTTAACTCTTGAGTGACAGGTATTTACCTATGAATATGGTTTCAATGAGGAAATTTAAGTTATTGAGCAATATGTGAGAGTTTATTGTAACCTGATTAACGCTTTACCACCTGCGATGCTTTTTGAGGAATCTGTAACAGATTACTTTTGAAAACATTGTGGCAATAGGAGAAATTGCTAAAACGAGCATTTTTTTTTTTTTTGCCCCAATGTTTTCAATTCTATTCAATAAATACCCTTTTCATTTGCAGATATATATAAAATAGGTTTTCCATTTTAACGAATTTACTGTAAGAATACAGAGTTGACTGTAAAAATATACTAAACTAACCTGGAACACCATCATCATCTTCTTCTTCTTCTGTATTGGTTTTTGTTGGATCGCCTCCTGAAAAAGGGAGAATGTTTCAATTAAGTTATAGCAGTTTACCTTATATTTTCTCTAAAGTAACATCTAGAAAACTAACAGTAGAACTCTGAAACAAAGAGGGGTTTCGATTATGAGCAAAGTTCACCCCAATTCTTTGTGCTAAGGTGAGCTAAAAATAGAAGATTGTTTAATGAACATGCGTAAGCACAAGGTGAGACAATCCCCAGGTGTCGCCCGCCTGCTTTTAATGTAGTCAACACTTAATAGTTTATAGCTATAAGTCATTGGTTGAATAAAACCTAGTTGTCACTTATCTTACAATTTATAGCTAAGGTGTCACATGGCTACCTTCAACACAAGTCGCCACTTAATAATCGTTTACAGCTCCAAAGCAGATCAATTTTGAAAACATTATAGGGAAAGACGAAACTGCTCATTTCAATATTACTCTTTCACTATAACTAGTCTCAATCTTTCTTATTCTCAGTGTCTCAGTTTTTTAAAACATTGTGGCAAAGGAAAAATTGCTTATAAATATCATACTCTTGTTTCACGATTTTTTTAAAATTTTAAATTTTGGCATTGATCTTTTCTGCTTCAGATTTGCAAGACCCTAAAGCCGATATCATATCATGTAAATTCATCGCATAAAAGTGAACAAGGAAAAAAACTCAATCAGTGGCCAAGGTTTTAACTCAAACTGTTCATTAAATTCCCACCTTGTTTTTGAATCAGAGATTGGACACTGCATATCCAAATAATATTTTGAATGATTTTAAAAATATATTTAAATGAGTTAATAATGTCAAGGCTTCAATTGAAGGGTAATAAAAAGCTTTTGAATATTAACTATTGGTAAGTAATTGATCGATTCAAGATAAATGATGTTTTTAACAGTATTTAAGTTACATGTGTGCATGTTTCTGTTTTTATTTATAAATGCACACTTGACAACAAAGTGTTGACTGTCAATGTTTCTTTGATATGGTTGGATGCAAACTTACAGCCACTGCTTATTTGCTCAAAATTTGCGAAACAACAAGGTCTAGATAAGGGGGGATATTCTGGGTTTTCCCCTTTTATATTTCAATTATTATCAAACAAAACTATGTTGTCGGCACCAACAATACAAATGTTGGAGGTCAACTAAGGAGTCTAGCATGTGAAATATACCACCTTATCTAGACATCTAGACACACTTATGTTAGTGGAACTCGTCTACTTACGGAAATACTCACCACCGGCAACAGTCGACGCCAACTTCTTTAAACTGCTTAAACTTTCAGAACCAAGTTGATTGAGAATACCAGGGAGCATTTCAGCAATTTCTGAAGATAGTAAATGATATTTACATTTAACACTTTCGCACATACAACAAATCTGAAGCAGACGAATTTGAAAATGTCTACTAAAAAATATGGAAAACTTCTATAACTGTAAGCATAAGTACTAAAAAAGTTTAAAAACATTGTGGCAAAAAGAGAAATTGCGCGATGTTTCCAAAAGTTGTCTACAGATGAGTCTATATGTGAGAGGATTTACCCTTACAAGGCAATATGGCTGTGTTTGCAAACAATACAGATTCAGATGAATGAGATGATTAGGGTTGAAACAAGCTGTCTCATCTGAAATCAACATTGTTTGACTCAAGATTTAGTTATCAAAAAATAATTACATAGATATTGAACATAAAAGAGTCTACTTTTCAGAAATTTGATGCAGAAGCAAATTATTGTTCTTTTAATCAAATAGGCCGAGATCACATTAATCCCTTTTCTACATATCATTATGACTAATTTGTACCAGACAACTTCAAAAACAGTTAAGCAGAAATGATGATAAAATCTATAAATTAATGTATTATTTGTTGGATAGAGCAGAATTTTTTTGAAAGCCTCCTATGTATGGGAGAGAATTGAATGCATGTCGTTATGCTTTACCCCACAAAGGGAAGCCATTACCTGATGAAGACAAAAGATATTGCAGCAAATGAAAATAATTAGGAATAACTTCTAATTTCTGTATTGAAAATAAATATGCCAATTTTCAATAAAGACGTGTCTAAGCAGTAAACTCATTAAAAACAAGTTAATGTGGTATTGCAACCAATACAAGAGTCCCCTACTACTATTTACTATTGACCTCTTAAGTGTGACCTTGACCTTTGAGGTACAAGCCAGTGTCCTATCAAACAGCACTCATTTTGACATTTGACCTCTAAGTGGTCCACATATCACCTCATCATGGTGAACATGTGTGCCCAGTATCTTGGGAATCCAATGATGCATGGTTGAGATGAGAGCCGGATAAGGTAGGCCTATAAAACTACTCATTTTTACCTTTGTGACCTTGACCTTTGAGGTACAGGCCTGTGTCTTGCATGTCATCTAATCATGGTGAACATGTTAACCTTGTAAATTGGGAATCCTATGATGTATGGTCGAGATGTGAGACCAACAGTACTCATTTTGACCGTGGAGGTAGTCCGGGTCTTGCGTGCGACACGCTACCTAATCATGGTGAACATGCGTGCTTTGTAACTTGGGAATCATATGATGAGGCACGGTTGAGATGCGGGCCGGACAAGGTAGTTATATCAAACAGTTCTCATGTTGACCTTTGACCTCTTAGTGGGTCCTGGATATTTGAGATACAGGCAAGGGTCTCAAATGTGACAAGCCACCTCATCAAGGTGAACGTTTGTGCCAAGTTTCATGGAAATCCTATGATGGAGGGTAGGATGCGGGCTGGACAAGGTACAGTCCTTTCAAACAGTACTCATTTCGACCTCTTAAGTCTGACCTTAACATTTGAGGTACAGGCCTGGGTCTTGTGGGTGACATGCTGCCTCATGATGGTGAACGTTTTTGCCAAGTTTCTTAGAAATCCTATGATGGATGGTTAAGATGTGGGCCGGACAAGGTAGTCCTATCAAACACTACTCATTTTGACCTTTGACCTCTAAAAGTGTGACCTTGACATTCAAGGCCTTGGTCTTGTGCAAGACACGCCAACTCATCATGGCTAAAGCTTGTGCCAGTTTTTTTGGAAATCCTACGATGGACGGTTAAGATGCGGGCCGGATAAGGTAATCCTATCAAACAGTACTCATTTTGACCTTGACTCATCATGGTGGACATTTGCGCAAAACTTCTTTCAATTCCTATGATCCATGGTTAAGACACAGGCCGGACAAGGTTAGGTGGGACTGACAGACGGAATCGACCAAACCTAGTCCCCAAACAGGTCTTCGACCGGTAGGAGACTAATAACCCACTGAGCACAGATTGAACAATAAATAAAAAGTCCAATCCTACGTTTGTTTTCAGCCTGACCAGTGATTGCAAATGTGTTGGCAGCTAGTGAAGCCTGAACTTTAGGGTTGTTAAAGTGGATTACTTGTCCATCATCTTTGATCATATTAACCTGAAATTATGAACCAAAAAAACCATCCTTAATCACATGATTCGTTGACATTACATAAATGACAATTTTGTTATATATGTTGACAAACTTCTCTTGCACATTAATGTACTGTTTACTGGAATTTGGAGATATCAAGTGCCTCAGCAGTAATAGACATTGAAAAAAAATAGTGCGAAGAGGAAAACAATGTTTTGAGCTTTGTAATTAGATTTCCATTTTTATACATATGTTACAACTTACAAGTTATTCCTTAGTTGTTTTCAAATCAGATGCCTTTTAAAACAGCATTTCAGGAAGTAAATCTTAACTAATTTGTTGTATCCATGCTACAACCTTAGATATGCTCACACATACAAAGAGCACAATGGTAAAAAAAAAAAATTACTCACTTCTTCAATTCCAGGAATATTATTTACAGATAATTTTTTCAAAGAATTTTGTAATTTTTTATCATCAGTCGTAGCTGTTCTATGTACAACCTTCTTCTTTCTTCTTGGTGTGCCCTGCAAATGAAAATTAAATAAAACTTAGTTTTTATTAGATATGAGTTATATTTGTTTGTTTAAAAGTTTTTGCCATTTAAAAAAGAATAAAACATTATATCACAACATTTCCTAGGTTATTTACCAGTACAACTAGTCTGTTTATCTTGACTCCAGCGAGTCTGTTGTAATACTTACCCCACAACGAGCGCCAAAATAGGAAAGTCATTAATAAATACCGTCAATAAAGTATTTTAAAGTTATGCCACATGCAAACAATTTATTGGGACAACCACCATTTCATCTTCACGTCTAATGTCATCACAGAAAACCTGAAGCACTATGGTGGAAACATATGATTTAACCCTTTCCCACAAACAATAAATCTGCAGCAGTCAACTATGTTAAAATCTGGGGGGAAATCTTTGATATGAAAATAAAACCATTGAACAAAGTTGAAAACATAATGACAAAAAGAGAAATTGCTCATAAAGAGCAATTTCTCATTTGGTCATTATTTTTTCGAAGGCAATCTGATCCACTTTAAACTGTTATCATATATATTTTTTTTAGTCAAGGGTCAATACCTGGAAAACAAGAATGCATGAGTTGTTCTACTGCTCCAATGGCCATAACTCTGTATGTATTGAGCAAAACACAAGAATGAAAGACTACTTTTTTTTTTAAAAAGTAATTGAAGGGCAAAAGCTCTACACTTATTGTGTGAAACAACAAATCAAAAGTGCACAGCTTACCATGCTGTTGAACATTAATGTCAAGCTCTGTGAATTTGGCTTGTATATTTTCAGAGATATATGCTACAAAAGATGTTGTGGCTAACTTACAAGGACAAATATATATACCTCATCCCAACCTGGGTACAAATCAATTTGCCATGTTTTATTTATAGCTATTTTTAAATTATTTTGAGTTTTTACTCATTTTCAACATTTTTTCAGTTACAACACAATATACAATCCATGTGTAATAGCACTACCGCAGAGCTCTAGATATGGGGCACTTTTCATGTTCTAAAATCCTTAATTGACCTTCAAACCCTATGTTGTGGGTACTCAAAAAAGAATAATCTCTGAGAAGATTATTTTGAGTACCAACAACATAGGATTTGGTTGAGTAATGAGAGAAATATTTAGGGGAATAGGCCCATTCACTCTATCTTATTTAGTTCTCTGCTACAGTACACCATGACCACCACAAGCAGGTATTTAACCAAGAACACCTGGTTCCTCAAAATATCCCATGATAACCTCTTGGCTATGGCAGATTCTTACTAGAATTCATGGATCAACAATCGGACAATGCAGCAATCAAATGTGTTCTTTGTACTGCTGGTTTAGTGTTTGGGCTCTTAGAAAGAGAAAGAAATACACAACTTCCAAGCTAGGATATGATTGTGTCTCATTTATCTTACAATTTTCCATGGCAAGTGGGAGACAAACATTCAATCAGTTGCCATGGCAAGTAGCGACACAAACATACAATCAGTTGCCATGGCAAGTAATGAGACAAACATTCAGTCAGTTGACATGGCAAGTAGTGAGACAAACATACAATCAGTTGCCATGGAAAGTAGCGAGACAAACATTCAATCAGTTGCCATGGCAAGTAGTGCGACAAACATTCAATTCAATCAGTTTCCATGGCAAGTAGCGAGACAAACATTCAATTAATTCAATCATCTGAAATAAAACGGTAATTCCAATAGCCATCATTTTGAATGTTCTCTTGGTAAGCACTTTCATAAAAAATAACCCAAATCATCAATGTCTTGAATTCTAACAATCATGCAGTCATACATTGATACAAGTTAATTCATATTTGAAATCAATCAATTTCTTCCTTTCCCCAAATTAATCTTATTAATCCATGTGTGTATGTTTCAGAAAAAAAAGTGAATTGGGTAAATACCAAATTGTTTTGAGACAAGTGCTTTTTTCAAATTTATGTAACAGGTATGATCATTTATATATCACCCAATCATTTTTGTTTTCAAATTGCTTTTTTGTATGACTTGGAATCATCGTAGCAAAGGGAGACATCATGAGCAAAATCTCCTTATCTCACGATATTGTTAAACTAATGCTGTTAATTGTTGGCAAATCTTTATATTTGTCTCTCTTCCATCCAACACCAAAGATTAGTATTTGTCTCATTCACATCAAGCCATCGATTCTTTTTATTCCATTTGGATCTTGTTTGATTTAATGCAATTTATTTAACAACACAAATGTAAACAAATTGCTTTATTTTCTTTTGAGTACATCATTCTAAAAAGAATTGCCTTTTTTGATCTTTGCTTTTTTAAGCAAATATACTCAGGGCTCGCGCTGTAGGTCGCCATTGTCGCCAAAAGGCGATTAATTAATGAAGACGGCGATTATTTTGTTAATTTGGCGACGGAAAATGGCGATTATTTTATTTTGCAACTGGATAAAAAAATCGTCTGCTTATCGTGTGTGAGAGCTTGAAAACACGTGTCAATGAAGCGTGAACGACCTTGTTTATCCTTGTTTGTGTCATACCCCGGTGTTAATTACAAGATTGATTGGCCGCGGGTCATCGCCTTATCAGTTAATCCTTGAGTGTGTGTAATACCCTTCGAAGACTGTGCAACTTATCACCTTTCATTGTACATTTTAATCGCCCCAATTTAAAATGATAACAGCTTAAATTAATTCAATGCCGATGTAATTTTCGATGCATCCAAATTTTAAAAAAGACCGACATGTTTATTAAATCTAACAGATTTGTTTACCTTGCAAACAAAATGGCGGACGATTAAAATTTATCGCTGATCAATTAGGATTCGATTTTCATGTATTATTGAAGTGGTTTTGAGACCTCGGTTGCAAAACAAATACGAGCAAATACTTGTCTAAATGATTTGGACTATTTAAACACAGACTTCGTTTTTTGTTTAACTGGAAGGGTTTTCCGGAAATTAACTTTCACTTTGGTAATTATATGCAGACTGTTTCGTACCCTTTCCGTTTCGTAATAGAAATAAATTGACTTTGACAAAGACAGTGATCATGATAGGGACTGAATGTTTAGATTTCCAAGATGAACTTATGAATTTTAATAGCCTTATAATATATAGTTGAGATTAAAAGTATCCCTCTGAATCGTATTTATATAAAACAAATTGTTTTACCTTTTTCTTGTTACATATGTTTCGGTCTGACAGATCTTTATGTTTTGTCAGAACCAATTGTCTGATACTTTTTCATTATCTTTTGCAAATTTGAACAGGATTCACTAATGACTAAACATTTTAGAAGGTGTGTCAGATTTAACTAAGCAATTAAACAAGTGTATGTACCTTATTGCTATTTTGACTAACTGATAATGTCATATGAAAAGTTTGTATACAGGGGTAATAAATATATATGAAATAGAAATGCTGACAAAGCATCATCATGCATTTAATTTATTGTACCACATTCACACGTTAGCTTTGGCTTTGGCTATTAATTTTTTTCATGAACAAAAAATGGCTATTATTTTGTCTAGGCCAGAGCCAGCCCTGATCAGGGGTCGATTTAACCGCTGGCCCGCTAGCCCGTGGCCAGTTGATTTTACCTCGGGCCAGCTGTACATGCAATAAGCTAGTCCGTCGGGCCTGCTGAAAATTATGGGATAATAAGCTAGTCTGTAAGAAATTGAAAATATCGAGTTGCATATGTACGTTTTTATTTCGTTCTGACCATTCCGTTCTGTCAGAAATTGTTAAAAACGCATGTTTCACAATCGAGTGCGCCCAGTAATGGCCGTATTGATTTCCGCACACGATACTGTTAACTAAAATTTGATTGGACAGGTGCGCGAAAACAACCAATCGTATGCCGCGTCTTAATATCCGCTTGGCAACATACACAAAATGGCGACGCACTAAATAATAATATCACCTTGAAACAAACTTTTGGTTAACGAATTTGGTCCATGACACACAAATCCTGCGTCATTGACGCATTTTCAACTCAAATGACCCAAAAATAACATCTGTGCGTCCCTATGGACGCAATGTCGGTAAATGAAGTCCATTCTATTTTTCTATAATCTCGGTTTTCCAAAAATCTATATTTAACTTAGTTCTTATCCTGCACCAAAACATGCGAAAAAAAATCCGACGCTTCCAGGGTCGAATCTGGCGTACGTAATGTTTGTCACACCAAAATACACATATGGGACAACATTTGACCATTTATCTATCGTATAAAGTAAACACAAACGGTCTTACTCACGTTTTTATGTGTTTTAATCTCTTTTTAATCCACCTCTTAGAGGCCCGACATTTAATAACTCACAATGTGGTCGATTTGAACTGAGGATAACCGAATACGGTATTGTGGGTATTGTTGTTAAAGTACACCAACATGGATATTTAACGAAATAGTTATATATATTATTCAAACAAGTTTGGGCGATATTTCGTTTATTTCTTTTTACCGATTTTGTCTAATTTATTTAACCGAAAACAAATTTGTTACAGAATTCAAATTTTTCTCCGTTGTGAATTGAATTTTGATAGATTAAAGTGGTAAAGAGGTAAGCTGCATAAATGTTAGGCTCAAATTAATATAATAATAATTATAGATATGTTTTTTTTTTATCGCTGCGATAGCTGTCAGGATATAAACGGCATAATAACGTGAATCGAGGTCTGTCTGAAACATGCTATGGATTTAGACTTCGGTTGACCAATAAGTCTAAATTATTTGGACTATATTTAACTCTGAATGACAGGTTTAAGCTTTATCGATAACATTATCGGTAATGTACACAATTTTTTTTCACAAATTGACATTATTAATATTAAAGAGATAATAAAAACAAAGAACAACACACTTGTTTTTGAATGTTTTTTATATCAATCACTTGATAATAAAGTTCTAATTTGGACCCCCAACCCCTCAACTTTGATGACATGGAGGTCACAATGACCCTCAAGTTTCAAAGCTTAGAGAAAACCCTGTACATTGTATCAGATATGTAAACTGTTTAAAAAGTTGAATTATTTCAATTAAATAAATAACCATTGAATGTTGCCTTGACCTCATTAAACAAGTTTGGGCCAGTGGTAGACATGTTGGGCCAGTAATTTTCCATTTCAACTGGCCCTGCTGGCTAGTAGAAATTTCAGCCTTAAGTCTACCCCTGCTGATACTACTTATCTTTTGTTTTAATTGAGATAGTTCAAAGTAAGCAACTCAAAAAAATTGAGGCTGTCAAGGGAATTGTAATCATTGTATATTATTGCCTCAAAATATAGTAGAATCTACATATACTGTACCTTTCCTCCTATCCGCACACTCTCTTGCATCTGCCTTAATTTTTCTGTATTCATTTTTATCTGAAAAAAAGAAGAGAATTAGCTATAATTATGAAATTTATTTTAAATGTCTCATATTTAACTCCACTTTCAATAACATGTTAATTGTATCTCTGCAAAATCATGGGTGAATTACTTATAAGTTTACCTCATCAGTCACTAATCAGTGCACTAACTTGCATCCATCCTTTATCCAAGTGGATATTCACACCATTTTATCATTTATAGGGTTTTTCTACAAGAGGCCAAATGTTTAAATTAACCTTTCCCATATGCTACAAATCTGCTGCAGATATCTTTGACAACATCTAGACAAATGTATTGAAAATCTGTTTAGTATAAAGTGTAATTGTTGAAAACACTGTCGCAATACACCACATTTTCCCCTGTTGATATAAAAGTGACGTATTCACAGTTATCTGACATGGTCCAATGAACCCGTTCACACAATTGTGGCCATCTAGCATACTTTTACTTTTTTACCCTGACCTTTCTGACAAGAAATTATAAAATTCAGAACATGTCAAGATCGTTTACATTTTCCAAGCGGTCAACTGTGATTTTCAAAAACTCACATTCTTCAGAGATCACCGCTCTCCACCCCAAAAAAACCAAACCAATCATGATATTGTGAATTACTGAAAAGTGTGCAACCTGGTTGAGGTCGTCTTAAAATGCATGGTCAAATATAACTGCTGAGTATTTTCAAGACATATATATTTACATTAAAGTTCATAATCATGTCTACAGTTTGACGTCGGAGAAATAATTTTATTTATAAATACAAATCAATGATGCTACACAGTGACACTATTCAGTTACTCACAAAATCTTGGATTCCTTTGTTTTCAAATGGTTATATTTCATTTGTTGATATTTTCCTTCCATGTTTTAAGATGTCTATTATTCTATATGGGAGAATATTTTAAGTGTTATAATTGATTTATTTCATTAATACTTAAATACAAGTCACAAGAACTTTTCTTTCAAAAAAGGTCTAGCAGCAAGTCTTCTTTTAGTTGATTCGGTGCATATCTAGGATGCTATCTAAATGTGAAGCTGATAAATTTCAGTGGAGTATTGAAATCAATTCACAAATGGTCAGTTTAAAAGTGAGAAAATAGTTTTTCACATAACCGTAAACCTTTCATTTCACAATCAAAGTAACTTGTAGACCACGGCAAAGTTACGCCCCTGGTCTTGCTCAAAGGCACTACTTTGACTATTTGAGGCAAATCCCCCCCCCCCCCCCCCCCCCCCCACACACACACTTTCTGCAGCAACTTTTGAAAACATTTTAAATCGATTCAATAATTATTTTCATTTGCGGATAGTTAAATATTTTTTCATGATGTTTTCAAACTGGCCTGATGAAGATGTGCTGTATGTGGGAAAAGGATAAGATCTTGCATCGCATTTAGCTTGGTTTCCATTGAACTCCCAACGGGCCTTGAACAAAATGTGAACTATATTCAAGACTGAATGCTTGTTTTGCAATGAAACTATTTAAAATTAGTAAACAGTTGAAATAAATTTTGAAGGGGATGTTAATCTTAACACCGGCCAACTTTAACTTTCGTTTAGTTTTCTACGAGTTTCACGCCGGATAAACAGACTGAAATAAAAAAAAAACATGTTCGGTCAGATTTAATGTATCTGCAAAGGAAATGTGGACGACAAGAGTACTGTTATCAAATAACCATTTGATTTTAAATAAATTCTTCTTTGGAACTGTATATTTATCCATCCTATAAACATAGAGGAAACATGTGAAAATCTTACATTATTTTTGTACGAACCCGTGTGAAACCACGAGGTATGGTATGGCCGCCGTAAAAGGTTGTTTACGTCATGAAATGGTGTGTATCTCAAATTTCAACACATGAAAATCTCTACAACAAAAATGTAATAATTGCAATTTTCTTATAAATATATATTTTAGCATATTATTTGATTAAATATATATATTTAAATAATTTATATCCCAGAATTATAACTGTTATGATTATTATTATTCTTTTAATTTGAAATTTAAAGGTTTATAGACTAGTACCCGTGTTGACAAACAAGAAACGCGCGAAATTGTCATTATTTGCACGAGAATTTTGTGAAAACAACTCATTATGACATCAGTCGAACCCTCAGAAGGTACTAGCACCTCCTCGGACGCAGACAGGTAAAAAATTGCTTACAGCAACTTCTATTTGTACAATGTTAAACATGCAAATTGCCTTTTTTTTATGTCCCCGATTCAACAATTTACTTTCAATGTTCACGTAATTCACATTTATAAACAAGATCCAATTATTCGAGTGATGTCTTACAACATTTAAAATTCATTTGTAAACTTATATGATACTTTATTTCAGCCAACTTTGTCTAACACCAATGTCCTTGTATCAGTGTGCCTCTTTTTGAATTGGTTACGTATGCCTTTGTTTAAATGACTGGTTGTTGACATGATTGCTTTACAGTTCTAAATGGACATTTGAACACAAGTTCAGGTGCCAACAGGAAAGTTCATTTTACATGTGTCAATTTGATATAAACTTATTTTGGGGGCTTATCTTTTGTTATTCACTAAAGCACATTCACTTCATTTTACAACTTCACCACTGACTGAAGTGGTTTTCATTTAAGTAGACAACACTTCAATATAAACACAGTTTAAAGTCAAAGTTATAGTAAGCAGCGGTTAAATGTATTTCATGTTCAAGAACACATATTTGACCTTTAAACCGTATGTTGTGGATACTTAAAAGATTAGAGGGAATGATACCTGTACTTTTGAGCACGATAATAATTGTGGTTTGTCTTTGATATGGTAATAGGTCATTAATAAACAAGACTTAATTGGGAGAAAAGACCAATTCACAACTTATAATTATATATATCTAGGCAATCCGATCATGTTTCTCCTATCACTTAGTGAATTATAAAACTGGCAAACTCTCATGATGGGTAGAATTCTTGTAATATTGTATGGCTCTATTTGCAATGCTAGAAAAGGTTCTATTATTTTTTCTCCTATAGATCATTTGCTCCATTTCCTTATTAGGGTAGTTCTTGCAGATCTGCAGAAAAATTTGCATTGAATTACTGATACAAATTTATTTTACTTATATATTGCAGAATGGCAGCCACAGTCTCCGCGGTGAATATTCTTGCTCAGGGAAAGAGAAACATGGTTTGTGGGGAAATTCCTACAGCTGTCAACCAGTTTCAGGAAGCCTGCAAACTTTTGTAAGTGAAAGCTTTCTTTGCTCTCCTATTTTCCAAAGATGTTGATCCATACCAGGTGGAGGGTGTGTAGTCGATAGATTCAATAATTCTCCGTTAAGCTTCTAATGTTAGTGCTACAGTGATAAAAAGTAAGAGCGTAAGTTGTCAATAATTTGGTATTGTACGTTCTCTGCAGTCTGAATCTATATTAAAATGGATAGCTATGGGTGTGTCTTTGCTTTTACAATTATAGCATTGATTCAGATGTTGAAATTATGTTTAGTTTCACCCACATATTGCTTCTTGCAGAATTTTCGAGTCGGTAGGTATACCATCTTTTTAATTGTACAATGGCCCGTTCACTTGGTCTGCAGTGGAGTTTATTGAAGGAACTGTAGAATTGTTTGGATTTTGTCAGATTGTTAATTTGTTTCAATAGGGCAGTCATCCACACAGTTTGTGATTGTATTGCCAGATACATAGAGGGAAATTTTACAGGTGAATTTCCCGTGAATGATATAGTCTTGTGAACATTTTTTCCGATTTTGTGTGCAAAAAGTGGCATACCCAGGAAAACTTCTGGTATGTAAATATGGAAAATAAGCCATTTGGAGGAGATGGTTTCTTTGATAAAAGAAAGACTGTCGAATGCGAGTCCTTGTTTTTAGCCTTTGGTTTTAAAGATCTATCCTGTTCCGGTTAGATGCTTGTGTAGCATTTTATCGAACAGAGCATATGATTCTAGAAATAGACTGGATGAATACTATCTAACAATAGACGACAATGCATGTGACACTAAAAATAGAACTGGTGGCTCTGCTTCCCCTATCCTGGTGGCTGCATAGGATGTATGGCTGGTTTATACACCAAACACAACGAACATGCAAAAACAATATTTGCGACTTTGTTCGAAGACAGACAATCTAACCTGAAGAGTTCTAATAACAGAACGGAACTAGTTGGGATGTCTAGTCGGTAGCTGAGCACGTCTTCTGCCCTTATGCAGCCAAACTTTCCCCCCAGTTATCCAATTATTTTTTTGCTGTATAAAATGTCAAAATAAGTTTATGATTATAAGGGAATGGGTTTAAAATATTGTAACATTGATTAAAACTTTAGTAGTGCTCAACTCTAATGGATGCTACAAGCTTCAATGATTCTTACAAGGTTGTTTATAACAGACCTTCTTAAAATAAATTGTGTTAACATATTTGAAAATTAGGTTTTTGGGCCAATGTTTTTGTTAGCTGATATAGTCGTAAATTGGACATGAGGGGTATTTATCATTATGTTAATAAAAAAAGTTGATTAGTAATAGTATTTAATTTGTTAAGTAACATAATAAAGTAAATGTGAAGGTAAAATAAGTGTGGGGACTCCAAAAGAAATCTTGCTTTAATTTCAGAAAATCGCCTGAAAAATTGTTGAAGGCTGCAAAGCATTTTTAGCTCGACTTTTGAAAAAAGGAGAGCTATTGTCATGACCCTGGCGTCGTCCGGCGTGGTCGTCCGGTTAAGGTTTTTTTGTTCAGCTCAGCTTTTTTTCTGTTTTCTATCAGTCGAGCGTCTGGGCCGTACGCGGTGCTCTTGTTAAGTTTCACTCTGTTTCGTTGTTACCTGTTTCCCTATATATTTGTTTTACAAATCCCAATCTTCATGACCGTTCTGGTGTAGTGGTTAAGCTTTTGATTTGATCTTTGTCGGGTCTTAAAAAGTGGTATTAAATTTATAAAAAAATACCCGACAGCTTAGGTGCTCAGTATTGTATGAATAGTATTACAACTGATGCATTGGGTGTCCGGATAAATAATGCTAGTGGTACTCGTAAATTCATCTGATCTTCATGAACTTTCAATTTTAAAACTGGATCACAAGATCAAGGTTAAGAATAACAACTTGTGAATGCTCTATTGGCCACAGTTTGTTAGTTTTGTTTGACCACTAATCTTTGGTCACATATTGAAACGGGATCCCAAGAACTAAGAAAAACCTTATGAACACTGAAGAGACTGCTCGTTATATCTGTGCTTCTGGTAAGGTTGTCAGAGCATTTGTCTTTATAAAAAATTTGGTCAAAATTGAAAAAATTTGTTGTCAAAAACTGGACAAATAAGTCTATACTAACTTGGGTGAGCAATTTTGGGCCATCATGGCCCTCTTGTTGCAATATTAAGAGCTATTCCAATGTTAATGTTAATTTGTTCATATACTTTTATTATCTTTAGGGCTAAAGCTTATGGTGAAACGGCTAAAGAATGTGCAGATGCCTATTTCTGTTATGGGCAGGCTCTTCTAGACCTTGCAAGAATGGAAAATGGTGTATTGGGAAATGCCTTGCAGGGAGGTTTGTATAGATTTTCTAACAGATGCATCGTCCAAAATTGCCAGTGTAAACTTAGGGGGATGGGGGGAGAGAAATTAACAGCAAGGCGGATAAAACTACATGTATACAACACAATCATCTGCCGCAGACAAATTTCAAAACTTTCCTTTTGACAAAATGTTTCCAAAAGATGTCTAACTAAAACTTTGAAGTGGGGCTTATTGGTCAAAAAAGGGTTTTAGCATATGAAGAACTGAACTGTATATATATTCTCTCATTCCTTTTTTTTTTTCGAGTTTCAATATTCTAACTTGTACAGGCAAAACCTCTTGAAGAAAAAGCTTCAATCCCAGATTTGGTAATAGCAAATACTTTAAAAATGCTTCTTTTAGTTCCAATTACTTTTTATACGCCCGTTTTGAAAAAACGGATCGTATTATAGTTTTACCTGCGGCGTACGGGCGGGCGGCGTCCAGTATGTTGTCAGCTCAATAACTTGAGAAGCCTTTGTCCAATCATCACCAAATTTTGTCAGAATGTGTATTGGGATAATATCTCGGACAAGTTCGATAACTAGCCATATCGCTTTAAAATAGTCAATCAAGAGTTATCGCCCTTTAATTATAGAAATTACCCAAAATTGGTCTTGTCAGCTCAATAACTTTAGAAGCCTTTGTCCAATCATCACCAAATTTTGTCACAATGGGTATTGGCATATCTCTGACAAGTTCCATAACTAGCCATATCGCTTTTAGTCAATCAAGAGTTATCGCCCTTTAATTATAGAAATTAACCAAAATTAGTCTTGTCAGCTCAATAACTTCAGAAACCTTTGTCCAATCATCATCAAATTTGGTCAGAATGTGTATTGGCATAATATCTCGGACAAGTTCGATAACTAGCCATATCGCTGTAGTCAATCAAGAGTTATCACCCTTTAATTATAGAAATTGCCTAAAATTGGTCTTGTCAGCTCAATAACAATTATCATTATACATGACGGGCGTATTTTGTGACATTTGGCGCTCTTGTTGGTTATGAGATGGCACTGTATACTGGTAAGGTAAGCTACTTTAAAATTATGTGATACGGATTGAAATATTGATGGGCATTAAACTCATTCTGATAAATAATTTGGCAAATTTGTACAGGTAGTACTAGTACCATTTCAGGAAAAGGGTATGAATAGTGTATCTCATGTATGATGTAGGTTGAGATTGTTTTGAATTCTAATTTCAGTTCCCGACACTGATGAAGAAGAGAGCTCCGATTCCAAGAGTGATCAGTTTGAAAAGGTGGAAATGGAGGGTAAGTTTTCTGTTTCTTTGAGTCATGCTCTAGGAAAGACGACCACAGGATAACTGCAACTAGTGAAGATCTTTGCTATCTATCTGAACAGAATGTATACTCCCTGACAGCTACCATTACTAATTGGTGGGTTAGCGTGCAGGATTTTGAACGGGGCATCCAAGGTTTGATTCCAAGTTGCTGCCAAATAGTTATGGTGAAGTACTGTTGTGCACGGCACATTTCCTAACCTTGTACTGGTGTGTTTACCCAGGGTTCATAAATAGGTATTTTGTCATTGTGATAAAACTAATATTTTTGAAAATGTCATAAAACCCCAATAAAATAATGAAACTAATTGGCAAGTAGTGCAAATTGGTTAATCTGGATCTATACCGGTTACAAATATCTTGTGGTTGTTTGCTTTAAGAGCACTACTGATTGTTTATTGACTGGTAAAAAATATTTTTAACTGATGTTTTACTCTACAGCTTAAAACGATTTGTGTAACACTTGTATAGATGGTTAAGCTAGGGTATAATGGGAACTGCTTAGTCTGAATTTTAATTTATTTTGACTTATAACCACATACTGTATACTTAGTTTATGCGCCATTTTTCAAAATTGGCAATTGATTGGTGCTCCAGGAAATCTAAGAAAAACCATAATTGGTTAGCTGTGGGGAATTGAGACCAAGATTAATCATTTTAACTATCCTTGTGCAGTGCTCATTTCTCACCTAGTGCTGGTTAGCTGTTCTAGGAAACTTGTCTGTAGTAGTGATTAAACTGAAAACATGTTGGAAACTGTTCAAAAACCAAATTATAAATATTTAAACTTTAAAAGCAAATGTCAATCTTTGCATTGATGCTTTTTAGCTAGACTATTCGAAGAATAAATGGAGCTATTGTAGTCACGTTGGCGTTGGTTAAAGCTTTTGTGCAAGCTAGCATTTACCCTTGTAAACTTACATACGCCTAGGCCAATGATCTTCAAACTTGGTATGGACATACTTCATAGTAAGTTGGTGATGCCTACACAGTTTGGAGTCAGTAGGTCAAAGTCACTAACTTTCTATATAGAAACAGTTCATGGTTAAAGTTTTTGTGCAAGCTAGCATTTACCCTTATAACTAACATACGCCTAGGCCTATGGTCTTTAAACTTTGTATGGACATTCTTCATAGCAAGTTGGTGATGCCTAAACTTTGGAGTCGGTAGGTCAAAGGTCAAGGTCACTGTGACCTTCTATATGGAAACAGTTCAATGGTTAAAGTTTTCGTGCAAGCTAGCATTTACCCTTATAACTAACATACACTTAGGCCTGTGATCTTCAAGTTGGTTTTGCCTAAAGAGTGGAATTACAAGGTCATGGTCACTGGTAAAAGTTTTTGTGAAAGCTAGCATTTACCCTTATAACTTACATACGCCTAGGCCTGATCTTCAAACTTGGTATGGACATACATCATAGTAAGTAGTTGAAGCCTCAAGATTTTTGAGTCAATAGATCAAAGGTCAAGTCCACTGTGACCTTCAATACAGAAATATTCCTTGCTTTAAAACTACTGCTTAATTAGGCCTATGACCCTGAAACTTAGTTTGGGTAATGGTCATGATCAGCACTTGACTCAAACAGGTCAACGGTCAAGGTCACTTTGACCTTTAAAGAAAAAAACACTGTTTTGCAAAAACTTGGAACTAGTTGCATATGGTGCAAATTGTTGCCCTTAGTATGGTTAAAGGTTTGCGTGCAACTACATTAAGAGTCCATATCTTAGTAACTACTTGATGCATTCCATTGAAACGTTATACAACCCTTCCCAACCATCACACCTATGAAAATAATCAAGTTAAATAACTCTATCCTGCATATAATGCAAGTTATCACCCTTTAAGACATTGTGGTTAATGTTAAGCGGTGTAATAGTCGAGCATGCTGTCCTCCAACAGCTCTTGTTTATGCAAATGTACAGTTTTGTCAAACTTTGGACAACGTTTCAATGATAATGGTGCAGATGCTTGATTTAGTGTCAAAAAATTATTGGCTACAAGTGTTAACCCTCTCCCACTAGTAGACACATTATGATGCATCTGCAGCAGAGGTCTTTTGACAAGATTGCGACAAAATTGCTCCTTCCCTTTTGCCACAATTGTTTCATCTCTATTCAATATTTATACTTTCCTTTGTACAGATTTCCCCTAAATTCATGTTTTCAAAGTCTTCTGTTTTGTTTGTGGGAAAGGGTTTCCCTCATACAACAATTCTGCAGCAGACCACTCTGAACATATTTTGTCAATTGATAACCTATGACTAAAAGTGGTAAACATTGTGTCAAAAGAAGAAATTGCTCATTTTGAGCAATTTCTTCTTTTGTCACTGTTTTCAAAAAGCTGTCTGCTGCAGAGGCATCAGAAAGCGTCTATATGAGGGAAAGAGTTAAGGACTTAATTTCATACTGCCGGGTGCTCATTTATCAGGAGGTAGACAAATAAAGATCACTTCTGTCATCTGTCTGTTATGCTACCACTTTATTAACCCTTAACCACATACAGACAATTTGCTGTAGACAACTTTGAAAACATCTTGACAAAAGTAGGGAAAACCTGTAAATGAAAGTTTAACCCTTTCCCTCATACAACAATTCTGCAGCAGACGACTTTGAACATACTTTGTCAAAAAATAGAAAATCTCTATAATTGAATGGATAACCTATGACTAAAAGTGGAAAACATTGAGGCAAACGGAGAAATTGTTTTGAGCAATTTCTCCTTTTGTCACTGTTTTCAAAAGGCTGTCTGAAATTCCTCATTTCTCCTTTTGCCACAATGTTTTCAATAGTTGACTACTGCAGAGGCATCAACATGAGTCTGGGATTGAAGCTTATTCTTCAAGATGTTTTGCCTGTTTAACCTTTTTTTAGGGATTCAATTCAAACTTGTAATATGGATGTGTAGATACAAGAGTATAGAACATGCATACAAGTAACATGACTACTTTTGAAGTTTTCTTGTCTAGTCATCCAATGTTTCCATTTTAAAGTAGATAGGTTGAGACCTGCAGATTTTATGTACACAAGAACAATGACTTAACCCTTTCCCTCATATAAACGCTTTCTGACGCCTCTGCAGCAGACGGCTTTTTGAAAACATAGTGACAAAAGAAGAAATTGCACAAAACGAGATTTTCTATGTTTTGATAAAATACGTTCAAAGTCGCCTGCTGCAGAATTGCTGTATGAGGGAAAGGGTTAAAACTAATTTTTAGCTTGTCTGTTATTTCGAAGAAATTAAGTCGGTATTGTGATACACTTGGCATCTGCTGCCTCGTCACAAAACTTGAACCTTATCTCATAACTCAAAAAAAAAATCCTAGGTTCCTAGGAACAATATGCATGGGTATACCAATTCCTATAACTCGGGCTTAAATGATTCAGTAATGCCCCTTTTTCCACTTATTTAAAGCAGATGAGCGTTTTAATTCATATCACTTCCATGTATGGATATATACTGAAAGCAAAAAGAAACGCAGGGTACGAAAATTTGAAGTTTTCTGAAAACTCACAACCACCCTGTTCATGCAAGAACTGTTTGCAATCGACTGCGAGAGGTCGTTCTGAGAGCACATTGTCCGTATATTGGTCTGCCAATAACTAGTGAGCGTCGTAGGCGTCGCATGGCATGGTTGAATGCACATGTGATGAGTTGCAATTTACTCCGTTTCGTGCAGATGGGCGACGTCGTGGGGAACGTTTTGTCGACGTCTGTGTGATTGAGAGGGATAGGTTTGGGGGTGGGTCGATCATGTATCGGAAAATGCGAGCAGGAATAGCGGCGCGAGGGGGCCATACTGGATATTGACTTTTCAAAATTAATGAAAATTTGCAGTACTTCTCTTTAAAGGTAGTGCTTGAAAACCATGTAACGATTACTTTAAAAGAAATGTGATAAACTACTTTAATTCAACACGAAAGCCTACCCTGCATTTCTTTTTTCTTTCAGTATATATATTAAGTTATTGGACATATCAAATGACACATGTGTTCAAGCCTAGAAACATTGTTACATTGATAACTCGATAGCAGAAAACATGTATTACAAATTCTTAATTGTTCTTAAATATTGATTACAAAGCTGACGAAAGGGAGAAACTGCGCGAAGAAGTTTATGATGCAATGGCTGATAAAGATAAGGCTGCAGCGGATGCCAAGAAGGCTGGAGAAACCATGGAAATTTCTATGGATACCAAGGAGGACTCCCCAGATAAGAAGGCTGAAGTGAAAAAAAAGTCTGATGATCAAACTACGGAAGGGAAAGCTGAAGTTCAGAAAGATGATAAAAAAGATGTAGAGAAAGATAAATCTGATGTGCAAAAAGAAGAAACCAAGTCTGAGAAGCCACAAACAGTAAAACCTGATACTAAAGATAAAGATGAAGATGAAGCAATGGAGACAGATTTGAAAGACACTGATAAAAAACCTGATGAACCAAAAGTAGAGAAAACTGACAAGGATGAACCTAAAGTAGCAAAAACTGACAAGGATGAACCTAAAGTAGCAAAAACTGACAAGGATGAACCTAAAGTAGCGAAAACTGACAAGGATGAACCTAAAGTAGCGAAAACTGACAAGGATGAACCTAAAGTAGCGAAAACTGACAAGGATGAACCTAAAGTAGCGAAAACTGACAAGGATGAACCTAAAGTAGCGAAAACTGACAAGGATGAACCTAAAGTGGAGAAAACGGACGAGGATAAATCTAAAGTGGAGAAAACTGAAACGAATCAACAGAAAGTGGAGAAAACAGAAAAGGATAAACCTAAAGTGGAGAAAACTGACAAGGATAAACCTAAAGTGGAGAAAACTGACAAGGATAAACCAGAAGTGGAGAAAACTGACAAGGATAAACCAGAAGTGGAGAAAACTGACAAGGATGCCAAGAAAGAAGATACAAAAGGTTTTCCATGTTCCATAGTTACAAACGTTTCAGCTAACACAGTTGAACACTTTTTTTTTTTTTCAGATTGAGAAATACGGAATCGTTGCTTTTACAGCATGAATGCTTTGATCCATACTAACTTACTGCTTCATATGCTGAAATTCACATTTCCAGAGGTCCAGATAAGGTTGTTGACTGGTCTTTTTCCCCAAAATATCTTTTTATTGCCCAATGTAACCCTTTGCTGTGGGTATTTAAAAGAATCTTCTCAGTTCGAAATTCTTTTAAACAGCCACAAGATTGGGAATGAAGGTAAAAATAACAATTTCAGACATGAAATAGTCCTTATCTAGAGCTCTGCATTTCAAATTTGCTATAGCATATTTTACCACTATTTCATAATTTTGCACAACTCGTTCTTTTCAGCAAGCACAAGTTTCATAATATCAACAAAACAATTGTATTGTACCCTCATTTGACAATTCTGCAGCAGCCAGCTTTAAAAGTTTATAAGCAAAAATTTTAAAAATCTCCTTAGTGAACGTTTATGAGGAATTTTCTATGAAAACCAAGCATAGCGCATTTGCAATTTGTGTAGAGCCACACATATTGATCTGGCTCTGCATTGTTTGCCAATAATGCAATGAAACTTTCGAGAAACCTCTGAAGAGTATCCACCTGGATCCTTTACCATTGATCTGTAATTAGATATGTTTTCCTGGAGTACTGCTCATATGTTGATTGAATATAGTTGAAGAAATTGTGGCGAACAGATAAATGGCGTATTATGAAAAATTTCTGAAAATTTCAGGGTCACTTGCCTGAAATTTTCTATTTTCTGCATAAGTTACGGAAAAGAATCACTTTCTAAGACTGGCTGTAGGTTATCTATTGGGATCACTCTGATACAGGGTCAGTCCACATTAACTGTGAGCTTCAAAAGACATCTAAACTTAGGCTAATTTCAACCAACTTCTCAATTGAATCTGCTGGTCTGATTTAAAAGATAAGTTGGCATTAATTATCCTCTACAAATATTGTACAATTGGTTTGCTTCGCTAAACAAGATTGTCACAAAAGTTAAAATGAATATTTAATCTTCATCTCCTTAACCATTTGCTTAATTTCTAAATTCTGTCTCACAATTTCCCTGAAGTGCTCAGACCAGTGTGCTTTGCTGCACAAGATGACTTCTAGAGATACAAATGGAAAACTCTGTAAACAGCATCTGTTCCTTACTGACTCAATTATTTGATCTCGGGTTCAGCAATATAGTATCATACAATAAATCTACAGTAGACAACTTTGCAAACATATTGGTTAAAAGCCCCCCTAAATGAAGGTTTAATTATAATTGCTGAAATCATTGTGGTAAAAGAAGAAATTGCACAAAACATGCAATTTCTCCTTTTGCCACAATGTTTTCCACTTTTTGTCATAGGTTATCCGTTCAATTATGGAGATTTTCTGTTTTTTGACAAAATACGTTCAAAATCGTCTGCTGCAGAATTGCCGTAGGAGGGAAAGGGTTAATATGATTGGGAAAGGAGCAGTATCTCAATGGAGAAGAAAACTATTCTCAATAGTACTGATGTGGCCATTTTGTTTTTCTAATAAGCAACTCTAAATATGTCATTAAATGAATATTTTAATGCGTTTTAATAATAGCGACGTTTATATAACCGCTGGAAACTATAATTCAGTTTTGTTAACATTGTCAAGTTTTCATTTGAAAACAAAGGGAAAGCAATTTTTTTTTTTCCTACTATGTTTTCAACAATGTACCAAATTAAAAATAACAAACGATGGGAGAAATGTTGGCAGCTGTAAATAATCTAAACACAATCTATTCACAGTAAAAATGAGGTTGCTTTTTCTGTTTATACATATTGGTATAAGCCGAGGAAAATGCAGTCAGATTTCTCTCATCACATAACAGTTTACACAAATTCTCCAAGTTTGGTCTTTCTAGATCATGACTCTTTTTTGGTCTTTCTAGAGCATTACTCCTTTTTGGTCTTTCTAGAGTATGACTCATGTTTGATCTTTCTAGAGCATGACTTATTTTTCTGTCACCAGGTGCGGAAGGGGAAGAGAAGAAAGAAGGTGAGGAGAAAGAAGTTGAGGAGAAAGAAGGTGAGGAGAAAGAAGGGGAAGAGGAAGAGAAGAAAGAAGGCGAGGAGAAAGATGGAGAGGAGAGCATGGAGGACGAGGAGGATGGTACCGAGGAAGAGGCGGAGGACACAGCTGAGGACGTCTCCCAGGATGAGTCACAGGATGGTGTAAGTTGTCACATTCTTGTTGAACAGTCATGGCTCAGTTGATAACAAGTTATGTTATTCAAGGGGTAACGAGTAAATCCTGGATTGGCCATAGATTCCTTCTAGTGATAATGAAAATGTGAACTGTCATTTGCCTTCCAGAAATTCATGGATGCGTAAACTTGATGAAAATGGCTAAATCACAATAAATAAATGACGAATGCACAGAAATACATGGACCAGGGCCAAAACTCCAATTTGAGAGTTGATACAATTCATTATTGTATTACATATTGTTTTTGCTCCTATGCCTTGGCTATTGTGTTAGAAATGATATGCTCATGGCTTGTAAGAAGAGTGGGATGATACAGCCTTAGGAACACCCTTTAAACAAACAAATTCCATAACCCTCTCAGACAAAGTGTTATGCTGCTCTTCTCATTTCAACTAGCAAAATATAGATAGTTGTTAGAATTCAGGGCCTAGATTTTAATTTCGAAAATGTTTTTATTTCCCAGACACAAACAATACTCATGTAGACGAATTTTTTCTCAAAACATCTGGGTTATGTTAAAAGACTTTGAAATGGGTAGTAATGGCTTTCTCTCCTTTGGGCTCAGGATTGTCGGCTTAGCAGGGGTGGTGAAATATGATTTTGACTTGTCCGTGTGATATTTATATAGTAAATCCCTACAAAATTTCACTTGTCCGTATAGGCTCTGGGACAAGCTGGGCAATACGGACAATGGATTTCGCCACCCCTGCTTAGCATTATGACTGACTCACCATTGTCGGGATAGGTGGACCAGTAGTACTGTAAACTTATCGTGGGAACCCCCATTGTTGAAAGAGGCATAAAAAGATCATCACCACTATAAAAGTTTGCCTATGCAGGAAGACTTCTTGTAATCATGCTGGTCTGATACCGATATATAGGCAGGCGACACATGCATTTCTTCAAACACTATTATAATATAAATCCAGATTGCTTACATCTATTTGAAAGATTGGATTTTTGTTTCTATAAAAAGATAGCCTTCACTTAGTAGAAAATATACTTAAATGTTTTAATTCATTACAACCGAATAAATATGACACCTGAAAAGAAGGATTAAGTTGTTAAAAACTTTAATTACATTATGAATTGATCTTATTTGACAGGAAAATCCAGATGACGTTTCAAACTTACAACTTGCCTGGGAAATGCTTGAACTTGCTAAACTTATTTATTCAAAGTAAGTCTAGGGTTTTGTTTGATTCAACCTTTAAAATAGAAGTCAAAATTAATTTGCTGAAAGAAAAGTGAAAGTCCGGTCCTTTTAAAGCAGTTACAGGGTGAACATTTGAATGATCATGGTGGAATATGTTATGGTCACGCATGATATGCATTGCGATAGCTATATCAAGAGGACCATCAATCCAAATGTAGCATGTTTGGATACTTTTTGGACATACATTTTGCCAACTTACCCTTTCCCACATGTATGCAACAAATACCAAGCGGATGAATTTCAAAACATCTAGGCAAATATATGAAAAGTTTAATTATTGAAAATAGTTTAAAACTTCGCGGCAATAGGAGAAATTGCTAATCATGAACAATTTCTCCTTTTACTACAATATTTTCAAAAGTTGTCGGCTGTAGAGGCATCAAAAAGCGTTTACGTTGGAATGGGTTAACAAGTCATGTTTGCATGTGTTTAATGGGGCAATTAATCTGTAGCAAGAGTATGTATGGGCAACTAGTACAATAAATCATATATAAATGTTTGTGTAGGTGAACTTGTGCTGTGATTGTGATATGAGTGGCTTATAACCTGTATAGTGATTGAATTTGCAAGGATCAATATAAAATTAAATTTTGCCCATTATCCTTTTTTCTGTTCTTTAAGTTCAGCAATCTGATCCAATCTTCACAAAACTTGGTTACACTGTTGTTGGGCCAAATTACATTTCAACCAGAGTGCCTTAGTCACCCTGGATATATAGCCTTGTAGGGTGAAAGTTGTTCAATAATGTGTTAACATTTTACGTGTTCTTTCAGAGACGAGTCTAAAGAAGCCAAACTTAGAACAGCAGAATCTCATCTAAAATTGGGTGAAGTTAGCATGGAAACGGGTAAGTGATCACTTTTTCTTTGTAATGCAAAAGATTGTATAAATTGTCCAAGATAACATTATTTCTGTAAAACTTGGATTGTGTCTTTAACCTGCATTTATATAACCTCGGTTGTGAAGTGGTAGAGCAACTGCCGGGGTAGTGGGAGGTGGCAGGTTCAATTTGATATAGATGAAAACATTGTGGCAAAAGGAGAAAATGCTTGTTTTGAGTAATTTCTCATTATACCCCCCTTCGAAGAAGAGGGGGTATATAGGAGTCCGTGTCGGGCAGTCGGTCGGTCGGAAGCCATATTTTGTCTGGCCTATTTCTTACAAACCACTGGGTGGAATTCAATAAAATTTTACACGAAGCTTCTATACCAAGAGGAGATGTGCATATCCTAAAGGGGTTACAATTGCATGATATTTTTCAGAGTTATGGCCCTTTTACTAATTAAGTTATGTTGTAGGTCAAGGTGCTGTTTAGGGGGTATTTATCATCTTCAGCGATAGTTCTAGTTTTGTCAGTTTTCAAAAGTCGTCTGAAAGCGTCTATATATGGGAAAGTCTTGCAATGAAAACATTTAAAGAAAAAACAAAATTACCTGTAGACCTATTGATAGTGGTTTTGTCGCATATGATAGTGGGTAAAACAGTGATGCCTTTACTGTTGTCTGTGTCATTTCACTAACCAAACTATTTGCAAGCAGCTAATGAGTTCCTTCGAATGATTTTGTTTAATTTTATAACTACTTAAAGAACTGTTCATTTAAATTGTGTGGAAAATTATAAAAAAACACAAGTCATCTGTATTGGCAAAGGTTAAAGTGTGTTTTTCTATTCCTTGTAGAACAATATGAAGAGTCCATTAAAGATTTCAACATCTGTTTGACTGTACAGAAAGAAATTTTGGAACTGGATAACAGATTACTCGCAGAAACGTATCCTTTATTAAAGAAAAGGACAAATTTGTATTTCTTGAGATTGATGTTATATTTTGTGCTACAAGTATAATTACTTGACTCTTGTTCATTGAACTTTGTAAGAAATGATTTAAACATGACTAGACAAGAGGGAGTGAACAGGTCTTTCCCCCACAATATTTATCTTATTACTCAACGAAATCCTATGTTGTGTGGCTACTTAAAAGAATTGTCTCTCTGAGACAATTCTTTTGAGTACCCACAACATAGGGTTTGAATGTCAAATACGGATTTCAAAATATGAAAAAGCCCCTTAAATATTTAACCCTTTAACACAAATGACAAATTTGCAGCAGACGAATTTGAAAACTTATAGAAAAAATAAGGATCAACTCGATCAATGTAAATTTAATCATTGAAAAGTTAAAAACTTGCAGGCAAAAGGAGAATTTGCTAAAGCGATTTCTCCTTTTATCCCCATGTTATCAAAAGAAATCTGCTGCATATGGGTCAGAATGTGTCTTTAAGTGGGAAAGCGCTAATACAACAACACATTATTCTTCAACATGGTTGTAATAGTTTCCCTCCTGAGTGCTAAGGATTGCAGGAATGGCATGGTATCTTCTGTAGCTTTTCATGGGTACAAATTACACAAGTGTAAGTCTTGGTTCTTTTCCAAGAAAACTGAATTGTTTTCTTAACTTGCCGCAGATATTATCAATTGGGTCTGGCTTACTGTTTTGCAAAAAGATTCACTGAATCTGTCGACAGTTACAATGCAGCTATTAAATGTATTGAATCGAGAATATCTAAACTTGATGAAATACTTGAAAAAGCCACCCCGGAGGAGAAAGCATCTAAGGACTTTGACACACCTGTTTACAAAGCAAACAAGGAAGTTGGTGATCTAAGAGAACTGCTTCCCGACATTAAATCAAAGATTGATGATTGTGATGATGAGAGGAAAAATATGGATGAATTGAAAAACCTTGCAAAGGAAGCTTTGGTAAGCAAATGATTTAACCCTTTACCTCATACGACAATTCTGCAGCAGACGACTTTGAACGTATTTTGTCAAAAAATAGAAAATCTCCATAATTGAATGGATAACCTGTGACAAAAAGTGGAAAACATTGTGGCAAAAGGAGAAATTGCACGTTTTGTGCAATTTCTTCTTTTGTCACTATGTTTTCTAAAAGCCGTCTGCTGCAGAGGCGTCAGAAAGCGTCTATTTGAGGGAAAGGGTTAATGACTTGACCCTTTCCAACATATGACAATACCTAGGCAATTTGTGATAAATGAAAGCAAAAATATTAAAGATGAAAAATTGACAAATAGCAATTTTTGCCACTGTTTTAAAAATGCGTCTACTGCAGAGGCATCAGCAAGGGCCAGGCACAGTTGAAAGTTTCTTTACTTTAAATGTTAGAAGTTAAGGCCAATTACTCTGAAAAGGTTATAGGTTAAATATTATAAACAATTCCAAATCCTTTTTTTACGATCAAATTAAAAGATCAGGTTAACTCATTTTCTTTTTAAAAAAATCTGGAATATATTAAACCATTACTTCACACAGACGTAATTTGACGCCTGCTGTTACAGACTTTTGAAAAAGAGCAATTTCACCTTTATTGCCATATTTCAACTCTTTATGAATATAATTCTTTCAGTTATCTAGATTGGTGAAATTGTTCGTCTGATTGTAAAGCAGACGACCTATGAAAAGTCATGTTAAGTAAAAATAATATCTTGAAATATTTTAATTAAAATATTTACCCCTTGTCTACTTTTAAAACATCGGAGAAATAATTGTCATATCTGACTAGTTGAAAACAATTTGGCAACTTTTGAAGAATTTCTCCTTTACCATAATACTTTTTTTAAGTCGTCTGCTGATTAAGCGTCGGTTGTCTTCTGTCTTCTGTATCTGTAAAAGATTGATATTTTTTCTCAGGGAGGACTGGCAGCTGTTGTAGCCCCAACCAAGTTTGAGGGCGAGACATCCAAAGAAGAAGTTAAAACTATGGATATCAGCCATCTGATCAAAAGAAAGGTATGCTATGTCTGGTTTATGTTGTCCTTGATGCTATATTCTTTTATAAGAATAGTGAACATTTCTGGCAGTTTTGGTTTTTAGATCAACTGGCTGAAAGCCAGTCAAGCTTATGTCAGAGCGAATTGTCCGTCGTGCGTGCGTCAACTGTTTGCTTCCAACAACTTCTCCTCCCTAACCACTTGGCCAATTGGGATGTAACTTCATAGGAAGCATTCTCTTTAATGTCCTCTCCTAAATTCCTTCAAATTGTTTGGATCCATGCAAAGTTATGGTTACCATGTTTACTAAAAGAAAAAACTGATTGAATAATTATTTCCTACCAAAAGTTAAACAAGAGCACCGCGTACAGCTCAGACGCTAGACTGATAGGGAGAAAACAGGGAAAAAAAATGAGCTAAACAAAAAACCTAGACTGGACGACCACGCCGCCGCCGACCACGCCAGGGTCATGACAATAGCTCTCGTTTTTTCAAAAGTCCAGCTAATAATTCAGTCAGTTTTACATTGATATCCAATTTTGCCTCATTTCCGCATGATGCGGTCGTCATAAGAACTATATACGCATGTAAATCACTATGCGAAAATTGGGATCCCATGCTAAATATAGATTTTTTTTGGTAAATATAGACTTTTACTTTCACTTTCAAAAACGTGAAAGCATGGTTCTGATTGGCTGGTGGAAAGGTCGTCTGAATGTGACCCTCTATCGGTTGTCCTCAGATCCTATGCGTAGCGTTAATAGATGATTTTAATGAGATTGATAGAGTTCAGTGATAAAACAAGATTTGTTTTAGCGAGGAAGTTGTTCAAAATGATGTTTTTAGGAATTACCGTTTCATTAATGAAAAAACATATTGTGACTTATTGAATGATTCTTAACAAGATACGTCTTAAAAGTGAAAATTATTTTGTCAAATATTTGAACATATAACAATACACTGTATCTAGAATTCTAGAAGAGAGATAAAAGTAAGGACGTATTTTAGCAGGAAATTTGTTCAAAATTGGAACATTTGGAATTACCGTTTGATATATGGATGAAAACATAATGCTACTCATTGAATAATTGTTTTGTACGAAAGTTGAAATCTTTGTTTGTATAACACTGATATGCCCGATTGTTACTTATTTGTTGTAAGATGCACATAAATATTTACTACTTTGTTTTTGCGCCACAACATGTCTTTTATCTGAACACACACTGAGACCACGAACACAACCAAGTTTTACTTGTCTAGAGCTCGGTGATAAAAGTAAAGATTTGTTTTAGCAAGGAAGTTGTTCAATATGATGTTTATTGGAATTACCGTTTGATAATCAAGATGCGCCCTTAAAAGTTAAAACTATTCTGTCAAAGTAACCATTGATACGCATGTTTGTTGAAAGAAGTACATATATTCACTGCCTTGAATGGCAATTAACCAAATAAATAAGGTATAGTAAACCGAGTTTTGCTTCACCATTTATCTTATCTTAACCAACACCGAGACGACTAACATCTCCTTATATAATGTAAAGACATGATTTAACAGGAAATTGGTTCAAAATGAAGTTATTTGGAATCACCGTTTGATTACTGAACTTATTGCAACTGATTGAATGATTCTTAGCAAGAACAAAAACATGTCATTACAAATTAATCTGTCGAAATAATCATTACTATTCATGTATGTTGAAAGAAGTACAGTTTTTACTGCCTTAATTGTCAATCAACCAAAAAAAATAACAGAAGCCTAAATAATTTTTTTGCTCCACAATATCCACTTCTGACCTTAACCCACAAGAAGACGATTCATTTCACTTACACAACATTGATTTCCCAGGTCAAATATAGATTTTCTTAGGGCTGTTCCAGAAAAAAAAGTCTGGGGGGGGAGGAACGACCAGCAATTTTGAGGGTACCCCCCATAGAATTTTAATTATTTTTTGGGCACCCCCCATAGAATAAAATTTCAATTTTACCCCCCACCTAGAGAATTTAAATTATCACATTCATAGCAATTTTATTCATGTTTTATACTTTTTAACACATTCAAGCAGATCCAAATTAAAATGCATGTGTTAAAAGACATCCAGAAGTATCATATTTGACCATGACCAAGAGTGTACCTTCCTAGATAACCCAAACCCAGTCGGTAGCAATGCAGGCTCAGCCATTTTTTTTTCCCTATGTTTGACAAGAGTCAATGTGACATGCATCTTCGCGAATTACCATTAGAAATTAAAGCAATCAAGTAATATGCTTCAGCATGCCAAATCCCGACACTCGTCAACTGCATGCAATGGCGATGAAAAATGTCTCAAAATCTAATCTATTTTAGCAGTCCAGAATATGGTGTCTATTATATGTGTATATACTTTTGCTGTATTACGAATATAATCCTCACTTTTATTTCCAAATTGGCTAATATTGAGGGATGTAAAACAAACTCTTTCTAACCGCCATTTGCAATGTCTCCTTTCCTTACATTTTTTTCTTTTTTTCTTATTTAAAAGAAAAAACAATTCACAAACCATGTATTAATAGCTTTAAATGCATATATAGCAGACAGCGTTTGAAAACATTGTGAGAAAAAGAGAAACTGCTTATTATTAGCGATGCATCCTTTCCCTACATTTTTTTTTCTAGTTTCAAAGTTGTTAAACAAGGGAAAATAAAATTCCATACCCTTTAAAATCCTTTCCAATTCAAAGTTAAATTATCCAATTTCAAACAAAATGATGTAATATCTCTTTTGTCACAATGCTATAAAAAGAAGTCTGCTGCATGTGCGTCAAAATGCGTGTGCAAATTGGTAAGGATTAAATCAATTTTCCGTAAATCATTGACCCCGGTAGAACTATTCCCCCCCCCCCCCCCCCCCCCCCCCCCCCCCCCCCACAAATGAGCTACGTCATACGTCCAGTAAATAGAACAAAAGGGTCCTTAGGTATGACGTAATTTTACTGAGATCTTGCCATGTGATTATAAGGTGACCGGGACCTTATGCTTTAGCTTATGTAATCTTAATGGATTTTCCCAAACATTTACATCTGGACCAGTCCACGTAACATATCTTTACTTCTGTGTAAATTACACACAATTTTAATAGGCTTCAACAATGCAATTACTTTTGACTCAGTTGCAGCAGAAAGCTTTTGAAAACATTTTCAGAAGAGGAGAAACATGACTGTAATGGCCTATTTCATTCATGCATCAGTGTGAAATCGGACAAATTTGACTCAAGGGTTTATTGCATGGTTGATACTGGCACGTGGTTTAGAAAAACAACACCGACACCCCACTAAACCCTTTGTTCGATTTTCGCGCTTTTATTTTATAAGAAATATTAAGGAGCAATATTTTTTTGAATTTGGAATAATCATTTGTTTTTGCTTATTTTTGGATTTATAAAATCAGGTTTGTGCTGTATTTATCTAAATGGTTTCTTTCTCCAGTTTTGCAATGAGTACCATGTTTTACAGAATTATGTCATTTTTTTGTGGACATTTTTTTTATTCGAAATTGTATTTTTGAGGGGTTCAATTTCAAATAAAATAGGAAAATAGGCTATTTTTTCAAGATTGCAACGGGAGCCAAGTCGCCATTGCGTTCTACTGAATATCGCGTTGTACCCGTGCGCGAATTATCCACATTCCAGTGTAGTAGGTAACTGGCTGTCGTGATATAACTGATAAACGGCGTTAAACTCGAATCAATCATATTTATAATACAATTGGCTGAAATATGAGGCCAAGTTTGTAACGGATATGCCAATGCTAAATAATAGTGTGGCAAACTGGTCTAGTATGGAGAAATCCACAAAATGTAATTGGACTAGATGAAATAATGAACATGTATTTCAAGCCATCTTGTAACCGGTGTCCGGTGTCGTAAAAATCACTGAAGCGTCATTATCACCAATATTTATTAGCGAGCTGATACAGTAAATGCGATCTCGTATCCAACAATTAAAAATTTGAAAAACGCTCGACATTGATTCCCCGCCGAAATTATTACGGGTTTTTTATACAGTAAAAAAACCGACCACCCACAGAATTAAAATACATCTTTTGCCCACTACCTAGAGAAATTTTATTTAAAAAAATACCCCCCCACCCACAGAATTTAAATAGCTTGTCGTTCCTCCCCCCCCAGACATTTTTTTCTGGAACAGCCCTTACCTTAAATACACCTTTTCCAAGGCGCTGAGTAGTTAAGTAAAGATAATTAAGCGGGGACGAGTTGTTCAGAATGATGTTAATTGGAATTACCGTTTGCTATATGATGAAAACATATTGCAACTGATTAAATCATTTTTTCCTACAAAAAACAAAAACTTCCCTTGAAAGTTTAAATAATTCTATCCGAATAACTATTGATAAGGATTGTTTGTTGAAAGAAGTATTTGTATTTTCTGCCTTAGGGCTGTTCCAGAAAAAAATGTCTGGGGGGGGAGGAACGACAAGCTTTTTAATTTCTGTGGGTGTGGTGGGTATTTTTTAAATAAAATTCTCTAGGTAGTGGGCAAAAAGATGTATTTTAATTCTGTGGGTGGTCGTTTTTTTACTGTATAAAAAACCCGTAATAAATTCGGCGGGAATTCAATGTAGAGCGTTTCTAATTTTTAATTGTTGGATACGAGATCGCAAATTTACTGTATCAGCTCGCTTATAAATATTGGTGATAATGACGCTTTTAGTGATTTTTACGACACCGGACACCGGTTACAAGATGGCTTGAAATACATGTTCATTATTTTATCTAGTCCAAATTACATTTTGTGGATTTCTCCATACTAGACCAGTTTGCCACACTATTATTTAGCATTGGCATATCCGTTACAAACTTGGCCTCATATTTCAGCCAATTGTATTATAAATATGATTGATTCGAGTTTAACGCCGTATATCAGTTATATCACGACAGCCAGTTACCTACTACACTGGAATGTGGAAAATTCGCGCACGGGTACAACGCGATATTCAGTAGAACGCAATGGCGACTTGGCTCCCGTTGCAATCTTGAAAAAAGAGCCTATTTTCCTATTTAATTTGAAAATTGAACCCCTCAAAAATACAATTTCGAATAAAAAAAAATGTCCACAAAAAAATGACATAATTCTGTAAAACATGGTACTCATTGCAAAACTGGAGAAAGAAACCATTTAGATAAATAAAGCACAAACCTGATTTTGTAAATCCAAAAATAAGCAAAAACAAATGATTATTCCAAATTCCAAATAGTTCTACCGGAGTCGATGATTTACGGAAAATTGATTTAATCCTTACCAATTTGCACACGCATTTTGACGCACATGCAGCAGACTTCTTTTTATAGCATTGTGACAAAAAGAGATATTACATCATTTTGTTTGAAATTGGATAAATTAACTTTGAATTGGAAAGGATTTTAAAGGGTATGGAATTTTATTTTCCCTTGTTTAACAACTTTGAAACTAGAAAAATAAATGTAGGGAAAGGATGCATCGCTAATAATAAGCAGTTTCTCTTTTTCTCACAATGTTTTCAAACGCTGTCTGCTATATATGCATTTAAAGCTATTAATACATGGTTTGTGAATTGTTTTTTCTTTTAAATAAGAAAAAAATGTAAGGAAAGGAGACATTGCAAATGGCGGTTAGAAAGAGTTTGTTTTACATCCCTCAATATTAGCCAATTTGGAAATAAAAGTGAGGATTATATTCGCAATACAGCAAAAGTATATACACATATAATAGACACCATATTCTGGACTGCTAAAATAGATTAGATTTTGAGACATTTTTCATCGCCATTGCATGCAGTTGACGAGTGTCGGGATTTGGCATGCTGAAGCATATTACTTGATTGCTTTAATTTCTAATGGTAATTCGCGATCGGATTCCAACGCGATGCTAGGCCTTGGACCCCAAATATCGCGATATACTGGAACTCCAGTGTATAAATGTATTTCCTGGTTTTCACACACCAGTATTTCGCACAACAATCTTCCCAAAGCAACTGGCTGCTTTTCCACATAGACTTAGAAGATTGGTGGAAGATGCATGTCACATTGACTCTTGAGTCTTGAGTCTTGTCAAACATAGGAAAGAAAAATGGCTGAGTCTAGGAAGGTACACTCTTGGTCATGGTCAAATATGATACTTCTGGATGTCTTTTAACACATGCATTTTAATTTGGATCTGCTTGAATGTGTTAAAAAGTATAAAACATGAATAAAATTGCTATGAATGTGATAATTTAAATTCTCTAGGTGGGGGGTAAAATTGAAATTTTATTCTATGGGTGGTGCCCAAAAAATAATTAAAATTCTATGGGGGGTACCCTCAAAATTGCTGGTCGTTCCTCCCCCCCCCCCAGACTTTTTTTTCTGGAACAGCCCTTAGATAAACTGGTCTTTGCTCCCAAATAACTTGAATAATCGCCTTAAACCACACTGACTAACACAACATAGAATCCAAAGGTCAAATATAGATTATCTAACCTGATTTTTAGCTCCACTGGCTGAAAGCCAGTCGAGCTTATGTCATGGCGAATTGTCCGTTGTGCGTGCGTGCGTAAACTTTTTCCTTTAAACAACTTCTTCTCCCTAACCACTTGGCCAATTTGGTTGAAACTTCATGGGAAGCATCCTCTCAATGTCCTCTACTAAATTCCTTCAAATTTTTTTGATCCATTCGAAATTCTGGTTTCCATGGCAACCGAAAGAAAAAAATAGTGAGAATTTAAAAAATCTCCAAAAGTGTTAGGCCGATTTTCAAATAATTTTGTAGAAATGTTCCTTTGGTGACTCTTTATTTGATTCCTTCAAGAAATGTTGATTGGTTGAAAAACATGGCCGCCAGGGGGGCGGGGCTATTTTGCCTTATATTGCAATAGTGAAAACTTAAAAAATCTTCTTCTCCAAAAGTGTTCAGCAGATTTTCAAATAATTTTGTAGAAATGTTCCATGGGTGACCATCTATCAGATTCCTTCAAGCCATGTTGATTGGTAAAAAAACATGGCTGTCACAGGGCGGGGCTATTTTGCCTATATGGCTAAAGAGAAAACTTAAAAAATCTTCTCCTCCAAAAGTGTCAGGCCGATTTTCAAATAATTTTGTAGAAATGTTCCTGGGGTGACCCTTTATTATATTCCTTCAAGAAATGTTGATTGGTTGAAAAACATGGCCGCCATGGGGGCGGGGCTATTTTGCCTTATATAGCTATAGTGAAAACTTAAAAAATCTTCTTCTCCAAAAGTGTTCAGCAGATTTTCAAATAATTTTGTAGAAATGTTCATTGGGTGACCCTCTATCAGGTTCCTTCAAGCCATGTTGATTGGTCGAAAAACATGGCCGCCAGAAGGCGGGGCTATTTTGCCTTATATGACCATAGTGAAAACTCAAAAAATCTTCTCCTCCGAAAGTGTTTGGCTGATATTCAAATAATTTTGTAGAAATGTTCCTTCCTAGGCTTACCCTCTATCAGATTCCTTCAAGCCATGTTGATTGGTTGAAAAATATGGCTGCCAGGGGGTGGGGCTATTTTGCCTTATATGGCTATAGTGAAAACTTAAAATATCCTCTTCTCCGAAAGTGTCAGGCCGATTTTCAAATAATTTTGCAGAAACATTCCTTGGGTGACATTCTACAAGATTCCTTTAAGCCATGGTGGTTGGTAAAAAAAATAGCCACCAGGGGGCAGAGCTGTTTGGAGATTTTATTTTTGCCTTATGGCCGTGGAGCGATACTGGCCCTCTTGGGCCTCTTGTTTGTGTTATTGAAATAAGAGATTTTTATTATAACCCCAAATAACAAACAGTCGGTTGGTCGGTCGGAAGCCATATTTTGTCAGGCCTATTTCTTACTAACCACTGGGTGGAATTCAATAACATTTTACATGAAGCTTCTATACCAAGGGATGTGCATACCCTAAGGGTTTCACAATTGCATGTGATTTTACAGAGTTATAGGCCTTTTACGTCCGTCAGTCCCACCTAACCTTGTCCGGCCCGCATCTTAACCATGCATGATAGGATTTGAACGAAACTTGGCACAAATGTTCACCATGATAAGGCGGCGCGTCGCGCACAACACCCAGGCCTGTACCTAAATTGTCAAGGTCACACTAAGAGGTCAAAGGTCAAAATGAGAACTATTTGATAGAACTGTACCTTGTCCGGCCTGCATTTCAACCATGCATCATAGGATTTATAAGGACCTCAAATGTCAAGGTCACACTTACATGTCAAAGGTTGAAATGAGTACTATTTGAAAGGACTGGACCTTGTCCGGCTCGCATTTCAACCATGCATTATAGGATTTCAAAGTAACTTGGCACAACCGTTCACCATGAATGAGGCGGCTTGTTGCACACAAGCCCCAGGCCTGTACCTTAAAGGTCAAGGTCACACTTAAAGGTCAAATGTCAAAATAAGTACTGTTTGATAGGACTACCTTGTCCGGCCCGCATCTTAACCATGCATCTTAGGATTCTCAAGTTAATGGACACACATGTTCACCGTGATGAGGTGGCTTGTACTTCAAAGGTGAAGGTCACACTAGGAGGTCAAAGGGTCGAATGTCAAGATAACTGTTTGATAGCACTACCTTGTCCAGCCCGCATCTCGACCATGCATCTTAGGATTCTCAAGTTACTGGACACGCATGGTCACCATGATGAGGTGGCTTGTACCTCGAAGGTCAAGGTCACACTCTGATGTCAAAGGTCAAAATGAGTACTGTTTGATAGGACTACCTTGTCCGGTCTGCGTCTCAACCATGCATCATAGGATTCTCAAGTTACTGAACACACATGTTCACTATGATGGTGTATTGTACCTCAAAGGTCAAGGTCATGGTCAAAGGTCAAAGTGAGTACTGTTTGATGTACCAGCCTAGGAATAAAAATAAAACTTTCTTTTTAAAGTACTTATTTGCTTGGAAAATACAGACAAATATTACTACTGAAATATATGAAGCATCATTATACCCCCAGATACATAGTATATGGGGGCTATATAGGAGTCACGCTTGTCTATTGGGTTGTCGGTCCGTTGGTCTGTGGATATTTCTTGTGAACACTATTTCTCAGCAACCCTTTGTCAGAATTCAATATAACTTCAGATATTGTGGCGTGTTGCACTGGAATTATTAGCTCGACTTTTGAAAAAAAGAGAGCAATTGTCATGACCCTGGCGTCGGCAGCGGAACGCGGTGCTCTTGTTTTTAAATGAATTTCTCATACATATGTATATTGTCAGGCACCAGCTGGGGGTATTCATCACCTTAAGTGATATTTCTAGCTTTGATATGAATTGAAAAACATGCTGGTAAATTATTGATCTTCTTAACTCCCTGCATATCATTTTTCAGAGAAAGTCCGAGGATAATGATGATGACAAAACCAAAAAAGCCAGACAAGAAGATGGCGCCGGAGATGCACCACCAGTTACAAATGGACATGCAGAAAAGGTAATGAGTCCAAACACAGGGAAACAATGATTATTGGTGAACACATTTAACGCATTGCCACATACAACAAATCTGATGCAGACGAGTTTAGAAACATTTAGGCAAATTATTGAAAATCTTGGTCAATAAAACTAGTTTTAAAGTAAAGTTGAAAACATTGTTCTCGTTTTGCCACAATGTTTAACCCTTGCCCTCATATAGACGCATTCTGACGCCTCTGCAGCAGACAGCTTTTTTGAAAACAGTGACAAAAGAGGAAATTGCTCCTTTTGCCACAATGTTTTCCACTTTTAGTCATAGGTTATGCAATCAATCAATTAGAGATTTTCCATTTTTTGACAATATGTTCAAAGTCGTCTGCTGCAGAATTGTCATATGAGGGAAAGGGTTAAGGCATATGCATCAGAGACCTCTATGTTAAGGCTTCTATGGGAAAGGGTTAAATTTTGAGCAAGGGACCTGTGGTCGAGTTATACAAAGACTTTAAATGGTAGTAGTGATTCATTCATTGGGGTTCCAGATTGCAGGAAGACTTATGTACCGGAATAAAGTAACTAATAGTACTGGTTATTATTGCTCTTGAAATTTCTTCATATAACATGATCAGGCCTCTGGAAAACCAAAAATTTCAATCAAAAATTGGTCCAGATATTTTCATAAATCTCACTAATACCTATGCTATGTCACTTTGTAAATGAGTACACAATGATAGTCCTAGTTGGTACACATCGTCTTTATTTTTTACACGTCTGATGAGTAACATGATTTACTGTGACAATCATGTAATCTTATTGTTCCCTGCGGTTTCATAGATCGCATATCTTTAAAAGTGTTTGAAGCTTGCTAATTATGAGTTGATCAGTCTAGCCAATTTGAACATCTAATTGACATGATACTTCTACTTTTGAATAGTTTGTAATTTTCAAACTGTTACGGATCGAACATTCTTAAGTACGAACCAGACTGATTGAGATTTTGTTGCGAGGTGGTAAAAATTATTCAAATACCTAAAAAATTATTGAGATATTAAAGATAAATGGTTCTCATTTAGCATTTTAGTCCTAAGACTAAAAAAAGAATGATTCTAAAACAAGAGAAAAATTACATGCAAGATATCCTTAATAGCAAAATCCTCTAGTCTTCAGACATAACAAAAAATATGTCTGATCAAGGATGACTCCCGTCATGAATAAACTGGTCTTAAGCCCTATGTATTATGTAGTACCTAGTGTGTTGTTACTGTTTATTGGGTATTCACAAACAATAAATGCATTTCTGGAAATAGCTTAAAAGTTTGTTTTTTTGTCTTTACAGGAAGAGGCCAAGGAAGCTATGGAAACCAAATCCTGAAGGATGCCACCTCCATCATTAGGGCCTGTAAAGGCTTCATTGACTGAAAATTTGATCTCTCAATGTGAGGCACAAACTGTACAGAGTTGAAATGCTTCATTCATGTTTATTACAAGAAAATAATGAAATGGATCATTGTGCCAAGTGACTATTCTGTGTTGTAATTGATCACGTTTTAAAAAATAATCAATGATGTATTTACTTAAGAGGCTTTCAACCTCAAATGTTCCGTAGTCTCCTAATAAATAGTTGTTCAGCATTGCACTAAAAGTTTTTGTCACATTTGTATCCTCACATATTCCGCCTACAAAGAAGTGTAATGGACCAGTATTTCTGGTAAATTACTGAGGAAACCCGGTGATATAGCTGGAAAAGTGTTGAAAGTGGTATCAAACACCAAACAAACAAATTCAACCCTTTCCAATATATATATATGAGGGATTGGAACGAGTATCGATATTAGTACTCTGGTACTTGTTTACTCTTCCGATCAAGTACTCGGGTACTTGCAAGAAATCAAAATTTGTTCATCAAAATGTATTGTCTCGTAATTTTCTGGCCATTGTTCATTTTCAATTGTCTTTTATACGTTCCAATGTGCGCTTGTGTTGCGAGTTCTTTTATTTAACAATTACACCCAGAAAATGTATTTGCGTAAACATCCATACGTTTGGTGCACTTTAATACTCTTTTAAAGGTGCAAAAATAAAACCAACAATTTGTTGAAAACAAATGGCAATGATAAACAACACTACGCTTAATAAGTGAATATTAATATCACCTGTGAAAAAAGAAATATACATCAACAATTAGAAGTGGTTTGTACTTTCTGTGTATTAATTAACCAGTGTCCATACTATTTACATGACTAAAAATATACAAGAAGGGCCGTGTTCGTAAAAAAGGAAACTTATATCTCGCAATTGCTTCTAATTAATGCGTTCCCATTTCATTCGAATCAATGAGAATGGTAGAAGATAGTTCTAATGATTTGACGAACACGTTTTTATTCAATAATTGTAACATGTATTTCTTATAACTATCCAATTAAAACGCGATGAAAATTAAAAACACAATTACGACAAAGGTGTGAAATTTTTACGTTATTGCAAATTGACTGGAAATAACATTCAAATCGCTACCTGTTTGTCCCGTTGATCTTCATTGACTCGTGATTGAAATCAAGTTGCCATTAAAAACGGATTAAAATGGATCAGAGAGCATAACTAATTCATTAATTTATAAGTTTTAATTAATTTACTTTTAACGGATGTAAAACAGAAAAATAACGAAATTATAATCAAGTGCTCGAATACCAATTTTGATAACTGGTACTCGGACGTCCGATCGAGTACTCGGGTATCCGGTCCTGTCACAATTTGCAGCAGACGATGGACAAAAATCTTGAAAATAATAGTTTAGAGTTGATGCATTGTGTCAAAAGGAGAAATTACTTGTCAGATCCAATAAAGTATTTTGGTATGTTGAATGAGATTGGGTTAACGATGATTCAGATGACATTTACTACAAGACATTAATCATTTAGTCTTATGGTCAGTCAAAATATTCTGAGGCTTCTGAATCTCCGATTCGGGGGGCATATAGTTTTTGGCCTGTCTGCACGTCTGTCTGTCTGTCTGCACAAAAAAAACTTTAACCTTGACCACTACTTTTGAACCATAACAGGTACGGCTACCATATTTCACATGTGTATTCCTTGTGACATTACCTTTCTGTCAGTACCAAAATGTTTGACCTTGCGACCTTGACCTTTGACCTAGATGTTGCCATTCTCGAAAAAAACTTTAACCTTGGCCATTACTTTTGAACCATAACAGGTACGGCTACCATATTTCACATGTGTATTCCTTGTGACATGACCTTTCTGTCAGTACCAACATTTTTGACCTTGCGACCTTGACCTTTGACCTAGATGTTGCCATTCTCAATTTTTTTTTTAACCTTCCCCACTTCTTTTGAACCATAACAGGTAAGGCTACCATATTTCACATGTGTATACCTTGTGACATGACCTTTCTGTCAGTACCAAACTTTTTCACCTTGCGACCTTGACCTTTGACCTAGATGTTGCCATTCTCGATAAAAACTTTAACCTTGACGACTACTTTTGAACCATAACAGGTACGGCTACCATATTTCACATGTGTATACCTTGTGACATGACCTTTCTGTCACTACCAAAATTTTCACCTTGCGACCTTGACCTTTGACCTAGATGTTGCCATTCTCGAAAAAAAACTTTAACCTTGACCACTATTTTTTAACCATAACAGGTACGGCTACCATATTTCATGTGTATATCTTGTGACATGACCTTTCTGTCAGTACCAACATTTTTCACCTTGCGACTTTGACCTAGATGTTGCCATTCTCGAAAAAAACTTTAACCTTGACCACTACTTTTCAACCATAACAGGTACGGCTACCATATTTCACATGTGTATTACTTGTGACATGACCTTTCTGTCAGTACCAACATTTTTGACCTGGCGACCTTGACCTTTGACCAAGATGTTGCCATTGGGGGGCATCAGTGTTTCACAAACACATCTTGTTTCTCATATTTTTGCATATTCATCGACAAGTTTATATCTAATTTTTATCAAGTTGAAACGATCAATGTAGTCCGAAATTAAACTGAATGCTAGTGCAGGCTGAACTTGGTCTTCAGTTTTCGTGTGTTTTTCAAGGCCACACATATCCAGGTAGGTGAAATGTGATGAAAGTCAAATAAATCGTCGTACATCATTTACCCTCTCCCAAATACAACAAACCTGCAGTAGACGACTGAAAACTTCTTGAAAATATCTTTATAAATGCATAGTAAATATTTTTAAGAATTGAAAATCGTAGAAAAAGAAATCGCTCATGATGAAAGATTTCTCCATTGGTTAGTGTTCACAAAAGTCGTCGGCTGCAAGTCTGTCAAAATCTGTCGGCAAAAAGTTAAGGGCTTAAAAACATTTCTTTTATTCAATTTCACTGTCCAGTTTCGCCTAAAACCTTTCTTTAGTTCACTGTCCATTTTCCATGTTATATATGGTCATTAAAAACATTAAACCCTTCTCTTTTGCTTAAGATACAAAACTGTCGGCGCGTCGATAAACCATCATTGCATGTCTCGCACATGTTAAAAAACGGTAGTCGAAGAATATGAGTGCTATGCTACTCACCCTGGCGTCGGCGTCCATGTCACACCTTGGTTAAGGTTTTGCATGCAAGTACTTATTTTCTACAACCCTACCCAACTATCTCACCTATGTACATTATCAAGTTAGATAACTCTATCCTGCAAGTTATGGACCTTTTTATGCCCCCGGAATCGCCGATTCGGTGGGCATCTAGTTTTTGGCCTGTCGGTCTCTGTCTGTCTGTCGAAAAAAACTTTAACCTTGACCACTACTTTTGAACCATAACGGGTACAGCTACCATATTTCACATGTGTATTCCTTGTGACATGACCTTTCTGTTAGTACCAAAATGTTTGACCTTGCAACCTTGACCTTTGACCTAGATGTTGCCATTTGGGGGCATCAGTGTTTCACAAACACATCTTGTTTAACTTAGAAACTAAATTAAGAGTCCATATCTCGGTATATACTTGATGCATTACATGAAACTTTCTACAACCCTACCCAACTACCACAACTTTTGAACTAATAAAGTTTGATAATTCTATCCTGCTTTTATGCAAATTATGGCCCTTTTAGCTTGTCTATTCGAAGAAATAGGGGAGCTTATGTAATCGCCCTGGCATTTGCGTTGTCGTATGCGTTGCCAGCATAACTATGAAATGGATTTTGACCGAATTGTGCCCCTTTTTGGACATAGAATTTTTGTCAAACCTTTGCATGCAAGGCCTTTTCTCAGACACTGTATGCTGTTGCTTTGAAACTTCACACACTTATTCAGGGTCATTAGATAACCTTGTATGTCAAGTCCCATAACTCTGGAATGAATTGTGCCCCTTTTTGGATTTGGAATTTTAGTCCAACCTTTGCGTGCAAGGCCTTTTCTCAGACACTGTGTATGCTGTTGCTTTGAAACTTCACACACTTATTCAGGGTCATAAGATGACCTTGTATGTCAAGTCTCATAACTCTGGAATGGATTTTTACTGAATTGTGGAATTTTTGTCAAACCTTTGCGTGCAAGGACTTTTCTCAGACATTGTATGCTGTTGCTTTGAAACTTCACACACTTATTCAGGGTCATAAGATGACGCTGTAAATCAAATCCCATAACTCTGGAATGAATTTTGTCTGAATTGTGCCCCTTTTTGGTCAAATCTTTGTGTGCAAGACCGTGAATTTTGGGTTATAGTTAGGCATTCAAGGCCTTTTCTCAGAAACTTTATAATTTATGCTGTCGCTATTAAACGGTTTCTTTCTTTTGTAATTTTGGTCAAACCTTTGCGTGCAAGGCCTTTTCTCAGACACAGTATGCTGTTGCTTTGAAACTTCACACACTTATTCAGGGTCATTAGATAACCTTATATGTTAAGTCCCATAACTCTGGAATGGATTTTGACTGAATTGTACCCCTTTTTGGATTTGGAATTTTGGTCAAACCTTTGCGTGCAAGGCCCTTTCTCAGACACTAGGAATCCGCTGTGGTTGAGTGGTTAGCGTCGGGGATTTCAAAACCGGGTGTCCCGGGTTCGATCCCCAGTCGCGGCACTACGGTCATGGTGGAGTGCCCTTGGGCAAGGCACATTTTCTAGCCTAGTACTGGTTAGTTTACCCAGGGAGCATGAATAAATAAATTTAATTGCGCGCTAAATGACCTTAGCTGTCGATGCACCATAAAACAATATACATTCATTCAGACACTGTGTAAGCTGTTGCTTTGAAACTTCACATACTTATTCAGGGTCATTATATGACCCTGTATGTCAAGTCCCATAACTCTGGAATGGATTTTTACTGAATTGTGCCCCTTTTTGGACTTGGAATTTTTGTCAAACCTTTGCGTGCAAGGCCTTTTCTCAGACATTGTATGCTGTTGCTTTGAAACTTCACACACTTATTCAGGGTCATAAGATGACGCTGTATATCAAATCCCATAACTCTGGAATGGATTTTGTCTGAATTGTGCCCCTTTTTGGTCAAATCTTTGTGTGCAAGACCGTGAATTTTGGGTTATAGTTGGGCATTCAAGGCCTTTTCTCAGAAACTTTATAATTTATGCTGTTGCTATTAAACGGTTTCTTTCTTTTGTAAATTCAATTTCAACTGAATTATTCCACTTTTGGATTTTGGACTTTTACCAATGCTATAACTGTTCTGAAGTAGGCCCTGATAGGCGAGCTATATTGTCCTCCGACAACTCTTGTTTTACTTAGAAATTCTGGTTAACGTTTTGCATGCAACCATATCTCAGTATTTACTTCATGCATTGCATTGAAACTTTAAACAACCCTACCCAACTATCAAACTATCACACCTATTTTGAGTTTCAAGTAAGATAACTCTTATCATGCAAGTTATGGCCCTGTTTTTACTTAGAAATTCTGGTTAAAGTTGTCCATATCTCAGTATTTACTTGATGCATTGTATACTAAATTGCAACCCTTCCTAACTACCAAACCTATGTAGATTGTCAAGTTAGATAACAATCTGCATTTAATGCAAGTTATAGCCCTTTTATTTTTACTTAGAAATTCTAGTTAAAGTTAAAGAGACCATATCTTTGTAACTACTTCATGCATTGCATTGAAACTTTATACAACCCTTTCCAACCAGAAATGTTTTTGAAGTTTTGCGTGCAACTACATTAAGAGCCAATATCTCATTATTTACTTGATGCCATTTGAAAAATTATACAGCCATCACACTTATGTACACAATCATGTAAGATAACTCTATCCTCCATATAATGCAAATGATCACCTTTAAAAAATTCTGGTTAATGTTTTGCATGCAACTCCATATCTCGGTAACTAATAAGTGGTGGAATAGTCTAGCGCGCTGTCCTCCGACAGCTCTTGTTCCTGTTGTAATTTATTGTTGGTGATTTCAAACCAACGCTGAAATGTTTTGCAGCTTCGAGAAATCGTACTATGGATTATTGCGCAACATAACGCCATACCGATATTCTCCTCTCTCTCTAAACTATAGTAAGTTAGGATGTACATGTATAAAACATACTCAAAAACATATTTAAAGGTTAGTTTTATTGAGGTTATTATGATATATAATAAAATATATATTAATCAAATTAAATCAGCCCTAATCTTGTATCTTTCTTGCACTTTCTTGGTTTTTGTCTAAACAGTTTGTATCCACTTTTTAAATAGTCGGTATATTCGTTTGTATTGGCAAAGCCTGCATGTGATTCGTTAACCTCAACTACAGTGGAATGTTAATTCGGAGACCAATCAAGATTAATGAAGCTTCATTTCAGTGAATTTGAGTGAGTAAGTATACTTCTTCCATGAGAACCAGTTGACACCATCTGCAATGGAGTCGTGTGCCCCAAGATAATAGCGACCATTTAAGTTAGAGGAATGACAATTGTTGAACCACCAAGCAATCTTATACTCGCTTGCACAGTGTCTACCACTACCATCATTGTCTTTGTTGTGTGTCGAAAACGCAGAGCCATTATGGACACTTAAGCTGTTTCCTGCATTTCCAGTGTAATCGTCGATAGTTAAAACATAGTTTATAGCCTTGGGACCAATACTGAATTTACCATATTTAACGTACCGCTGGTTGTTTTCAAAGTCTTCCATATCGATACGAAGTTCTCAACAACATGGGTTTGTTAGCAGATGAAGATACTCATTGCCAAGCCGGAACTCCCATTCTGGATTTCCAAAGCCAACTTTATAGTCAATCCATCCACGCTAGAAAAAAATAATTCTGAGCCATCTTCACGACGTTGAAAGACAATCCAGCCTCCGCCATCTGTTGTTTGATCACAGTAAACTCTAATGGGTGTTGTTCTCCTGTTTAGATATATATCGTAAAGTCCGTTATCTGTGTATCCGTCCTTCAACAATTCGAAACATGACGCAAACTGTTTATTTCCACTTGTTAATAGTTGTCGTATCTCATTTACTGTATTATCCTGAGCCGTTAACTTACTAAGAGTTGACATTGCATTGGCTTTAATTGTGACTTTCATTTCTTGAATAGCTTTCGATATTTCATTCACTGTAATGTCTTTCAAATTGTTGATTGCTTTCACTACATCATCCACTTTTGAATGGACATCTGATGTATCTTCCATTAATTCCGAAATCAAATTGGTCATGTTTTCCAAATCTGTTTTCAAACCATCAATATGTCGTCTCGTTATTCTAGACAGCTTCTTTTCTGTTTGAAAAGCCCTGAGTAAAATTGGAATCAAAGAAGTATTGAGACCTGATCTTCAAGTCGTTCTATCCTTTTGTCATTTATGCTTGCACTATCAATAGTCACCACCATAGACGTCAAACAAATGAAAATGAGCATAATCTCTAATTTAGCCATTTAGAAACGCGGATTCTTTGAATTTGATTTATAAATATTACGTTTGTAGCTTCTTGTTTACAATGTTAATCTTTCACATACGATATCCAACAACGAACAGTGCACGCATACACTATAACAGTGTTGTATTTGATCCGCGACATACGAACTGGTTTGTATAGTGCTAACGGTGTTTTTCCAGGCGCTTCTGTGCACACGTACGATTCCGTCAGAGCCTAGCACTTCCCACCTATGTGTATCCGAATATTGTCTTGGATGTATTCTGGTGATAATCTAGGTGTATAAACTCTGCTTATTTCACGACCCCTGGTGTTCTAGTGATAACGAATCGAAAATTCACAGGGACATAATTTTGCTGGCGCTTCTCTTTGTACTTCAATAGGGCTACGTCAACAGTATACGCGCCAGATCAGGAAGGTACATGCTTATATACGAGCTAAAATGGGTTCTGCGAACATGTTTATTCGCAGTCACTCACTGGCCGCACACGAGAAAAAAAATGTAACTGGTAATATGCTGATACTTTTGGGAAAAGCCGGATGTATGGTTCCACAATGCTGTCGGGCGCGCACGATGTTGTCATGTTATTTTAAAAGGATCTTCCAGACTTGACACGCTTCATCTATATACACCCCGTACTTGACTTGAATCACATTTCACCTACCTGGATATGTGTGGCCTTGAACAACATATATGAAAACTGAAGACCAAGTTTGCACTAGCATTCAGTTTAATTTCGGACTATATAAATCGTTTCAACTTGATAACAGTTAAATATCAACTTGTCGATGAATATGCAAAAATATGAGAAACAAGTTTTAGTAATGAAGTGAGGAAAGGGTTGATACTATAAACTCTTATAGCGATTATTTGGCAGTATATCGGAAAGGGTTAAGCCTCAGAATATTTTAACTGACCATAAGACTAAATGGTTTAATGTCATCTAAATAATCGTTTACCTTTAACCCAATCTCATTCATCATACCGATATACTTTATTGGATCTGATGACACCGCATAAAAGGTCGTCTCGAATTAACCCTAAACATTTAAATATTCATAAACAGGTGCTCGTTTTTTGTTCAATGAAATTGCATGATTGAACCGACGCTCGGTTCTGGTATGAAAATGGTTACTATATAAACAGACTACTCGGCTATCATCGCTTCACTACATGTATCTCGGTTATTTATGTGGGATTTATCCCCTATTGCTCCCTAACGATTTGACAACAACTTGATTGGCTGGCGTAAAGGTCAATCTGAGACGACATGTAACAAGCAGTCATCAGATATGTTCGAGTTTGTGCTACAACAGCGAAGTTAAGGTCTGGTTTTAATGAGATTGCCTTTAATTCATTACAATATACACTGTATAATCGTCAGCAGATGACTTGAAAAATTTAGGCAAAAGTGGGAAAAATCTCCATAAATGAGAGTTTCATTTATAAATAGATTTGAAAAAAAAATGTGACAAAAAACTTGTTCGAAATGGTACTTGGATCAAATAAGACTAAGACAGATGTTGAAAACATTATGAGCAATTTCGTCCTTTGCAACAATGTGTTCACACTCATGTCGGTGAGCTTTGTATGAATCGAATCTTGCACAAATGTACAACGGGGCCGACTTTCTCGGGCCTTTTGTACAGTTTTTCACGGCGCCCAAGTCACCCTAACGTGTGTTACTGGGCTTCTCCGGATCAGTACTCAACTTAACAGTCTGCCAGGTAACTGACTACCTTCTCGCATAGACATAGGTGTCCATCATGCTATGCACAGCTTTAATCTGCAGTTGCGAACAGTTAATACCAAAGATTAACCTTTGGACTATAGTGTTAGCTACTCCCTTATAAACTCCTAGCAAAGGTTACTCAATAAACATACAAGGACATGTGATAACTCCAATATCGAGACACCAGGTGCAAACATTCAGTGGGTTAAGGGTTTCACTTGTTATGATTGATTGATTGGTGTTTTACGCCGCTTCCAACATGTTTTCAGTTATATCACGGCGTTTCCTGGGTAACGGTTACCAGAACTACTTGACAACAGTCAGTCAGTCGTAATGCTAACATCTCTACCCTGAGCGCCAAAGAGGGCAGCCATTGCTACCATTTGTAAGTGTTTTGTATGACCCGACCAGGGATCGAACCCGCGATCGAACCCACGACCTCTCTCACTTCCACGCTCTACCACTATACTGAGGCGATTACAATTGTTATGATAGATCTAATCTCGTCTGAGTTGTAAATGTTTAAGAAAAAAGTATATCGTAACATATATAGATGTGATAAAGAAGTAAAATATGTTTCGAAAGGGACATGCAGACAATGTAAGTGTTTTATCATGTATTGTGTCTGCAGCAGTCAATTTGAGAAAAAAACGACATCATTAAAGTAAATTTCTTCTTTTCCCACAATGTTTTCCCACGTTATTCCATAATTGAACTTCATTTACGAAGAAATTCCATTTTTACCCATATGTGTTTTCAAAGTCGTCTGTTGCAGATTCTTTGTATGTGCAAAAGATTAAACTGTGTAACACTTTTGTTTCTGCGGTTTCCGGTCTTTAACCCTTTCCCTCATATAGACGCTTTCTGACGCCTCTGCAGCAGACGGCTTTTGGAAAACATAGTGACGAAAGGAGAAATTTCTCAAAACGAGCAATTTCTCCTTTTGCCACAATGTTTTCCACTTTTAGTCATAGGCTATCCATTTAATTATAGAGATTTTCTATTTGTTGACAAAATGTGTTCAAAGTCGTCTGCTGCACTATTGTCGTAATACCGAAGTGATGAAGTATAACTAAAATGTAGTTGAGAGAGCTAATTACATCAATTTTTGTCTCAAAACATCGCGAAGAATGTAATTGCCGCTATGTCAACTTAATATAAATATCGATCCTTCATTCTTTCGCCTTTACCCTTTTTGCAACAGATAACTAAAAACAAATCTAGGCAAAGGTATGGAAATGCTGTATGAACAAAAAGTTGTATCAGAAGATGATGAAAGTGTGGCAAAACGAGAAACTGCACATGATGAAAAAATTCTCCTTTTGCCACAACGTTTTCAAAATTCGTCTGTTAGATACTCCATCACATGTGTCTGCAAGTGGGAAAGGATTGACCGTTGGCCTGATAGAAGAGAATATTTACGGACTTAATAGCAGACGATCTTTCAATACAGGATAAAAAGGGACAAATGTTGATAAAACCAATATCCCCTTTATTTAAAATGCCTCAAATTTCTTTCAGAATTATTCTTTCTTTTTTCAAGATGTTCTTTATCGTTTAATCTTCACATTTTTCAACCAAGAATTGGGGCGTTTAATATCTTTCCGTAACGTGATCATAAAAAAGAAAATTGGTGTAACACTAAGGGGCTTACACTTTTAGTTTTTGTTTACTAAATTATGTATATAAGGCTAACTTACATATAGACAGATAGTTAATGCTCCGATGAGACTATGCGGGGAACGGTACGCTAATGCATTGAGACTGTGCGGGGAACGGTACGCTAATGCATTGAGACTATGCGGGGAACGGTACACTAATGCATTGAGACTGTGCGGGGAACGGTACACTAATGCATTGAGACTGTGCGGGGAACGGTACGCTAATGCATTGAAACTATGCGGGGAACGGTACGCTAATGCATTGAGACTGTGCGGGGAACGGTACACTAATGCATTGAGACTGTGCGGGGAACGGTACGCTAATGCATTGAGACTGTGCGGGGAACGGTACGCTAATGCATTGAGACTATGCGGGGAACGGTACACTAATGCATTGAGACTGTGCGGGGAACGGTACACTAATGCATTGAGACTATGCGGGGAACGGTACACTAATGCATTGAGACTGTGCGGGGAACGGTACGCTAATGCATTGAGACTATGCGGGGAACGGTACACTAATGCATTGAGACTATGCGGGGAACGGTACACTAATGCATTGAGACTGTGCGGGGAACGGTACACTAATGCATTGAGACTATGCGGGGAACGGTACACTAATGCATTGAGACTATGCGGGGAACGGTACACTAATGCATTGAGACTGTGCGGGGAACGGTACACTAATGCATTGAGACTATGCGGGGAACGGTACGCTAATGCATTGAGACTGTGCGGGGAACGGTACACTAATGCATTGAGACTGTGCGGGGAACGGTACACTAATGCATTGAGACTGTGCGGGGAACGGTACGTTAATTCATTGAGACTGTGCGGGGAACGGTACACTAATGCATTGAGACTATGCGGGGTACGGTACACTAATGCATTGAGACTGTGCGGGGAACGGTACACTAATGCATTGAGACTGTGCGGGGAACGGTACACTAATGCATTGAGACTGTGCGGGGAACGGTACACTAATGCATTGAGACTGTGCGGGGAACGGTACACTAATGCATTGAGACTGTGCGGGGATCGGTACACTATTGCATTTAGACCCAGAATGGCTAGACGCGGTTCATTTCAAAAGCAGATAACCCTAATCCTCTCCACCACATAGACGCTTGCGGATGCCTCTATAGCAGAGTGCCGCTTCCTTGGAAAACATTGTGGCAAAAAGAGAAATTGCTCCTATTGAACGTTTTCTTCTCTTGGCACAATGTTTTTCAACTCTATTTGATGATTAAACTCTCATTTAGTTTATTCACATGTTAGCAATGATGTTTTCAATGTAGTCTGCTACAGATTTGTTATGCATGGGTTAAAAACTATCATGTTGGGTAAAAAAGCAATTTCTCTAAGGGTGATCTATCTTACACTGTTTTCAATCGTACATTGCTATACAAGAACTGACCTTTGCACATCGAAACTTGACATGCCCATATTTGATATGGGACCATATCGGTCACGGTCTCTTCAGACAATCAAAGATATAGTTTGGTGCCAAAGATAATTTTAAACCTGTCACCAAAATAAAGGATATATAATTATTATAATTGAAATAAGTGAAATAAAGGCTATTTAAGACTCAATACCTTCACAACATATATGTGATTGACAGAGGCAGAGTCTATTTCAGACTCAATACCTTCACAAAATATATGTGATTGACAGAGGCAGAGTCTATTTAAGACTCAATACCTTCACAAAATATATGTGATTGACAGAGGCAGAGTCTATTTAAGACTCAATACCTTCACAAAATATATGTGAATGACAGAGGCAGAGCCTATTTAAGACTCAATACCTTCACAAAATATATGTGAATGACAGAGGCAGCTGACTTTTGAAAGATTGCGGAAAAATAAGTAACTTGCATGGAGAAAAAGAAACTGAGCGGTGTTTTACGAAAAACAACAATATCCCTTCTTATAACAAGTGTGGAAACATCTGTTTATAGTTTAATTATCCGTTGATAAGCATACTAATGGGCGTTATATTCCATAATTGAAACATATCTTATTTGAGCATCCATGAGAAAGGATCCGGTTCACATGCCAAAGGCTTTAAAATGGTAGTAATGGCTTCCCTCCTTGGCGCTCAGGCCTGTGGGGTAAGCATTACGACTGACTGGCTAGTCCAGTACTACCTTACCCAGGGAACGCCGTGATACAACTCAAATATTGTTGAAAAAACACCAAAACAATCAAACTACCAACCGAAAGTAGTTTGCTTCGTGGTTTATCAAGTTGGTATCAGTACGCGGTAGAGTTTACGAATATCAGTTGTATATTTACTAGGCCTTTATGTATAAGCGATATATAAAGGGAAGTGACCAATCAAGACGCCATTGTTGGTTCATGCCAGACGTACTTATATAATATACAGTACGCCGAATACCAGACTAAATGGGTATTGCTTTGATGAAGAGTTAATTTTACTAATTTACTATATATATGCATAAGCGATATATAAAGGGAAGTGACTGATCAAGACGCCATTGTTGGTTTTAGCCAGACATACTTATTTCAGATAACGTACGCCGAATACCAGACTAAAGGGGTATTGGTTTGATGAAGAGTAAATTTTACTAATTAGTCGCCGGGCAGAAGCCCGCGACTTCTATTTTTAATAGCTTTTCGGAAATCACATGGGAGGGCGGCTTATTATTAGAAAGAAACAAATCTAGATGATTTGAACATATTACAATTGTGGTTGTTTACGAACACTAATAAATGACACATCTAAAATGAAATAAATATTCCGATTTTTTAATGTTTGCAGTTTTTTTTATTTCACTCGCATTTAAGTTTTTTGTCTTATTTACGAAGACAAAAGTGGTCCCTTCAAGACGTGAACCAACACCCCCTAATGCAGACTCTTATGTGTCATCATTGAGGTCAATTTCGGATTCTCCTTTTAATAGCAATTTTAACTTACTAAATGTTGTTTTCATGTTCAAAGAGATGTCTTGATTTGTGTAGAATTCATTTAATAATGTTATCCATGAATATCTAAAGTAGGAACTGTTTCTAAGCTAAATATAGACCCTATTCTGTTGTGTAGTTTCGTGACCTTTAACATCGATTTTCGCGCATGCGCATTTCGATATGAAAAAGCGAGTGATATTATTTTATTTTAGACAACTACAAGACGAATGTTTGACGCAAAGCGTCAAAGAGAAGCCGCAATATTTCGTTGTACATGTAGAAATAAGAAAAAAAGAACATTTTTAAATCCACAAACAATAGAACAATTTAAACTGTAGACGGTAATGCTGATATATTTCTCCTTTTGAAGACTTTTGTTTTCTTCAAATTACCTCCCTTTAAAGCAATACCAGGATATTTACCTTGTGATTCGAATAAGATTGACAAACATTGAAATTATATGAATGAATACTATTATTTAAATAAGTAACAACAGCAAAATTAAATTTAAGCCAGATAAATGTGTACACATTTCGTTAATTTTTTATAGATACCCTAATGTATAGGTATGTATATAAAATTTATAAGCAAATGTTTTCATTACTACGTTCCTAATGTTTGAATAGACTAAGGAAAGTCAAGAATACATAAATAAATCAATGCAGTCTTTTCCGGCGACATTGATGCCTTGCATCAACTTTCTCTTGTTTACTATATATATGCAAAAGCGATATATAAAGGGGAAGTGACTGATCAAGACGACTTTGTTGGTTCTAGCCAGACGTACTTATATACTATACAGTACGCCGAATACCAGACTAAAGGGAAATTGCATCTATTGACGCTCGGATGCTGAGTGACTCGATCTCATTAAAATTGGTCCAAAAAACTTCGCTGTACGTTTATTGGATCTGATGACAGTGCTTATCCCTTTTCCCTCATACGACATTTCTGCAGCAGAAGACTTTGAACATATTTTGTCAAAAGTTAGAAAATCTCGATAATTGAATGGATAACCTATGACTAAAAGTGGAAAACATTGTGGCAAAAGGAGAAATTGCTCGTTTTGAGCAATTTCTTCTTTTGTCACTATGTTTTCAAAAATCCGTCTACTGCAGAGGCGTCAGAAAGCGTCTTTATGAGGGAAAGGGATACTAGGTCATCTCAAATTGTTGCTATACGCTTAACCCTTTCCCACATACAGCAAATCTGCAGCAGATAACTTTGAAAACGTCGACTCAAAAATATGGAAAATCTCTTTAATTGAAGGTATAATTACTACTACAAAAAAGTTGCAAATATTGTGGCAAAAGGAGAAATTGCTCGTTTTAGCAATCTTTCCTTTTGTTGCAATGTTTTCAAAAGTCGTCTGCTGCAGATGCGTCTATAGGTGGGAAAGGGTTATAAAGTCAGATGCACATGCTCGTTTTTTTGTCCAATGAAATCCTATTATGGCTGGGTTCTATACAATTGGACAACTCGACAATCATGCTTATTTATATGGGTTCTATTATTGTTTTATACCGATCAATTTAGTAATTGACAATTTGAAAGGCGAACATGAAGGTCAATCTGAGGCAGAGCCGATCTATATATGAGCAAGCGAAGTTCGTGTGGTTTAATTGAGATTTCAAAATATCTGAGGCAGTTTATTGTAAATATATGTTAAATTGTGTGTAAAGACTTGAAGCTGGATTAGCTCATGTCAATAAAAATGTTGTCTTTGTCTTTGTATCGGGTAACAACAGTTAACATTGTGTCCCTTTAACCCTTCCTCATACAACAATTCTGCAGCAGACGACTTTGAACGTATTTTGTCAAAACATAGAAAATCTCCATAATTGAATGGATAACCTATGACAAAAAGTGGAAAACATTGTGGCAAAAGGAGAAATTGCACGTTTTGTGCAATTTCTTCTTTTGTCACTATGTTTCAAAAAGCCGTCTGCTCCAGAGGCGTCGGAAAGCGTCTATATGAGGGAAAGGGTTAACACATGTGGCACTATTTATGAAGATTTGCAGGAATTGCGTCCCTTTCCCAGGCCTTCGATTAAGTCAAAAATCGATAATTGAGTTGTGGCCCTTCGGTTACGCTCCTATATTTGTATTTATCGATTATTTGTAAACAGATTTAATGACGTATTCGATTTCATACTAAGCCCGCAGGTGATCTTAACATTACTCTGCTCGATATCTGTATATCGATTATTTGCAAACATTTATTTGTCGGACAAGACTCTGGCTAATCAGTCTTTAACACTTGGTAATTGGTAACGGCGGTTTTTATATACTGTCATAATAACATATTACTTAAATCTCTTTGTTGTAAAAACAATTGTCATTATCAAGACACATGCAAATGGACACTTCAAATTCACAGGTGACAAGTTGTTTAATTAGTCATTGCTTTAATTTATTTTGTTCCATGCACTGTTAAATTGTTCTTTTCCTAATACGTTTTGTAATCATATTAGGTCTTTGAATATATAAAAGCTGGAACAAGTTCATTTTCGCATTCGCACCCCACCCACCTATCTACATACACGACATTAGTAAGCGATCAAAATAGATCTAGTCATTACCAGATACAGTCGAGCCTCGTTAAATCGGACGCCGTTAATCCGGAAAATTCGCGATCCGGACATAAAATTCATTTTTACATTTTTAGGCGTTTTCTGCATTTTTAAATGAAAATGGAAGTATCAAGACATAAACATATTTGTTTGAAATTTGTATGACTAAAAAGAATTAAAAATAGACTCTCCGATTATAACTTATAAAATTTCCTTAGAAAATAGGAAATACGGTAAAAATGGACTTAAAAATAAAAAATTCGCGATTTTCCAATAATTTACATGGAATAAAGAAGGAATGCATGTTGTCTATTAAAATCAAAAATGGAAGTATCAGGCAGTTAATCTATTTTTTATATCTTTACATTAAATGAAAGCAGACATATTGACCTTATAGAAATAGGAAATACGGTAAAAATGGACTTAAAAATAAAAAATTCGCGATTTTCCAATAATTTACATGGAATAAAGAAGGAATGCATGTTGTCTATTAAAATCAAAAATGGAAGTATCAGGCAGTTAATCTATTTTTTATATCTTTACATTAAATGAAAGTAGACATATTGACCTTATAGAAAAAAACTTATAATATATTGTCATCAAAAAAATTAATGACTTTATATCAATTTTAAAGATCTGTCCCTATATAAATCCATATAGCCTAAATACCAGGTCAGAAAAGGTTAGTGTAAATTGTATCGATTTCAAGGGGAGTAACTCTCTCGATTAAGCCAGTCACTTTACCAAAATAGTGTAGTATGAGTTTGATCGATTGTTTGATGTGTTACGCCACTTTCAACAATGTTTCGGTATATTACAGCGTTTCCTGGGTAAGTTACCAGTACTACTGGTCCATTTAACCTGACACCAGCTAGTCAGTTGTAATGCTCTCCCCACAGCACTGAGCGCAGCCATTATCACCATCTTTTAAGTCTTTGATATAACCCGTCTGGGGATCAAACCTGCGACCTCCCACGTCAGAGCCAGATGTTCTACCACTACACCACCAAAGCAGTTTAAAAACTGCCAACAACATATAAAACATTGGGGAAAGGAGACATTGCACTGGAGTGATATTATTCTTCCAAGCTCTAATATATACTTCCAATGTTACAATTTTCCCTCCAAGATGTTACAAAGTAGACCTGGTCTATGATTTAAAACTATTTTACTTATGACAATATCACTGCCACATTGAGCATTTGTATTGAGGTTATTTTAAGTAGTTCATTCTGTTTCATAAACAGTTTTAAAAGCTCCACTTGCTAAAAGCTTATATCATGGTCAATTGTCTGTTGTGCCTCATCTTTTCCTCTGTAACCACTTGGCCAATTGGGATGAACTTCATAGGGATCCATGCACAATTCTGGTTTCCTTAGCATCCACATGTCCATCAAGAGGCTGGGACTTTTGTATTTTTTGGCTATAGTGACAATTTCTTTCTTGAAATGTTCCATGGGTGAGACTCTATGAGATTTCTTAAAGCCATTTTGATTGGTGATAAAACGTGGCCACAGGTTTTGTTTTTTTACATTTATATGGCTATAGTGAAAACTTTAAAAGTCTTCTTCTTTGAAAGAATGTGGCCAATTTTATTAATTCATATAAATGTTCCGTTATCGTCTCCGATTCCTTCAAGCCATGGTAATTGGTAAAAAAGAACAAGGCCGCTAGAGAGCTAGCTGTTGACTTCTATGGGTATAGTGAACACTTTTAAAGTATGAAGCCAATTTTCTGCCTAGATGTTGCTAAAGTTTGCTGCAAATTTGTTGTATCTGAGGAAGAGTTGAAGTTGGTAAATACAGAAAACAAAGATACATTTTTTTCTAAGCCTTAATATTCATTTTGTAGTTCACATGTAATCATAATATAAAAGTGCAATTTTTTTCTTTAAAAATGAAGATTTGATTTACAAATAACAAAACATTACATACAATAAATAATTTAAAATCTCACAAATTGTAAGTTTTTCTGTCTTGGTAAGAAATGCTATATCTCGGGAACAAAAGTGTTGCCTACTGATCATGTCAAATGGTGACCGACAGACAATACAAGTGAGAGCCAAGTCACCAAGTGTCATCCTGACACAGTTATTTAATGAGAAAAACATATTTCCTGAAAGAAAAAATCTTTCTGTGGTCATGCAAAAATTATCTCGAATCTCAATCGTATCTAGGTTTTTGTTCAAGGATAATAAAACGAATAATCAGAGGAACCAAACACATCACATCATGATTGCACTAAACCTTTCCCAGGTTAAAAGACCACTTTTCTAGAAGTTGGCATTACGATAGCATTCTGGATAAAGAAGAAATTGCTTAAAAGGAGTAGTTTCTCGATTTCCTACGATGTTTTCAACTCAGTTTACGGCAAATTCTCCTTTTCTCACAATGTTTACAAAAGTCGTCTGCTGCAGAGGGACCAAAAGTTTCAGGTTAAAGGGTTAATGAATACAACCTTACTTTAAAAATGTCAATGTAAATTAATAAGCAAACCATTAAGAATATGATCACCAGCAATGCATATTGATTGATTTGATTTAAAAGTTGTGAGGTCTGATACACACACACACACACACACTTGTTACAAGAGTAGTTTCTCGATTCCCTACGATGTTTGCAACTCTGTTTACAGCAAATTCTCCTTTTCTCATATTTACAAAAGTCGTCCACTGCAGAGGGACCAAAATATTGTTTCAGGTTTAAGGGTTAATGAATACTACTTTACCATAACCCTTTCCCTCATACGACAATTCTGCAGCAGACAACTTTAAACATATTTTGTCAAAAAATAGAAAATCTATAATTGAATGGATAACCTATGACTAAAAGTTGAAAACATTGTGGCAAAAGGAGAAATTGCTCGTTTTGAGCAATTTCTTCTTTTGTCACCATGTTTTCAAAAAAGCCGTCTGCTGCAGAGGCGTCAGAAAGCATCTATATGAGGGAAAGGGTTAAAAATGTCAACATAAAAAATTTAGCAAATCATTAAGATAGGATATGATCACCAGCGATACATATTGATTTTATTTGATTTAAAAAATTGTCAGGTCTGACACACCTGTTACAAGAGCATTAAACCTTTCCCACCTATAGACCCATCTGCAGCAGACGACTTTTGAAAATAATGTGACAAAAGAAGAAATTGCTCAAAACGAGCAATTTCTCCATTTTCCACAATGTTTTTAACTTTTTTCAATAATCACAACTTCATTTATGGGGATTAATCCATGTTTCTACCTAGTCGTCTGCTGCAGATTTCTTGTTTGTTGGAAAGGGTTAATATAGTTGGCAGGATGTTGACCCTTTCCCTGATATACATGACTTCCAAAAACAAAAAAAAAGGAAAAAGATTTCATATAAGCAAGCTGATAATATACACATCTCCTTTTCACTGTCTGGAGATCTCATAAGTGCTTGCTTGACAGTTCCCATTAAGCTATAATATTTATTTTTTAATCTTCCATAAAAATAGCTCCCAACAGACTCAACAACTTGTTTCTTAGACTTCATAATGTTATCTTTTAGTCTTCATTAACTTGTTATGAAGTCTGGAAAACAGTCAAAGTTTGATACCTAGTTGATATTATTTGAGGAAAGAAGAAATTGATTCTTTCAAGGTATTTCTGTATTTTTCTCAAGATCTTTTAAAAAGTGGTCTTCCTGTTATTTCTTACTCTTTCTAAAGAACTTTTCAAATGTGGTCTTCCTGTAGAGGCATCAAAAGTCATATGTACCAGGAAAAGGTTTAACCATTTCCCACTTACAGATGCATTTTGAGGTATCTTCGGCAGACAAGAGTTTGAAATGCGACAAAAGGAGAAATATCTTCTTTTTGCCACAATGTTTTCTACTCTTATCTATATCTCAACTTTTATTTATAAATATTTTACATGTTTTGACTAAAACAGTTTTCTAAGTCATCGACAATAGACGTGTTTTATGTGGAGCAAAAGTTTTAGAGCATGAGGTGGGATAGGCATGATGACATGTAAGTGGAAATAAATCCACAACATTTTCTATCATGAAGGGTTATCATCAGGATCCAAATTGACTTGTATCCTCTGTTATTTTCTTGAACTCGAAATTTCCACGGCCATCTAACATCAGGTAGAACTGTAATAATAAATAACAAATGAAAAAAAATATGACAAAATATTGCGCAAGTACTGATTAAAGCTCCAGGAAATAGACATCAAGTGTGATACTGGTGATATAAGTTGATATATTTTTTCGCAATCGATGAAAAATAATAAGTTTGGCAAAATTGAAGTATATTTTGGACAAAAAATAGATAACACTTGAAAAGCGAACAAGATTAAATCTCCAAACAGCAGCCTGATGGCCATATTTTTTTACCAATCACCATGACTTGAAGGAATCTCGTAGAGTGTCACCCAAGGAACATTTCTGCAAAATTATTTGAAAATCGGCCAAATAGTTTAGGAGGAGAAGATTTTTAAAGTTTTTCACTAAAGCCAATGTAATGCTAATAGCCCCAACCCCCCTGGCAGCCATATTTTACCGGACCTATAGTTTTCATTATAGCCATATAAGGCAAAATAGCCCCGCCACCTGGCGGCAAGAGTTTTTCAACCACTCAACATGGCTTGAAGGTATCTGATAGAGGGTCATCCAAGGATCATTTCTACAAAATTATTTGGAAATCATCCAGCCAGTTTAGGAGGAGAAGAATTTTAATTTTTTTTCTTTCGGTTACCATGAAAACCTGAATTATCCCATGGATCCAAAAAATTTGTAGGAATTTAGGAGAGGACATTGAGAGGATGCTTCCTAAGTTTCAACCCAATTAGCCATGTGGTTAAGGAGGAGTAGTCGTTTGAGGCAAAAAGTTGACGCAAGCACGACGGACAATTCGCCATGAAGCTCAACTGGCTTTCAGCCAGTGGCACTAACAATAAATGTATAATTCTTGAATCAAGTTGAAAACAGTGTGGCAAAAGGAGAAATTGCTCATTATGAGCAATTTGTCCATATGCCACAATGTTTTCAAAAGTCGTCTGCTGCAGATGTGTCAGAATGTGTCTATAAGTGGGAAAGGGTTAAAAGAATGACGGTACAGACAAAATAAATCATACCTCATGATGTTTCCAGAGAGATTTTCTATGTGAAACTGTGAACAATGTAATTCCCACTTCCCTACAATGTTGGTAAATATATCCCTCAACGTCCATGCTAACTGCACTTGTACACTCGTCCAAGATAGCAAACTGAGGCTTATGGTAAAACAGTCGCGCCATCTGAAATATAACATCATTATATAGTGTTACGCCTACAATTTTGATTAGTAAGTGATAGCAAAATCAAATCAACTTCAAAATCTCTCCCACATACAACAAATCTTTGAAAATGTTATAGCAAAAAAAATTGTGAGCAATTTCTGCTTTTGTCGCAATGTATTCAATAGTCGTCTGCTGCACATGCATCAACATGCCACTTTATGTGGGAAAGGTTTAACAATCTTAAATGATTAGATTGACGGATAGACAAAGGCCTCCCTAACAAAGCAATGGCATAAAAGGGAACTTACAGCAATTCTTTGCTTTTCTCCTCCACTTAACACATCCATCCAATCCTGAAAGTAAATCATAACATTTAGACATTAGAGACAAAGATGATAAAATGTTGGATAACAGAAATATTATTTTACTAACATACTTCTATATCTTATTTTAATTAGTTAAACACTTTAAGAAAGAACTTGTTTAACCCTTTCCCTTATATAGACACTTTCTGACGCCTCTGCAGCAGACAGCTTTTTGAAAACATAGTGACAAAAGAAGAAATTGCACAGAACGTGCAATTTCTCCTTTTGCCACAATGTTTTCCATTTTTTGTCATAGGTTATCCATTCAATTATGGAGATTTTCTATGTTTTGACAAAAAATGTTCAAAGTTGTCTGCTGCAGAATTGTCGTATGAGGGAAAGGGTTAAGTTATTCAATATCTTTCAAATTTGAAATGCTGAATCTGTGTCGTCTAGTGTAGGCTTTCGAAAAGCAAGAAGCATATCAAATGAATATGTGTAAACTTGACATAAATGGACAAAAATGTACAGACAAATTTGTTTTCAACGTCAATTAAAATAAATCTAGTTCAGCTACATATCCGCTTTATTCGATAAATCTACGCCAAAATATATCGAGATTTATCATATTGACAAAAACATGAGAAATTCAATTGTGGCCATTTAAATAGATAAATTGCTAATTTGGGTTATAGGCAGATCTTGATCAGAAAGATTATAATGATCCAAAAGACATTGGCAGTTTCAAGCTAATAATTTTAGTAGATTTAGAGATATTAGGTTGCACACAAAACCTTTATCTGACTTTTTTAAGTCCAAAAGGAAGCATCATTTTTGCATAATTTTAAGTCAGATTTTATTGGGACTTGATCAGACCTTATTAAACGACCAGATGTCCTAGCCAAATCTTCCTGCCATTCTTTAAGTAGGTACAGAATTATTAATTTGCATGCATCTATCATATACTATCTCTGCCTGTTCTTTAAATAGTTAATTTCCCAACAACCAAATAAACCCACAACAATCTACTGAAAATTTCAGTGCAATTTGGTTTTGTTATAAACCATATTAAAACCCTTGAATAGACAAGAGGAGAAATTGCTCATGCAGGGCAATTTCTCCTCTTGTCACTATGTTTCGAACTCTTTAGAAAATTTGTTCTTACTTTTATAGAGATTTTTCCATATTTTTGGCTAGATGTTTTTAAAGTCGTCTGCTGCAGATTTGCTATAAGCGGGAAATGATTAGAATATACCTGTACTGAATCCCAGCCCTTCTCTCTCTCCAGAATGTATTCCAATTGTACTTTCTTTAAAATGTCTGCCAATTCTGCATCCTTCACATGTTTCCGCTTTTGGTCCTCCAGCGAATCTGGGTATAGAATCTGATCCCTCAGCGTTCCCACTGTCATGTATGGCCTCTAAGAAAACAGAAATATTAGAGCTCAAAATAAGGGAGAAGACTGTTGAAAATATTATGGCAAAAAAATGGTAATTGCGCATAATGAACGACTTCTCCCTTTGCTACAATGTTTTTCCCAATGTTTTCAAAGTCGTTTGCTGTAGATTTGTTGTATGTGGTAAAGGGTTCAATTTGTATATGACTTACAATAAGCTCTGACATTAAACACTTCTTTTGTGTACCCCTACCATTGGATTAGTAATAAGAAAGACCACTTCCATTCTCCTTAATAGTGCCCTGAATGTTTTTTAGGCTATATAGATACAATAATACAGTGTTATAGATGGATCATCCAAGGCAGTGTTTTGATGGTGATAACCCTTGCCCACATATAAATGCAGATGACCTTTGAAAACATTGTGGCAAAAGGAGAAACTGCTCATTTTGACACAGACACAGCTTTTGAAAACATCCTGGAGGAATTGCTTATGATGAACAATTTCACCCGTCACACTGTTTTCAACTCTTTTCAATAATTGTATTTTCATAAACAGAGATTTCCCCAAATTTATACTAGGTGTTTTGAAAGTCGTTGGCTGCAAGTATTGCTGTATGTGGGAAAGGGCTTAAGCATTAGGAATGAATTTGATGAACTGAAACAGGAAGTGGAATAAAAAGAATAATCACCTGAGGAACATAGAACAGCTTTCTTTTGTCTGGCTTTGTTAAAGTACCACCAAACAGGGGCCAAAGCTGAAATACATAAATCACGTCAGACATCTGTTAACACTTCTTATACGCAGACACACATTGTCACATCTCATAAAGAGCAACTTCTTCTTTTGCCACAAAGTTTTAAACTCATTTCAATAATCATATTTTTATTTAAAGAGATTTTTAACATTTTTGCCTAGATATTTCAAAATTGGTCTGCTGCAGAAAGGATTAAGAGCAATTGCTGAACAGTTTACCAGATATCATATATTAATGTTTTTTTGCCTTGAAAATGTCTGATGATAAAATCATAAAATGTTACAGGTTTGCAATTTTAAGAACCAAGGTGGGAAGACATTACTACCATTTAAGAAGAGCGCCGCCAATGCTCGTCTTTTTTTTCCATAAAAAGCGGCATTACTGAATAATTATTAAAGCCAGAGTTATGTGACTTGGTATAGACATGTGTATTCTTTCTAGGAACATGTGTACCAAGTTTCATTTGAAAATGTTGAATGAATTTTAAGTTATGAGGTAAGGTTAACGTTTTGTGACGACGCCAAGCGTATCACAATAGCCCCACTTTTGTTCTTGAAAAACAAGACGAGCTAAAAAGTGATTGTTATGACCCCTACGTATCAAACCGTGGTCCTCACCTCATGGTGGATAAAGCTCACAAAACACAAATGAAGGCTATTTATTTCTCTTCACAGTATGCATATATATTGATGATATACTAATCTATTCCCCTACAGATAAGTATCCAATGAAGAAACAGAGCTCCAGACAACATGCATATTTCATGTTATAAAATCATTATTTCATTTTTAAACATTCCCCACATACCTACGCTTTCTGAAGCCTCTGCTCTAGGAGATTTTTGAAAACATTGTGGCAAAAGAAGAAATTGCTCATGATAAGCAATTTCTCCTTTTGCCACAAAGTTTTCACCTATTTTCAATAATCAAACTTTTCCTTAAAGAGATTATCCATATATTTGCCTTTTTTTTTTAAAGTCATCTGCTTCACTTTTATTGTATGTGGGATAGGGTTGGATTCCATGTTGTGGGTACTCAAAAGAATTGTCTCAGAGAGGGGATAAATTTTGAGTAACACAGCATAGGGTTTGGTTTAGTTACAAAAGATATATCTAGAGGAAAACCAGTTAACTCCCCCTTATCTATTCAGAATTTAACATTACCTCTCCGAGTATTCTAAACAGTGAACTCTTCCCAGAACCATTAGGTCCACAAACAAGTACATTTAAACCGGATTTAACCTGAAATATTAAAAGAATAATGAGTACAGGACCGAATTTCCCCAGTAATACTTGAAATCATACTTCATTATTTTTGATACCCTGATAAAAATGCCTGAATATTTCATTTCTTATCAAGTGTTCTTATTCAGCAAGGTAACTAAATGTATTTTTGTCAACTTACTTAACCCTTTCCAACATGAAGACGCCTCTACACTAGACGACTTTTGAAAACAATGTGACAAAAGAAGAAACTGCTCAAAACAAGCAATTTCTCCTTTTGCCACAAATGTTTTCAATTCTTTTCAGTAATTATATCTACATTTATAGAGCTTTTCTGTGTGTCTGTATAGATACTGTCAAAGTTGTCTGCAGCAGATTTGTTGTATGGGGGAAAGGGTTAAATATTAAGTAATACACGAATGATGGAATGTGTTCCAACCTTATTTAAGATTTTAAGTACTACTTAACGAAATTATTTTAAGAAAATAGAAATTTGCTTATTTTGAGCATTCTACATTTTTCTTCAAAGCAAGTATCAAGTCACCTACACTCAGCCTTTTTTGAAAAAAAATAACGATCTTGAAAAACCACAAATGAAAAATAAAGCTTTCAACACAAACAAATATATATTTTTGCTAAAATATGCATATCATGAGCAATTTATACTATTTTCAAAATAATTTCAAAAGCTGTCCGCTACAGGTGTCGAAATGTGTCTGCATGTGTGAAAAGGGTAAGACTGACTTACCTCAAAACTAAGTTCTTTAACAAGAACATCTCCATTTGGCGTAACTAATGGTACTTTGTCAAACCTGAAATATGTCAAAATATGTGCAAAATAAATCAAATGCAGCTTCATTGGATTCCTTTATTTATCGACTCCTACATTCATATGACATTAAAAGCATCTGCAGCAGATGATTTATGAAATTATTGTGGCAAAGGGAGAAAAAGCTGATGATGATATGTTCCTTTTTAGAATTTTCCATGTCTTGCTCTAGATGCTTTTTCCAAAATCGTCTGCATCAGATCTGTTGAATGTGGGAAAGTGTTATTAACCCTTTCCCTCATATAGACGCTTTCTGCACCTCTGCAGCAGACAGCTTTTTGAAAACATAGTGACAAAAGAAGAAATTGCTCAAATCGAGCAATTTCTCCACTTTTAGTCATAGGTTATCCATTCAATTATAGAGATTTTCTATTTTTTGACAAAATATGTTCAAAGTCGTCTGCTGCAGAATTGTCGTATGGGGGAAAGGGTTAATACTAAGACCATTTTTCTGAACAAATGCTGTGATTAATAAACAACATTTATGTTTCAGTCTAATTTAAAACCGTAAATCAAACTATGGTTATGTATTAAACCTGATGTGATATCTTATTGTCGTCTGCTATGAAATATTCTGACAACAAAAACAAGTGAGAGTGTATTTTTTATATAGAGTTTCACCATGGGAAAAGGGGACATTGCACAAATTGATCAGATCATGCTAGGCATCAAATATTTTCTGTATTAGAAAAAGGGTTGAAATATGAACTTACTTAATGATATGATCTTGGTGGACCAGTTTACCACTGCCAGGTTTGTATTCCACTGTTGGTTTTTCTTTGTCTGATTCCATCCCATCTACAGAAGAAAGAGGTAACATTCAGTTAGAGGGTTAGAGATGGATAAAAGTCTAAATTAAGATGATGAAAATATTGTGGAAAAGGGAGAAATTGTCCCAATATTTTCAAATATTGCTGCAGAGGAGTCAGAAAGTGTCTATATATTATAAGGGATAAGGAGGAATAAATATACCTATGTTTCCCTATTGTTTTATGATTAAAACCTACTGTTATGTTAAGGGTGGTATTCTTTTGGGTACAAATAATATAGAGTTTGTGGTCAAATAAAAATTTCAGATTATGAAATAGCCTCCTAATATAGCACTCTGAGTTCTTTGACAATACATTTTCTTTATCCTTTCCCATATAAATAAACTTGCAGCAAACAACTTTGAAAACATCATGGCAAAAATACAAAAACCTCGATAAATAAAATAATTATTGTATAGAGCTGAAAATAGTGTGACAAAAGGATAAATGTCTCAATAGGAGAAATTTTATCTGTTTGCCACACCACATTCAAAAGTTCTCTGGTTTGAGTGTGTCATACAGTGTCTCAGCATGTGGGAAAGGGTTAAATGCTCTTACTTCTAGAGTCGGTCACCATGGTTCTTTCATATTTTCCTTTGTTTAAATCATCAAGTACATTCATAAGTTCTGTTATACGAGCGGTGAAGCTGAAATGTAAAGCTCGAGTTTTACTAGACAGTATCGACCTGATCCTGACCTTTGTGTAAAGGTGTGTTAACCCCCCTTTCCCAAATACAGCAAATCTGCAGCAGACGACTTTGAAAACATACACCCAAAAAATTGGAAACTCCCTTTAAATGAAAGTACAATAATTGAATAGAGTTGAAAACATGGTGACAAAAGGAGAAATTGCTTGTTTTGAGCACTTCTCCTTTTGCCACAAGAGTTTCCAAAGTCTCCTGCTGCAAAGGCTTTAGAAATCATGAAAGACAAGGGTTAAAATCATGATGGACTATATGGTCTAATCGTTAACTTCATCACTAGCTTTATGAAAACACACAAAGGAATATAAATGATGCACAATTAAACCTTTTCCCAATGGCACACGCATGTTGACTCATCTACTGTAGATTCATTGTATGTGGGAAAGGGTTATCAGTTTGTGAGTGTAACATTATGATGCATGTCTGTTGCAATGACTACCATAGACGTCATGCAATGTGTAATATTACAGGTGATAATACGCAGAGGTCTAGATAAGGAGGAGTAAACTGGTGTTTACCTAAGGATATCTCTCTTATGACTCAACCAAACCCTATGATGTGGGTACTCAAAATAATCGTCTCACTGAGACGATTCTTTTGAGTACCAACAACATAGGAATTGAAGTTCATTTAAGGATTTGGGGATGGGAAATACTCTTCCTATCTAGAGCTCTGTATACGGTAATGTAAAAACTACTATGTAAATACGTACCCAGCTAATCTAGTCATCTCTCTACCCGCTAACACAATACGCCCAATGGCTTCTGCCATTCTCACTAACATACGACCACTTTTGTAATAATCCTGAAATAAATCATTATATAATGCAAATTTTCAGTCCTCTGATTTCAATACATGTGAGGGTAAACATATAAATTAACAATGGGCACTTGAAATAAGGGGGGGGGGGGGGGGGGGGGGGGGGGGGGGGAAGTCCCTCGTTGGACCAGGAATGAAGACCACATTTTACAGCTGAAATTAGGCATTTAACAACACCAAATTGCGATCCTTTGCCTAAAATCACTGACTGAAAATTGATAAATTTCATAACTTTCTCAAACAAAGCGTACATGTATTGCAGCTATTCACGTTTGCTATGGCAAAATTGAAGTGTTGTCACTTGTCAGGACAACAGTCATTAGTTGTCATTTCAATTTTTTCTTTTAGTAAAAATGATGAGTATGAAGTGTTCTAGTAAGGAGTAAGTGTTCAATAAAAGTATATTCCTCCCCTGAAACCAAGATGTCCTATGGCGTGAATATTCCAGACATGCTTAGATAAGGTATGCGAGTAGAAACTTGGTTTTAGTGGGGAATGAAGATAAATGTTATCAAGATTTTTTATGTTTTTTTCCCGAGCACCTTTAGTTATATTAAATAATAATTTAGAAAACAAGGTGACTGTAACCTACTTTTGAGATTTGATATATTGCTTAATACTTTTCACATAATCTTCACTTCAGATATCAACATATGTGAAAAATGACGGAAATGCCAATGCACTTACAGACAGACAGACAGACACATTGCAGATGTCAGTGGTTTACATCAGATTTCTAACCCATAATAGACAATTAACTTTTTATTTACCTACATTTGGCTAGACAAATCAATATTTCGATATAATGGGTTGCATGTTTAGAAAATATATGACAAAGAAGTTGCAATATTTAGAAGAAAGATTTTTTTCTTTAAAACATGAAGGCAAAAGGATAATTGCATGTTTGGATAAAAATCTTCATTTTCCACCATATTTCAAAAAGAGACTGCAGTAGAGCATATATCTTAAGAGGTTTAATCACTTACCTCAAGTCTTTCACTGTGAGAACTGTTGTCATATTTATTGTTGACTAAATTCAGGAATGGTCGACTCACAACCATGTATCCTATCACAGTTGCAAAGTCTGAAAAAAAAATTATAAGTAGGTATCAAAGTACTAACCCTTTCCACCTGCAGACGCGTTTTTACACAATAGCAGCAGACGACTTTTGAAAACATTGCGGTCAAAGGTGAAACTGCTCATGATGAGAAATTTCTCCTTTGGCCACAATGTTTTCAACTTCATTTAACAATTAAACTATCTTTTATGAAGATTTTTCAGGTTTTTGTCACTAGGTTTTCAAAGTCGTCTGCTGCAGATTTGTTGTACGTAGGAAAGGGTAAAGACATGTACCTTCCATCAGAAGGAAAACATTGACTGTTTATCTGATATAGTATTTCTGAGCCGCAGGCTTGGAAAACATCTGTGAAAAAATATTGCAATATCTGCAAATTTGATATATGATATTTATAAAGAAGTGAAAATATTGTGACACAAGAGCTTTGTACAACAGCATGCTAGACTATCTAAATTGTCAAATATAGAACAAATGGACCATGATGGTCCTATATGGCTCCCCTGATTAACTTAACTTAACCCTTTCCCTCATACGACAATTCTGCAGCAGACGACTTTGAACATATTTTGTTAAAAAATAGAAAATCTCTATAATTGAATGGATAACCTATGACTAAAAGTGGAAAACATTGTGACAAAAGGAGAAATTGCTTGTTTTGAGCAATTTCTTCTTTTGTCACTTTTTTTTCAGAAAGCGTCTATATGAGGGAAAGGGTTGAATAGTTTTCTGTGTTTTTCATTATACATATAAGGAAAATGAGCTACATTTGTCAGTGGTTTAGATTAGTTTTCTAACCCAAAACAGAAACCAACTTTGAAAACATCTCAGTAAAAATATGGAAAATCTCTATCGGTGAAAGCGTATTTATTGAAGAGTATGAAACGTTGTAGCAAAAAGTAAAATTGCTCATTATGAGCAATTTCTCCTTTAGCAACAATGTTTCCAAAAGTTGCCTGCTGCAAATAAATCAGGAAGCATTAAATGTAATAATTGATATAACAAACTTTCTACAAAATGTTTTCAGCTATGTTCCAAAATAGTATGTACCGTATGTACCCCAAATTACCAAAATGTAACAATTATTCCATCAGATGTTTTCATAGCGGACAACATGTACAAATTATATAAGGCAAATACTATTTACTAAATAGTTAAGATATTCATAAAATGAAAAGTCTGTTGAATTACATAAGGGTAAACTTTACTTACACTTAGCAATGATGTTATCCATAAATCCCATCTGCATTCGGAAAAATATGAAATATCGTAGATGGCTGACCTGTAAGCAGAATTAAATGTGTGAAAACATGGTTTAATTGTTTCGTGTTTTACGCCACTTTCAACAATTTTCAGTTATATCATTGCGTTTTCTGGGTAAGTTACCAGTACTACTGGTCCATTTATCATGACACTAGCTAGTCAGTTGTAATGCTAACCCCGCAACCCTACGCGCCAAGGAAGGCAGCCATTACAACCATTTCTTTAGTCTTTGTGAAAACGTGGTCTTTATTAACAACTCACAAGTCAATATTAATATTAAATTGTAAATTCAAAATCTTGCTACATAAAAGTTTGGATATAATTACAACACTTTAGTTTTAGATATTTAAAGAAGACATTTAATCCCTTCCCCAAAACAGAAACTTGCTGATGCCTCGGCAGCAAACGACTTTTGAGACATTATAGCAAAAGGAAAAATTGCTCATGATGAGCAATGAGCAATTTCTCCATTTGCCACAATCTTTTTTCTGATTTAATAGTTATACATTCATTTATAGACATTTTCCATATCTTTTAGTAATGTTTTCAAAGTCTTCTGCTGCAGATTTATTGTATTTGGGTAATGTTTAATGCATCAGAATGAGAATATTCATTAATAATTCATAGTAGGAAAACCTGTTTTAAGGAGCAAAAAGTATTTATATCACTTACACTAATTGAAAAATATCAGAATGAAAATATATATTTTGAAGAAGGAAATTTCCATGGGAAGAAGTCTTGATCTCATTTTTGCCATCAACATGTACCATAGGCATTCATTGAAAGTAACTTTTAAAATTCACTGGTCCAAAAATCCTAAATGTTTCGTTATTTTATATATTACATTTAGAATTACACTGGCCAAAGGAAATTGTTCACTGGTCCGAACAAAAAGTTACTGGCCAGGGACCATAGGACCAATTCTAATATCGAAGACTGCACAGGTTTTTACATTCACACAAGATGAGAATTCATACCAGGATCATGTGTTCTGCTGGTGTAAATACAGATACGCTAAGAATCAAATGCAATATGCCTCCCCAGCTCAACTGTGCATTCAGTCAAATCCTCATTTATCCTTTCCCTCATATAGACGCTTTCTGACGCCTCTGCAGCAGACGGCTTTTTGAAAACATAGTGACAAAAGAAGAAATTGCACAAAACGTACAATTTCTCCTTTTGACACAATGTTTTCCACTTTTAGTCATAGGCTATCCATTCAATATCCATTCAATTAAAGAGATTTTCCATTTTTTGACAAAACATGTTCAAAGTCGACTTCTGCAGAATTGTCGTATGAGGGAAAGGGTTAAACTCTTCACATATCACTTACACAAGATTGTTAGAAGCTTCTGTCTATTTGTGTAGAATTCTAATAAGACTGAGCAGGTGGACAAGATGATCTGAACCTACACTGTTCAGAAATGCCAACTTTTACATTTTCTCATGTACTGGCTGATATTTATAGTGATAGAGGAAGTGCTTCGACAAAGCGAAGGTTTTTGAATAAGCTGTCAGCCAAGGCTACTTAAAAGAATGCTTATAGCAAAGTAGCCTTGGCTAGCAAAGTTGATGAAATATATGTATTTGTCTATTCTAGATCTCTGTTTATGTTTGCCTCCATTTTTCACAATGTAATATAAGCTTTACGAAGAGGCACATATAAGGTATCTCTTCCACATACAGACGCTTTCTGATGCCTCAGCGGATGACAACTTTTGAAAACATTGTGACAAAAGGAAAAAAATTGTTCCCATCTTTATTTTATGCCTTCATTTACAGAAATGTTTAGTGATTTTGCATAGAGGCTTTCGAAGTCGTCTGCTGCAGATTTGTTGTATGTAGGAAAGGGTTAAAAATATTTTAACATCAGATGATAGCAGTCAGGTCTTACTTACAAGTTTTTCAAAAGTGGCTAATATTATGCTTTTCTCCTTCGCATTTCCCTGGTAAAATGCTATTTCTTCACTGTTAGTTATAAGTCGAGAATTTACATATCTGTATTCCCCTTCTAATTTCTGCTCTATCACAGTCAATTTACCAATTGGTCGTCTCAGTCTATAAACAAAATAATTTAATATACAATTTTAGGATGCTGATGTGATGTGAGTTAAACAAAAACAACTGAAAAAATTAGCAATCACAAACATGCAATGTGAGAAAGCACAATGGACAGACTGAAAGACAGAGAACTTGTCCCAATGTGTTGCCCCAATGTGTTTCCTGCAAATGTAGGCAAAACAAAAAGTAGTCTTTGTAATTCAAAGTGACATCCCCATTTAATAGGCCAGCTACACCCTTGTCCTGAATACACTTAACTTCCAAAATCTTTTTTTGAGACTTTAAAAATGGTAGTAATGGCTGTCCTCCTTGGCACTCAAATTTGCAGGGTTAACATTACGCTTGACATGCTGGTGTTAGAATAAATGGACCAGTATTACTGGTACTTTACCCAGGTAATGCCGTGATAAACCTGATTTTTTTGCCAGGCACAGACAGGTAGGCATTTGATACCACTATTTAACTACCTGGCCGGTGACCAATCAACCATATCAGAACCCTGCTCATTGTTACAGCTATATATTCTAAATATATAAAATGTTAGTCTGCTGCATGGCTGTCAAATATGTCTGTAGCATGGAAAGGGTCAAACTCACCTTGTGAGAACCATTCCAGAAAATGCGAGATATAATAACATCACACCAGGACCCTGAAATAAAGAAATCAGGAAACCTTCATTTACAATGTTTCATCATTTATTCACAGCATGTCAATTTTAATAAAGTTATCTGCATTGAAATAATTTCAGGAAATATAATCTAATATTTGTAAAACTGAAGGTACTTCTTTGATACAATGTTGAAAGGAAAAAAAGATGGTAAAAGGACAAATATCAATAAAAGATATTCCAAAGGAATTATTAAACTATTCATTCAAAACATCCTATGGGATATCCTCTGAAAGTAATTTCAATACTAAACCCCCTTAATTTCACAAGTCACAAAAAAAATCACTTCCATGATTTTGCTGCAAGAAGGCTTATCAGTTTCTGCCAAATTCATTTTCTAAACATATGAGCATCCTGAAAATCGTTATATATGTTATTGTTGTTACATTTACACTTTCAAAATTTCTGATGATCCGTTTTCTAGTGCTGTTGCTTTATAATATATATGTAGTGAAACAAGCTTACCTGTGCTCCTATACCTTCTGTTAATTTTACAGTGTATATAACCACATCTAGTACAGGCTGAAAACAAAGAATCAAATATCATTTTTATATAACCCGTTCCCACTTACAACAAACATGCAGCAGACATCTTTAAAAGCATCTAAAAAAACTGGAAAAACTCTCTATAAATGATAGGATGACTTTTAAATAGAGTTGAAAACATTGAGGCTAAAGGGAAAATTACTCATTATCAGTAATTTCTCCTTTTACCACAAAGTTTTCAAAACTCGCCTGCTGCAGAGGCATTAGAAAGTGTCTACAAGTGAGAAAGGAAAGGGTTAAGCCACTTATCCTGTGAGAATTTATTCCATGACATACCGTATATACTCGGTTATAAGTCGCACTTTTTTACCTTCAAAATCGAAAGTGAAGTGGGGGGAGCGACTTATAAGAGGGTCAAGCAAAAATTCAGAAAAAATTACCCTCCAATTCACCGATCGTCAAAAACTGTGCAGGCCGGTCATTGATAAAAAGGGCGACTTAAATGATGATTTAACAGAATAAATCAAGTTTGATTGAAAGAAACATATCTTATATAATTGATTTGTTTATAAAAACAAACACTAGAAAAAATATATAACTTATGAATGTACATTTAAAAAGTCATTTGTTCCAAGTTATTGTTTCGATTTCAGCTCGATTGGAAGCCATTTTGAATTTTGTGAAAATATAAATTGCGGAGCTCAAATCCAGATGCGTAAATATACAGACCATAATACTGTTACTAGGTCGTATGTCACTTTATATGTGATTGAAAAAATAATGTAATAAACTTTAATTTATATTTCAGGATAAAGTGTTGTTTTTATTTTAAACAAAAAGTCATTGATTTGTAACCCTTATTAACCCTTATTACCATATATTGAGGCTTCCCATCCGAATTTTGAAATGTTAATGCTAACTCAAAATTGCTTGCAATAAGCAATTTCTCCTTTATCCACGATGTTTCTTGCCTTGATGTTTTCAACGTAGCCTTGTACATAATTGTTGCATGCGGGAAAGTGATAATTTGTCATTGTGTAGACACGTAGCTGTCAAACTATCTTAATTAGAAAGTCCATGTTTGCAGAAGGTGATAAAAAGAAGCCATAATAATGGCCACGACAAGACCCATTTCACCGTGATTTTGGCCTGCATGGGTGATGGTACCAAATTAAACCATTAGAAAGCAAAAAACAAACACAGATCCAATTAAAGAGATAAAAAAGTCGGACCAAAATTGTCATAATTAATCCACAAACAATCCCAAGACTACACACGGGGTGATTTAACACGGTCAATAATTGACGTTAAAGTGTATTAAGTACAAACTGATAAACATGCAATTATCGGCTTTTACCACTGTGATACATTTGCAGTATTTGAGAGTCGTAACAAAGACAATAACTGTAGCTAAAGTGTATTAAATACAAACTGCTAACAATGCAATTATCGGTTTTTACCCACTCTAATACGTACACGTCTGCAGAATTTGACCTCGGGTAATTTTACATGTAACACCTTTAGCTTGATGATAATTTAAACCTGTGTGGTTTACACGCGACAGTTGTGTTAGAATTATTTGACTGTTAGAATTGAGGTCGCTGAACCGTGGATTTTTATTAAAAAGGGTGAACAAACTCCATAAACGAAAGCTATATTATCAAACAAAGGGGAAATTAGCAATGTTTTCAAAAGTTTCCAGCTGCCTCAGAAACATCATGGGAAAAGGACGAATTTAATCTGAGTTAGCAGATTATCACTGTATGCGAATTAATTTCAGTTATGCAACGCCGATTTTTCCCTCCATCTACCCTCTACCCCTTCAGTTAACCCTTTCCCGCATACAACAAATCTGCAGCAAACGACCTTGGAAACAAATTGACAATATCGGGAATAAACTCCATAAATGAGAGCTATATTACCATAGATAAAACAAAGGGTTAATCAAGACGAGTGTGTTTTCACATAACCTGGGGCCTTTTGTGACCGGACAAAACCGGTTTATGTATTCCCCAGTAAATCTCTTTAGATAAAACAAATTAAAACTAGTTGGACATCATTGTATGTTCAAATAATGTAAACAAAAAGCTGATGCTCGATCTTGATGACTTAAGGTTATATATCTCGCTTCTTATGATAGTAAAATCTATTTAGACTATAAATCAATGCTTACATAAAACTAATTGGACATTATATGAATGTTTTAAACAAAAAATCTGATGCTCGATCATGATGACTTGGGTTATATCTCGCTGCTTGTCATAGGGTTTTGACGTGAAAAAAAATCAAAAATCTAACTGCGACTTATAAGAGGGTCAATCATCAAACCCTAGACTTTAGGCCTCGAAGTAGGGGGTGCGACTTATAGACGAGGGCGACTTATAACTGAGTATATACGGTACACTAATACCATTTATAAAAACAGGGATGAGAACAATCATATTTTCATAGTGAGGAATCATTCCAATGGAATGATATCAATTGGCATGGTGATATGAAATGACGACATATATTAAGTCGCCACCTATGTCATAATACCCAGCTGTGTCATTAAAGCAACATAAACACAGCGTCTTGTATAAAAATATAACATAAGTTACAAGAAAGAACTTCACTTTTTCAACGATCATATACATGTACGTAATATATAATTTATTCGACATTAATTGCTCTATGTGACCGTTCTTATCCCTCATGATTTTATACTTTAATAACTTGTGCAGAGGCATTCCTTTGTTACATGAGTGTAAATATCACTCGGGAGAAAATTCCCGTAGCAAAAATTCAAAGGTAAAAAACTGTATATAACTGGAAGATTGCTATCAGAAGTTAAAGCCTGAACAAGCTCTATCTCATCAATTTTTTACCTTTGTTCTCGAGATGTGAGCAAAAAGCACTGGATCTTGCATGTAACATGCATGTAATGGAACAAACAAGGGTTTATTGACTTTTTGCACCAAAATGAGAAAGGGAACAAAGTTTGCAAAGTATCTAGTCAAGTTATTAAGTTTATTTAAGAGGTTATTGCCTGTGACCTTGGCTTTATTGCTTAAAGTTATACAATTATCGCAAATTAATTGAAAACTCATAAATGCCCTTGACAAGAAGCACGGCATAAACATAATTTTCAGAAGTGACCATAGCACACAAGATCTATTTTTAGTAAGTGACCTTGACCCTGATCCAGGTTTTTGAGTTAAGGTTAAAGTTTTGTGACGACGCAGACAACGATGACAAGGGTATCACAAAACCTCAACTTTTTTTCTTCGAAATACAGACAAGCTAAAATCAGTAATAATGTTTTTCCCCCCTTTGCGCCAAATGGACCAGTAGTACTGGCAACTTGCCACAGAGACGCTGTGATTTAACTGAAATATTGTTGAATGCTGCGTAAAACACCATGCACACTTCTGGAGGGTCAGTTTTGATGTGATGACATTGCTTATATTCAGTATTGATACTAACCTTACTGAGATTAGAGTAGAGTTCAGCCACAGATTCACAAAATCTGTCAACATCCGTGGTGAGAAGCTGATCAGGATTGGATATTCTGTTATCAAGGTTGCTCATCTTGTAGTATGTGAAACCCCTTTATAAATACAGAAACTTTTTCATAAATACAGAAACAGACAACCCTTTAAAAATATAGAAACCCCTTTATAAATACAGAAACCTTTTTATAAATACAGACATCCCTTTATTAATACAGACACAGGTCTAGATAAGGAGGAGTAAACTGGGTTTTTTCCCCTTGAAATAACTCTTATAACCCTCTCCCTCTCCTTCCATGCATTTCAACACATTTGTAACAAACAACTATTGAAAATATTGTGAGAAAAAGGAGAAATGGTTCCTGTTGCTACTATGTAATAAATAAACTTTCTTTTATAGAAATTTTTGACACTTTCATAAGACTCAAATTATTTCGTCATTATTTGGATAGTCCATGGGCTAAAAAATAATTTTGCAATAAAATTTCTCTTATTGTACATACACAAAACTTCATTTGAATAGGTTTGATACTATCTATAAGAAACAGGGCTGACATCAACATCACAAATATGACTTAATACAACGCTGACGCAAATAACAAAACAGGGTTTGAAGCAAGGCAGCAACGCAGTAGTCTGAACAGATGAAATCAATTTTGCATAAAATCAAAATCTAGATTTATTTAAGATCTTAAATGATCAGCACAACAGAAATCCAAAATAAGGGCATTGACCACCAGGGAAATCCAGATCAACCTTTACAGGTTGATCCTGTTCTGCACTATTTTCACATAAAAGACAAGTTTACAGGTAGATTCTGATAACTCTATACATTTTTATCAGATTTTATTGACATACAGATAGATCTGACACAAATAACCAAAGGTTGGATTTCAAATAGCATAGATCAAAATGCTCTTTACTTACCTGAGATATTTTTCATATAAATGATTGGACAATCTTGTTCTGAATCTCAGCTTCAGCTCATTCAAACCATACTGCAAAAAATAGGCATCAACACATCACAACATAGTTACATCTAATCTGCAGCATACATCTTAGAAATTATCCAAACAAAAATATGGAAAATATTTGTAGGTGAAAGTTTAATTGTCGAAAAGTTTAAATCGTTGTGACAAAAGGATATCAAATGTTGTCTGCTTCAGATAAGTCAGAATGCGTCCGCAAGTGGGAAAGGGTTAAAACTGATTTACTTTTCACAAAACTTCTTACTTGATACACACTACATTTAACACTGTAGCAGAGGACAACTTTTGAAAGCATTATAGGGAAAGAAGAAATCACTCAAAACAAGCAATTTCTTCTCTCCAAAAACATTTTTTGACTCACAATAGTGATGACAACAATACTTCCAACTTTTCAAATGTTGCATGTATTTTTCTCAATTGTTTTCAAAGCAGAAAATATCCAAAATCTAATATCAGGTTAATGGTTACATGATACCAAACATTAGTAAGAGTGGTTTTTCATAGCTTTAACCCCCCTTTCCCATATAAATGAAATCTGCCGCAGATGACTTTGAAAATATCTAGTAAAAAATATGAAAGATGTCTATAACGCTATCCCACATACATTAAATCTGCAGCAGACATATCTGAAAACATCCAGGCAAAAATATGGAAACTCTCTAATGAATTAAAGTTTAATTATTGAATAGATTTGAGAAATCACTCATTATGAAAAAAATTGGGCAGTCAAATGGAAAGTCTATCAGCATTTGTCAATGTTAAGGAGGAGTCAAAATGTATTTCCCCCCAATTATTTCTCTAATTACCCCACAAATTGATTGATTGGGACACAACGCTGTTTTTCAGTCATATCACATAGGCCAGTTCACCTACTCAAGTGTTTTCTACATTTCTCATAAACTGTTATCCCATTAGTGAAAGATGAATGATGCTTGTAACAGTGACTGTTGTCTAACATTGTAAAGAAGGCTGGCCAAGCTGGGATTCAAACTCACATTTCCTGGATTTACAGCCTGCAAGACTACCTACTGAGGTAACGGAGCTCAGCTTATTACCCAACACCACCATATGTATAGGGTTCTCACAAGACCATTAATCCGTCGTGATATGACCTTAGTTGTTGAAAGCAGCATAAAACCCATAACAAACACAATACTATTGGGTCTGAGGATCAAATAAGGATAATATATGCTTGCTATCTAGAACTCAGATTTATGGTTCAAAACAAAACTTTTGAAACTTATAAAAGAGGGACCACAAAAGAACATTCATAACAAGAGGGCCATGATGGCCCTGGAATCGCTCACCTGATTTTTTTTTTTTTACTTTAGCTATATAAGCCCCGCCCCCTGGCGGCCATAGTTTCCGACCAATCAACTTGGCTTGAAGGAATCTGATAGAGGGTCACCCTAGGAACATTCCTACAAAATTATTTGAAAATCGGCCTGACACTTTTGGAGAAGAAGATTTTTTTAAGTTTTCACAATAGCCATATAAGGCAAAATAGACCCGCCCCCCCTGGCGTTCATGTTTTTTTACCAATCAACATGGCTTGAAGGAATTTGATAGAGGGTCATCCAAGGAACATTTCTACAAAATTATTTGAAAATCTGCCTGACACATTCGGAGGAGAAGATTTTTCAAGTTTTCACTATAGCCATATAACGCAAAATAGCCCCGCCCCCTGGCGGCCATGTTTTTTGACCAATCAACATGGCTTGAAGGAATCTGATAGAGGGTCATCCAATGAGCATTTCTACAAAATTATTTGAAAATCTGCCAACCAGTTTGGGAGAAGAAGATTTTTTAAGTTTTCACTATAAGCCATATAAGGCAAAATAGCCCCGCCCCCCTGGCGGCCATGTTTTTCGACAAATCAACATGGCTTGAAGGAATCTGACAGAGGATCATCCAAGGAACATTTCTACAAAATTATTTGCAAATCTGCCAACCAGTTTGGGAGAAGAAGAATTTTTAAGTTTTTTTCATTTCGTTGCCATGGAAACCAGAATTATGCATGGATCCCAAAAATTTGAAGGAAATCTGGTGAGGTCATAGAGAGGATGCTTTCTGTGAAGTTTCATCCCAATTGACCCACTGGTTACTGAGGAGAAGAAGTTGACGCACGACGCACGACGGACGACGTACGATGGACGACGGACGCCGGACAAAAGGCGATCACAATAACTCACCTTGAGCAAAGCTCAGGTGAGCTAATAACTTACCTTTAACATGTTATTCACAACAGAGATCTGAAATAAGAAAATGGAATTAGGCTTTGAAATAATGTATTCAGAATTTCGAATTTTTTTCTTTCCCTTGATACTGATGGCATTTGACAACTGAAAATCTTTGAAAAAATTGTAGAGGTTTGAAAGCACCAGTACCTTTCAAATGCAGTTAGGCAAAAAATTCTATACACAGGGAATAAAGCGTAAAACAGTCTAACCCTGACCCCTGGTGACCATCTTTTTGACAAATCAACATTACTTTAAGGAAACCGGTAGAGGCTCACCCTAGAAACATTCTACACAATACAGTCAAACCTGTGTTTAAAGTCAACCCATGGGAAGTGAACAGTATGGTCTTTGTTCACAGGTGGTCTTTATATGCAGGGTCATTTATACAGAAAATTAGAGGTATTTTGGTAAACTTAAAAGTATGGTCACTATAGACAGAAAATTTCTATTCCAATGTTTTATTTAGCACAGGGTTGACTGTACTCTAAACAAGAGGCCCAAGAGGGCCAGTATCGCTCCACGGCCATAAGGCAAAAACAAAATCTCCAAACAGCCCTGCCCCCTGGTGGCTATTTTTTTTAAGTTTTCACTATGGTCATATAAGGCAAAATAGCCCCGCCCTCTGGCGGCAATGTTTTTCGACCAATCAACATGGCTTGAAGGAATCTGATAGAGGGTCACCCAATGAACATTTCTACAAAATTATTTGAAAATCGGCTGAACACTTTCGGAGAAGAAGATTTTTTAAGTTTTCACTATAGCTATGTAAGGCAAAATAGCCCTGCCCCCTGGCGGCAATGTTTTTCGACCAATCAACATGGCTTGAAGGAATCTGATAGAGGGTCACCCAATGAACATTTCTACAAAATTATTTGAAAATCGGCTGAACACTTTCGGAGAAGAAGATTTTTTAAGTTTTCACTATAGCTATGTAAGGCAAAATAGCCCTGCCCCCTGGCGGCCATGTTTTTCAACCAATCAACATTTCTTGAAGGAATCTAATAAAGGGTCACCCAAGGAACATTTCTACAAAATTATTTGAAAATCAGCCTGACACTTTTGGAGGAGAAATTTTTTAAGTTTTCTCTTTAGCCATATAGGCAAAATAGCCCCGCCCTGTGACGGCCATGTTTTTCAACCAATCAACATTTCTTGAAGGAATCTAATAAAGAGTCACCCAAGGAACATTTCTACAAAATTATTTGAAAATCGGCCTGACACTTTTGGAGAAGAAGATTTTTTAAGTTCTCACTATTTTTTTCTTTCGGTTGCCATGGAAACCAGAATTTCGAATGGATCAAAAAAATTTGAAGGAATTTAGTAGAGGACATTGAGAGGATGCTTCCCATGAAGTTTCAACCAAATTGGCCAAGTGGTTAGGGAGAAGAAGTCGTTTAAAGGAAAAAGTTAACGCATGCACGCACGCATGCACGACGGACAATTCGCCATGACATAAGCTCGACTGGCTTTCAGCCAGTGGAGCTAAAAATGAGCAAATATATTTTTTCTTGTATAAAGGGTAAAACAGACAGTGACCTTTTTTTTTTACCATCAACATGGCTTACAGGAATCTTAAAGAGATTCCCCTAGGCAACATTATACAAAATTCATTGACATACAGTTTTAGAGAAGATTTGAAAGTTTGCAACCAGAAATCTGCATGGATCCAAATATTTTGTAGAAATTTAGAAGAGGACATTGAGCTGCTTTCTGTGAGGTTTCATCGAAATTGACCCTGTGGTTACAGAGAAGTCATTTGAAGCAAAAGTCAATACTAAGACAATATGTTATGATATACCTCTTCCAATAATCACAAATCAAACTTAATATCATTCTCAATCATAATTCACAAAGTAACAACAATTCTAATTTGCTGACATTTAGTTAAGCCAATCAGAAATTCTATTGCTTTGAAATTTAGAATTGTCTTCTGGTTAAGAATTTTCTCTAAGAGCAGTAGGACCCCGCTTGGTAGACTATTATCAATAAGATATGCTTAAATAAACTATGTAAAACTATAAACTTACAATAGGCATAGCCCAAATAAACTTGAACAAATGTTTCTTGAATAATTCCATATTTCTTCCAATAATTGCACTGAAATAAAACAAGGAAATGATTATTATCTGTTTTAAAAATATGCAAAGTATACAAATATACAAAACTCTTCTGCAACATTTTGGATATTAATCATAATCCAAAAATCTATCCCTTTCCCACATATAACAAATCTGCAGCAAATGTCTTCCGTGATGAAAGGAGAACTTGCTCATGATGAGCAATTTCTCATTTTTCCACATTCTTTTCATTTCTATTCAATAATCAAACTTCCACTTACAGAGATTTTCGATATTTTTATCTCAATATATTAACCCTTTCCCACATGCAGACTCTTTCTGACGCCTCTGTAGCAGACAACGTTTAAAAACAAAGTCACAAAAGGCAAAATTGCTCATGATCAGCAATTTCTCCTTTTGCCAGTGTTTTCAACTGTATTCAATAATTTTACTTTTATTTATAGAGGTTACCCAAATTTTTGCCTAGATGTTTTCCAAGTCATCTGCTGCAGAATTGTTGTATGCTGGAAAGGATTAAAAGACATCTGCACAGAAATTTTGAAATTTTAGAAATAGCTTGTACCACAACCACTTTGACAAATCATGATGACTGCCATCTTTTTTAGTTGAGTCAAGTGGCCACATAATGAACATTTGTATGTTCTGCTTTTTTAAAATTAGGCAATCAGACAAGGAGATGTCATTTAAACAATTTTAACTAGATGCTAGCTCAGCACAGGAAGTCATTTTCTGCAGCAGAGCAGAATAGCTTGAGCAATTCTTTGTGTTAACTCGTGATTTTGAACCAAGCCATGGTCTAATAGAAGATTTTTATGAACAATATTTTTTTATTTTTAACTCTGGTGGCCATCTTGTTATGGAACCTTTTGTGCAGATTTGGTATGAAGAACTCTTGTATGATATGATATCAAAATTAGGCCAATTTAGTTTAGGAGATGTTTTTTTTTTTAAGATTGACTGCTTCTAGCTCTGCCAGCCATCTTGTGCCACTGAATGGAACAGCTTGAACAATTTAGCTATTGGCCATATAAGCAAAATCTTATGTGAAATCATTTCGAAAATATGGGCTTTGTTATCATATAAAGGTTACAGGGGCAAATAAAGAAAAACAAGAGGGCCATGATGGCCCTGGATCGCTCACCTTAATTATACAATGTACTGCAATGCAAAACACATCAAGACAATTATTCTGAATGCATCCTCCACAGTGTTAACAATATTTTCCTTCATTTTGCCTAGTGATCTATATTTTTTTACCTGATATGACCCATATTCCTACATGGACTAGATATCATTAAGACAACATACTGACAAAGTTTCAACTTGCTCAAAGTAAAAATGCGGCCTCCGGAGTTTGAACAATATTTTCCTTTATTGACCTAGTTTCTGATCCAATATGACCCATATTCGAACTTGACCTAGATATAATTCAGACAAACATTCTGACCAAATTTCAAGCTGCTGAAGCAAAAAATGTGGCATCCAATGTGTTCACAAGATTTTCCTTCAATTTGATCTAGTGACCTAGTTTTTGACCCGGCATGACCCATATTCGAACTTGACCTAGATATAATTCAGACAAACATTCTGACCAAATTTCAAGCTGCTGAAGCAAAAAATGAGGCATCCAAAGTGTTAACAAGATTTTCCTTCAATTTGGCCTAGTGATCTAGTTTTTGACCCGGCATGACCCATATTCGAACTTGGCCTAGATATCATTCAGCTCAACATTCTGAACAAATTTCAAGTTGCTGAAGCAAAATATGCAGCTTCTACAGAGTTAACAAGATTTTCCCTCAATTTGATCTAGTGACCTAGTTTTTGACCCGGCATAACCCATATTCGAACTTGACCTAGATATTTTTAAGACAAACATTCTGACAAAATTTCAAACTGCTTAAGCAAAAATTGCGGCCTCTGGAGTGTTAACAAGATTTTCCTTCAATTTGGCCTAGTGACCTACTTCTTGACCCGATGTGACCCATGTTCGAACTTGACCTACATATCATTAAGACAAACATTCTGATAAAGTTTAAACATGCTCAAGTTGAAAATGTGGCCTCTAGAGTGTTAACAAGATTTCGCTTCAATTTGACCTAGTGACCTCGTTTTTGACCTCATATGGCCCAGTTTCGAACTTGTCCAAGATTTTATGGAGATGAACGTTCTGATAAACTTTCATGAAGATTGGATGCAAAATGTAGCCTGTAGAGTGTTAACAAGCTCAAATGTTGACGACGCACGGACGGACGCCGGACAAAATGTGATCCCAATAGCTCACCTTGCACTTCGTGCATAGGTGAGCTAATAAAGTCAAGATAACTTACCTTTCTATTGCCGTTCCATTCTGAATCATCCAGACATCAGCGTATGTACGGGCTATCAGTGAGGCAGCAACCAGTACCAAGTACCATACCTACACAAAGTAAACATATTCAATATAGTAATTTATTTATATGACAGTAGATTCTATCTAATTACACATCATGATATGTATGCTGAATTGCACACAATGTATTTTATTTAATGATCAAGTTTTCCTTAACTCTTTCCCACATACGGACACTTTCTGAGGCCTCTGCAGTAGACGACTTTTGAAAACATTGTTACAAAAGGAGAAATTTCTCGTTATGAGCAATTTGTCATTTAGCTACAATGTTTTCAACTGTATTCCATAACTACACTTTTATTTACAGAGATATCCTCTATTTCTGCCTGCAGATTTATTGTATGTGAGAATGGATTGCATAAGAAGAAATTGCTCAAAACCATCAATTTCTCCTTTTGCCACAATGTTTTCAACTTTTAGTGATAGATTATCCATTCAATTAAAGAGATTTTCTATTTTTGACAAAATAAGTTCAAAGTTGTGTGCTGCAGAGTTGTTGTAAGAGGGAAAGGGTTAACAGTTTTCTATAGATGTTGTCAAGACAGACAATACAATAAAAATAATAACATAATGAGAGGGAGATATTGATGAAAATAAAACATTACCCTAAATACTTCCTAATCTCAATCAAAATTATGCTTTCAACATATTCTTGTCAGACCACAGGTGTCCGAATTTCTATTACAGCAAAAAATGCGTAAAATCACACAATACCTCGTTAAAATACTCAAAAAGTCTCTCTAAGTATGATCATTATGGTAAGTTGGGGAATCCCGCATGTGTTACTATAAATAGCCCATCTATACACATATAGTGTAGTAATAATGACAAGGTGTGCAATGGCGTTTTACCCCCTTGCTCGATTCGGGCAATAATTTCCGCAGAAAATGTCTAAAACGACCTGGTCCCAGGTAGAGACATGTTCATAAATGAGATTTCTCATGATCCACCACATCAATATTTGCTATCCAACCAATACGCCGGTGTTTTAAGCTTAATGTTCATTATATTTGGAAATTTGCAGTTGTCCCAATCGCCATGTGCTGATGTCACAATAATCACGTTCCTCAGCGAATATTTAAAGCGAAATGACGCGCTTTTTTACGGTATTTATTTGTACGTTTTCGAAAGAAGTATAAAAAATATTTTTTAGACCATGTTTGAAATCATAGGTTAAATAATCTGTCGCTTCAGAACGTTGCAAATTGTGACGTCGGCTCATGGCAGTCAGGACAACTGCAAATTTCCAAATAAAATGAACATTAAGCTTAAAAACGCCGGCGTATTGATCGGTCGGCAAATTTTGATGTGGTGGAACTTGAGAAAAATAATTTATGAACCTGTCCCTACCTGGGACCAGGCCATTTTAAACGTTTTTCTGCGAAAATTAATGCCCGAATCGAGCAAGGAGGTAAAACGCCGTTGCACACCTTGTCATTATTATTACACTAAATGGACGTATAGAGGGGCTATTTATAGTAACACATGCGGGATTCCTAAAATTACCATTACGATCATTTTTATCATAGCGTGTAGACAATATAGATTTTCCGCATTTTTTGCTGTAATAGAATTTCAGACGCCTGTGGTCAGACGTTGAAATAAAAAGTCTCAAAATTCATGAAATCTACTTATGATCATACTCGATCTAACCATTTACCCGATACAGACAATAACTTCATTCATTTGAAAATGAATAAATTGATCACTTTGTGCAATATCTCTTTATTCCACAATGTTTTTAATCCTGTATCAAAATTATACTTTCAATTTTCAAAATATAACACTTTTATACTTCAAATGTTTTCATAGTAGGCTACTTAACAACTAGCATAATTATGAAATGATTAAAACAATTACAAACCTCTTGAGTAAACCATGATGGGACAAGGATCTTCAAGATTCTTGCCATACGTCTGTGGAAAGTAAATTAATCCAAGTTTTAACAAACAGTCATGTACATCAGAATGAAGGGCCTAGGTTAGATTTAAAAGTATTTTCCAAAGAATTATATTAATATTCATAAAGAGACATGTTTGTCAAATGGTCAAAATTTGGTATTTAAAGTTCCTGGATTTTAACTGATCAACTAGTTATAAGTCATATTAATATGAAATAGCAGAAAAAGTAAATTCATGCCTTGCCAAACTATAACAAGGACACCGCAAAGCTGATGCATCCCCTCGGTATTCAATTTAAAAATATGGCTAAAAATATTGCCAATGACCTGGATATTAATGTTATGTACCAGAAAACTAATGTTATTTGTCATTGCCTTTATTAAATTGTTATTAATGTTATGTACCAGAGAACTAAGTGTAATTTGTCCTTGTCTTGGCCTTTGGCCTTTTAAAAATGATCCCACCTTTGCCTGTTGACATTTACAATCAATAGGCTTCTAGATCTTACCATTTACTAAATGTATGGCAAGTTTGGTTATGATCAGCCAAGAGATGATAAGTGTAGAGTGGTCACAAGGTTGTTGATATGGGTAATTTTTTACCTTGATCTTTAACCTATGACCTTGAAAATGAATAGGCTTCTAGACCTTACCATATACTAACTGTATAACAAGTTTGGTTAAGATCTGTCGAAGGATGTTCTGTGTAGAGTGGTCCCAAGGTTATTACGGACAGATGCACAGACGAACAAACGGACAGCCCGGTTACAATATCCCCTCGCAAACTTTGTTAGCCGAGGGGATAATAAAGGGAGCTAACTACTAGAATAACAGACCACTTTTAACAATAAACTCAAGTTGATTTACTTCTTCTTTACACTTCACCCTATCACACCGGCAGACTCATTTTGAAGTATCTGCAGCAGACAACCTTTGAAAGCATTGCTACAAAAGGGGGAAATTGTTCATGATGATCAATTTCTCCTGTTGCTACAATGTTTTCAATTCTGTTCAGTAATATTTAACTCTATTCAATAATAGTACTTTCGTTTATAGAGATTTCCTAAACTTTTACCAAGATAATGTCAAAGTTGTCTGCTGAATTTTTTTTTTATGTGGGAAAGGATTACTTGAACACTGCATTTCAGGCCCCTTTATCCAGAATTTCCAGAAATGACAACAATCTGTTATAACTGTGTCTGTAATTCTTAACCCTATCCTACATAAACCAAATTACCAGCAGACCACTTTGAAAACACATTTAGAAAATATTGGAAAATCTCTTTTAACCCTTTAGATGCCTCTGCAGCAGACGGCTTTTTGAAAACATAATGACAAAAGAAGAAATTGCTCAAAACGAGCACTTTCTTCTTTTGCCACAATGTTTTCCACTTTTAGGCATAGGTTATCCATTCAATTATAGAGATTATCCATTTTCTATTCTATTTTTTGACAAAATATGTTTAAAGTCATCTGCTGCAGATTTGTTGTATGAGGGAAAGGGTTAATGAAAATACAAAAGAATGGATTGAAAAGAAAACCACTGTGGCAAAAAGAGGACATTCTTATTATGCGCATTTTCTCCATTTGCCGCAATTATTTCTAAAGTTGTATGCTCTAGATGCATCAAAATTTGTCTTCATGTGAAAAAGAGACAAATTTGGGACTATCACAAACGTTTCTGTATAATGCTACAACATTCTTATATGTAGAAATCAACAACAGTTATTCAAACATTGGTATTCTATAGATATAACAAAATAATTCTATTACCTTAAGAAAACTCCATCAACAGCTGCCCTTTCTTTTCTTTCCGACTTCTAAAAAGAGATAAAAACCAGTGTGTATTCAACTGTTAAATAAATTTACAAGAGGACCATTAGAAGAAGCTATTAATTTTTCCCTACTCAAAAGCAATGGAAATCTGAATTTTGGATGAAATTCCAAATCGGTGAGCAATTTTGGTTAACCCTTTCCCTCAAATGACAATTCTGCAGCAGACGACTTTGAACATATTTTGTCAACAAATAGAAAATCTCTATAATTGAAAGGATAATCTATGACTAAAAGTGGAAAACATTGTGGCAAAAGGAGAAATTGCTTGTTTTGGCATTTCTTCTTTTGTCACTATGTTTTCAAAAAGCCATCTGCTACAAAGGCGTCAGAAAGCATCATCTATATGAGGGAAAGGGTTAAGGAGGCGAAGTTTCTTAAAGGAAAATGTGAATGAACAGACAAAGTTGAAAGATGAGTGCATGACATTTACAGCTCATCACAAGCAATTTGTGCTGCAGTTAACCAATTTAACCCTTTCCCTCATATAGACGCTTTCTGACGCCTCTGCAGCCAACGGCTTTTTGAAAACATAGTGACAAAAGAAGAAATTGCACAAAACGTGCAATTTCTCCTTTTGCCACAATGTTTTCCACTTTTTGTCATAGGTTATCCATTTAATTATGGAGATTTTCTATGTTTTGACAAAATACGTTTAAAGTCGTCTGCTGCAGAATTGTCGTATGGGGGAAAGGGTTAACAAATGCAAGACCATACAGAATACCAGAAAGATCTAAGTCTTAGATCAACAAGACTGACATCAATTTTATAAAAGAATTACATAACTGACACCATTGTCACCTGGGAAAAGATCAACCACCATAATACAATGTATACATGTAGGATAACAAACTCTTCTCTTTACAGAAATAACATAGTAACCCTTTCCATCATAACGACAAATCTGCACAAGACGACTTTGAAAACATCTGGTAAATATGGTTAACTTTTATAAATGAAAGTCATTGAAACGAGTTTAAAACATTATGCTCTAAACAAGAAATTGCTCATTATGAGGAATATATCTTATTGCGACAATGTTTTCAAGAGTCTTCTGGAAAAAGAAGGGTCTGTATGTGATATAGGGTTAACCCTTTCCCTCATATAGACGCTTTCTGACGCCTCTACAGCAGACGGCTTTTTGAAAACATAGCGACAAAAGAAGAAATTGCACAAAACGTGCAATTTCTCCTTTTGCCACAATGTTTTCCATTTTTTGTCAAAGGTTATCCATTCAATTATGGCAATTTTCTATGTTTTGACAAAATATGTTCAAAGTCGTCTGCTGCAGAATTGTCGTATGAGGGAAAGGGTTAACACCTTCCCACAAATAGAAAGTTTCAGACGCCTCTAAAGCAGACAACTTTTGAAAATATTGTGACAATAGGAGAAATTGCTCAAATGAGAAATTTCTCCTTTATCCACAATGTTTTCAACTTGTTTTAGTAATAATACCTTCATTTATGGAGATCCTATATGTTTTCAAAGCTGTCTGCTGCATATTTGTTGTATATGGGAAAGAGTTAAGTTCCTTAGACTTTTTTCTTCTTAATAACCCTTCATTCTTCACTAGTGAAAGTGTGATAAAGTTATTGTTCAAAACTATGACCTTTCTATTATTATCGACCTTTTCCATAAAATATATGACACTTCTGAAATAACTGGTTTTGAAAACATTGTTGGGAAAACAAATTTGATCATTTTTGTCTTTTCCTACAATGTTTTCAACTCTTTATCAATAATTTCACCTAGGATCGTAGAGACGATGTTTGCTAAGCAGTTGACCTTGAAAATATCCTAATAGGTTAAGAGTTTATTTGCTCTTTCACCATCTGATCTTGGCATATTTCCCATAATTAATTTTCCAATCAATTACTCATGATTCCAGATACTATTAGGAATTTTAATGTTAACAAATTCAGAATTTTCAATCAAAGTTTAGTTATATTACTTTCAATTTACTGGCCTCTACGGATAATTGGTTGATTGTTTTGGGTTTTACGCTGCTTTTAACAGCTAACGTCATATCGCGGTGGACAGGAAAGAGGTCCCGTAACATATATTTATATTGTGATAAAAATATACAAGGGTCTGAAAGCAATACCATCCAACCTGCTGGAGCTCAAGAGTTGCATTGACTCCATTGGTTCAGACCCAATAAGATGTTTCTTACAGTTCAAGCAAGGGTCAAACTGTTGCTGCAATTCTTATTGTATTCCCTATGAAAACATTCTTACCTGGTGAATAACAACTTTGATTTCATTTTCTGGTTTTCTGAAATATAAAGGAAGAAAAATTAATTAGGTGATACAACAGAAGGAGAAGCTAATATAAGTAGAAAATAAAATTGTTTATGTATGACTGCCTTAAAAGGAACTTAAAGCATGAAATGTGAACTTTATCTTGAGCTCTGACCGAAAGATTCTTTCAACTAACACTTTACCTTTTTGTTCAGTGCAAATTTAATTTATTTGAAGCAAACATGGCCAGAGAAAGAGAGAGTTGGGAAATACAGATAGCAAATTGATTTTATTAGAACATTAAAATCTTCAATATATTTGTAGCAAACATGGCCAAAGAAAGAGAGAGTTGGGAAATACAGATAGCAAATTCAATTTATTAGAACATTAAAATCTTCAATTTTAATTAATAGCAGAGTTGGACACTAACATTGTGTTTCATAAATCAAAATGGCCACTGGCCCGGCCAGTTATTCTAAGAACAACAAAGTTCTAAACAGATGTCAGACAATTTTTCTACATGATTATTTCATTCAAATGTTACGGAAACCTGATAGAAGGAACACTTTATTCCAATAGCTGTTTGCCCTTTGGTTTGATTGATTGGATTAGATTGCTTGGTGTTTTACGCCGATTCTAACAATTTTTTTTGTTATATCAAGGTGTTTCCATGGTAATTCCCCTGTTCTACTGGTCCATTTATCCTGACATCAGCCAGTCAGTCTGAATACTAACCCCGCAACCCTCTGCACCAAGGAGGTCAGCTATTACTACCATTTTTGAGTCTTTGGTATGACCTAGCCAGGGATCGAACCCGCTGGTTGCCCTTTGGATCACAAGACTAAACAACAGGGCCAAGTTGGCCCTAAAGCAAAAACATGAGTAATAGTCAGACATGTGATATTTTCCTGAAGCCAAATAGAGAGATTTGGTTTTTTTGATAGGGAGATGGGTGTCCCAAAGAGGGAGCTTTTTTCGCGGCAAGATTTTATGTGACTGGTTAAAATACTTTCATTTGATGCTAAAATAGGGTCAAATCAAGCAGGGTATAACTTGCATTAGGGGAAGTAATAACTTGATAATTGAAAAGAATATTTCATTATCATTTATTACTTCAATTTTATTCATGAAAATATTTCAGTATAATGACACATATATGTAAAGAACTAGTCATAATTTGATAGATGTATTTGTATAATTCAATTTCGAAAATGTCGTAAAACAAGTGGTAAATTTTACTTGTGGCTAAATTCATGTGAGGTTGCACATTATCCAGGGGCCTAAAATATGTAGGTACTATTATGTAACCTTTCTCAGCTAAAATAATATATGATGCAATGATTTGACCTGACCTAATTATCCCGGGCAAAATTAGCCACGTCAAATAAAAATCCACCTTAAAAATCAATGAAAGTTATACTCCTACTGTCAGTATCTTTAACCCTTCCCCTCATATAGATGCTTTCTGACGCCTCTGCAGCAGACGGCTTTTTGAAAACATAGTGACAAAAGAAGAAATTGCACAAAATGTGTAATTTCTCCTTTTGCCACAATGTTTTCCACTTTTTGTCATAGGTTATCCATTCAATTATGGAGATTTTCTATTGTTTGACAAAATACGTTCAAAGTCGTCTGCTGCAGAATTGCAGTATGAGTGAAAGGGTTAAAGTCATTGTTCTTTCCATGCGGAGTCGAAGATGCTTGTGTGTGACTACCATAGATGGTGAACACAGAATAATCTGATCAGACTGCAAAGGCTTATACAAATTTTGGCTGGTTGTAGAGACCCCCCTCCTTTTTCGGTGGGAGATTTCGTTACCCGATCGGGAGAGCGTAAGATGAGGCTTTAAATCAGAAGCTTCCGCTGATATCGGGAGAGATCACATGTCTGGTAATAGTATAGTAGCTTATGTGTAAGAGAACATTTGTCAATGATTTGGAAAGAGGTTGCAAAAAGTAGACCGGGTGGTTCATATCCAAATATTAAACTTGACCTGTGTTGATGGTCTTCAACGCATACATGTACCAAATATTAATTAAATCTTTGCACACTAGAAAATAGGTTGACATCCTTGTACAAAGATGTTGTTTTACAGATCTATATGTTATTATTTTTGATGGTTTACACTATATTTTTGTTGTATTGAATTTAATGGTTTAAATATTTTACAATACTAATCATAGTAATCATTTTACCTTCAAAATAATTTAATAACTTTTAATTAGCAATGATTGAATCAAATTTCTTAGAAAAGCGAATTATTGCTAGTCAAAGACATTAAACAGATAAATCAAGGTTAATTTTTCACTGGAAGGACCAGTTCTTGAGTTCTGAGATGATAAAAAAACGCCACAAATATCAAGTTCCCATTGTGGAGTGCTCATGTTCAAGGATTATTTCTTCACCAGAGACATATACATGTATACACATAGGTTCTCAACAGTACACTTCTTACGTTTGTCTATTCCAAATACACAGGGCAAAACCAGATTAAGCAAGATTACAGGCAGCTATTTAATATTTTGTTTCTAAACCGGAATTATATACCTAGAGGTAATGAATAAGTGTTCTGTAATCATAATATGACTTAAACACCTTTGAACACCCCCAATCTCAAATCATGGACCTCTAGATTGACATTCTGAAGTGTGAAAGTACTTGAATGGTTTTGAAATAATCAAAAAGATGAAGAAAATAGACTAGTGTGTCAACCTTTTCCAACATACATTGATACAGATGCTTTCTGATGCCCATTCAGCAGACGACTTTTGAAAACATTGTGACAAAAGGAGAAATTGCTAATAATGAGCAATTTTTAATTTTGTCAAAATTTGGTCAACTTTATTCAATAATTGTTGTTCTATATCTAGATTAACCACTTTTTTACAATCTGTTTTCAAAGTCGTCTGCTGCAGATTTGCTGTTAGTGGTAAACTGTGAACGAACGTTTGATTGATGCATCACCTTTCCCATCTATAGACACATCTGCAGCAGATGACTTTTGAAAACATTGTGACAAAAGGAGAAATTGATGATCAATTTCTCCTTATGCCAAAATGTTTTCAACTTTGTTTCAGTAGTTTACTATATCTATAATTTTTGAGATTTACCATAATTTTGAGTAATCCGAGACTTCTCTGACCATAAAAGCCTTTTTTTTTAGCGGCTTAGGCCTACACAGCAAGATGAAATATCAAAAATCGTAAAAAGGGCTGTGTAAGGGTCAGAGAAGGCTCGGATTAAATTTTGAGTAGACATTTTCAAAGTCGTCTGCTGTGGATTTGCTGTATGTGGGAAAGGATAAAAAAAATCTGAGCAGATCTATACCTGGTGCAGGAAAAAACACGTTTCTATGAAAATCCAATTTTCCAAAATAAAATATTAGAAAGTCTACATATGATTGATTTAAAATAATTATCTGCTATTGAAATATAACAAATAATAAAAATAAATATGAATCATGCCATCAACAAATCCGATATCATAGATAATCATACAGACACAGGTAAATATTATAAAATGTCAAATGTGACAAAACCATTCCCCTCCCATCAAAACAAACATTGGTGCATTAGAAACAAATCGCGCATATCCGTCCGATCAAATTTCAGAAAAAACGAAAATATAACCAAGATACGTACTTTTGTTTCTTATTCGCGTAGTTACGATAAACAACATACGCTGCCGCCACTGCTGCCGTCGTGACAGCAGCTCTTTGCGGGGTTAGTTTACTAAGCACCCCCATTCTTGTAAAGCCAAGATGTAAAAAGGTTGCCGGGCTGAACTTCCGGGTCAAAAATGAGAATGAAAACGTTTAATACACGGATTAAACAATCGGATGCAGTATATTATACAAGTTCACCGGGTGTCACTATAAACAGTCTTGTAGAGTCTGGTGGTCAAATATCCCATAATATATCACTGTTTTGTTGTGTATTTGTATTGAAATGAATAAAATAAAGTGTTATTGTATCATATAAATAAAAAATAAATGCATTTGCATATTTTAGGTCATTTTTAGAGTGAAATACGAGTTTGCAGTTCGACGAGTTCTCCCGAACTCTGGTCAAGTGAAAATGTATCATAACTTGCATTGTTTTGTCAACGAAGTGAATGATAATTGAAGCCTTTCATTGTTTATGATCAATTCCATTCCAAAGTAGGTTGACCATACACACAACCAACTAATTATTGATCATAAACAGTAATGGAAATGAGTAATCTTGCCAATCATTAGTCACAGTATGTATATAGTGCTTTCATTACGGAATAATTATAAGATTTGTAAAATCTACATACACTTTTCAAGATGTTTGTCAGAATATTTGAATTTTATTATTTTTCAATAAAACCACAAAACAGACAATTTAGGATTTGCATGCAATAGCACGTCATTTTACCTTTCCTCTATTAAAGTCAACAGTGGACACCTTTGCAGCAATCTACTTTTAAACAATGAGATAAGGGTTAAATCGCTGAAGACATGAGTTTTCTCTTTTTCTCAAAATGATATTAGCTTGGCATCCTAATTATATCATACTTTAACAAATGTTGAAATGTAGTCCAATATTTATAAATTAGACCACCTTCGAAATATAATATTAACTAAACAGTTAAATCTCATGAAATTGTTGTATAATTTAAACTTAATTTCAAACATAAACTGAGCTCTACAACATGTTAATTTATTTTAATTCTTTCCTTCCCTTTTTTTAATGAAAATAACAAACTACTCATGTTTTAAAATTATATTATGATGAGCGCCCTTGTGTCAATGATGCATAACAATATGTAGATCGGAAGCAATATGCCTTTAGGGAATTAAATGACACATTTAAAATTGTCAAGGACGAAATAATTTTGTACGAAAGACCCGATTCTTTCTTATTCGCAGAGGTGTCGTTCTTGAAACTCTCTTTATATGCAGAGAGTGTTCGTTCAAAGTAATTTTTCTATTAAAACCAGTATTATCTCGGTTTGTTTGTTTCGAACCAAATAAACATTTTAAATCACCTATGATTTACTATTTGTAAGTGAGTGTAAAGAGCGGCTCTCTGCAAAGGAGATTGATCTACGAAGTTGGTATTCGCGAGTATGTAAAGGTGTGTAGTTATCGCCTTTTGATTACATGTAGTATATAGTGTAAAATAAAGTATACCAGTCTAGCTAATAGGGACTGTTTTGTCTTCGTAAATAAAACAAAAAAACCTAAATGCGAGTGAAAATAAAGAAACTGAAAATACCTAAAACATCGGAATATTTATTTCATTTTAGATGTGTCATTACTTAGTGTTTTTAAACAAACACAATTGTAATATGTTCAAGACATTTAAATGTGTTTCTTTCTAAATAATAATCCCCCTCCCATGTGATTCCCGAAAACCTATTAAAAATAGAAGTCGCGGGCTTCTGCCAGGCGACTAATAAATACAACGTTTTATTCGAGTTTTATGTTATAATAAGTTTAATTTGATTTATATGTCATATTATATATTTATTTCTTATATTATTTCAGCTGATAATCGGGAAAATAGTGGAAGAGAGAGGATTCTAACGATATTAACATTGTATTTCGTAAATCAAAATGGCTGACGTGAAATTTCTGTTTATAATGCGGCCATATCGCACATCCTGAAAGAGTAATACACTCTCTATTATGCGTCAACTAATTGAATAGATGTGATCAACAGATTAGTTTTATAATTATATTATAACAATACCATACTTTTATGTTTTACAGAGGGTGTTTAGTTACATACCACAAACAATAGAATCAAACTAAACCATATTTGCACTCTTTTTTTAAAATATGCAAAAATATTTTAACTAGAAAAATAGATATATATACTGATATAGTTCATAAAATGCATTTTGCGAATAGTTGTATCCAGGCCACACCACGTGGAGGAACTCTCCCATGGCACAAACATTAATGTTTGGATCTAAATTATATAATTTTTGGAATTGTTATTCTGTTTGCTCATTTTAGGTTACCAAAATAGAATTTTTATTCTATGTTTTTGGATTTATGTACATCCATTTGCTAGAGATTCAACGTATGACCAAGCAGCAGCACCCAGCTACCGGCCGTGTCTGCACCACTGTTGGGCGTGCTCGCAGCGCTTGTTTAGCATGCAGACATTGCCGACATCTGGACCCGGGTCCTACATTACCCGCGAAACCTATAAGTCAATATAGAGCCCTTCCCCTGCCAGCTCGCTATAAAATCGAGTGATATGCAAAGGACAAATCAGGAATTCTCTCGTAACACATTGCATGGTCTCAACCCGAATCTCTAACAGATGTATGCCGGTTTATATGTACCCAGCTACCGGCCGTGTCTGCACCAATGTTAAGCGTGCTAGATTAGGGTGCTCTCAGCGCTTGTTTAGCATGCAGACATTGCCGATATCTGGATAGTTCTCATTTCGGTGTGCGCATGCGTATGATTCCACTACCGCTTCCGTTCTGGCGGGCTGTTGTAAAAGTTCTCAATTGCATGCACCATAGGCGTGAAATTCGTTCTCCCGTTGTGGGAGTTCTCATTTGTGTGTGCGTATGCGTATACTTGCACTACCGCTTCCGTTCTGGCGGGCTGTTGTAAAAGTTTTCACTTCTTCAAGATTTAAAATGAGTACACAGTCTGAAAACGAGAATCATAGCCTTAGTGACTTCAAGGATCGCTTGCTAAAGGCTTCCTCGACCACAACAAAAAAATGTTGTTTTCTTTTTATTCGATGTAATTTAAACGATCTTTCTAATATGTATCTGCGAATGTATACCACGGGAGAACATATGCCAAAGCATTATACAGTTATTAAGCAAAAACAATTGTTCAGCTATTTGTCACTGTGACCTTTCAGCTCAAGGTCACTGTGACCTTGAGTTTAGATGTACTGACCCCGAAATCAATAGGGCTCTTCTACTGAGCATGGCCAACCTGCATACCACGTATGGAGTTCCTCGGCCCAAGCGTTCTTCAGTTATTGAGCGGAAACCATTTTTTACCTCACAAGGTAACCATGACCTTGACTTTGACCTTCTGACATCAAAATCAATAGGGGTCATCTACTGGTCATGACCAACCTGCATACCAAGTATGAAGTTCCTACGCCCAAGCAGTCTTCAGTTATTGAGCGGAAACAAGTGTGACAGATGTGACCTTGACCTTTGACCTAGTGACCTCAAAATCAATAGGGGTCATTTGCTGGTGGTGACCAACCTGCACACCAAGTATCCTGGGCAAAAACAATTTTTCAGCTCATTGTCACTGACCTTTCAGCCCAAGGTCACGGTGACCTTGACTTTAGACGTACTAACCTCAAAATCAATAGGGGTCTTTTACTGGGCATGGCCAACCTGCATACCACGTATGGCGTTCCTCAGCCCAAGCGTTCTTCAGTTATTGAGCGGAAACCATTTTTTACCTCACACGGTCACCATGACCTTGACCTTTGACCTTCTGACATCAAAATCAATAGGGGTCAGCTACTGGTCATGACCAACCTACATCCCAAGTATGAAGTTCCTACACCCAAGCGTTCGAAGGACGGAACGGGCTAAAACAATATGGGGGAGACATAATAATTCTGTTATTTACCCTTTACAATGTCCCATAATCCCCTAATATAGAGTTACAAGCTCTACTGGTCAATTTATATTGACACCAGCAAGCAATACCTCTTTTATCACAATGTTTTCAAAAGTCGTCTCCTATATATAGTTATATCACGGCGTTTTCTGGGTAAGCAATCTCATTAAAACCAGACCTAAAACCCACCCGCTCGTATATAGCGGCTTAAAGTACCAAACAGTCAATCAAACCGAAATGTTTGTTTCATCTGGGATGTGGCTCAATTTATGGAAATTATATATGGTGCATACTAAATAGAGACAGGCGAGCTGCGATAGCTCAGTCGGGGATACCAATTAAGGGGTCATGATTTCGAACCCCTGCTAGCTATTAATTCATTAGATGGTTGACAAAAGTCATTGTGACTAGTGATATTCGCCTAAGATAGTCTATGTGTGATCGTAGCCAGTTTCCCAGGAAGATCGTTGACTGTGAAATTTAGGACAGAAAGCCTGCAGAAAACTCTCATAGGGAATCGAAGATATCTATAGATTTCGGTAGCTGACTTTTAAAATAAATCTTCTACCGAGATCTATAAATAACTTAAAATCCCCTATGGAAACACGTGGTTAGGTGACTCGGCCGTCGTGACAACATTCAAAACTGTTGAAAACTTCGTTGATCTTCGATCAATTACCATATAGGCAGTTGAACGTGCTAGGGTTTGCTCTATAGATCCAATCTTATTAAAACCTGAGCCACTCGTATCAGTGGCCCAGTTAAAACCAACCATAATCTTCTCTTAAATTCCAATAAACGTACAGCGTAATATTGTGTCGAATATCAATGAGATGGGATAAAGATCGACACATAATATATATTTAATACAAAGAGTGGTTTTATATTCAGTGTCTTTATTCAATTGTCATTATTTTAATGTTGTTTTGCGATCTTACTTAAATGTGACGGTGAAATCTCGGCCAGTAGAATAGACAATATTGAGAACTACATCTAGTAGTCGCCAAACCCTCCCATCACGGAAATAAACGGATCTTCATCATATTCGTTATCGGTGTTTTCTGACTTAACAGGATATGATGAAGATGTCTCCGCTTTGACTGTTTCAGGACTGCTGCTGTTATATATATCTATATCATCTTCATAAACGGAAGTTCGCCCGATTATATGTGGGACGGCTACGTGGCAATGTCCATTGTCGTTCTGTGTTTTCATTAGGAAGGCAATAGCTTCGTAAACGGTTTTAAACACGCAGCAAGATGCATTTTTGATTTTACTCCCCAAGAACTCGATGTTGCCATACGGATCAAAGACTTGCCATTGTTTGTCACTGTTAAACATTACTGAACTGGAATGGTTGCCGATCGTGACAACAGCAGCGAATGGTGCATCGGCGATAGAGAGCAAAACGTCCTGCAATAAAAGGAGAAAAAAAATTGCTAATGAACCGCTTAAAGGTATTGATAGAAAAGTCAAAGTTTACACAAATTGGTCTTTTTGTGATTCCTCTTCGGAGAGTCAAGGACATTCCAAATAGCCAGATTCACCTCACAGATAGAAATATTAACCCTCTCCTACATAGAGACGCATTTCAACCCACTAAAACATACGACTTTTGAAAAAGTTATCTCCCTTTCTACAGAAGTTTCAAAAGATGAGTTAGGATGCAACCTTTGCGGTTTATTCATAATGGTTCCTATGATTGATATTATTCAATTAATTTCCGTCTAGGTCAAATTAATATTTTCTGCAATCTGAGAAAAATTCTGAATTTAAATATCCCACCAACCCGATTGCGTTAGAAATGTGCATTTTTGGACTAAATATTTAAATGTGGCATGCCAGTTGGTTTGAGCATTAGCTTTTTAAAAACAGTCAGTGACCTGTTCTTCGTAAATCAATGACCTGTGGTAACTGCCATCCAACACTATGCCGCACAAACCCATTATAGCAAACTGCCATAAGCTGTATTTGGACTCAAAACCATGGAGAGTGGCTTGTTTTTATAAGTCTTGGACTTTTCGCATAATGGCCAAAATGGGGCGACTCCAACTTGAATGTGGTTGTTTTTGGAAAGCTTATGCATATACCTAACAGCATGCAACATTCACAAAATCTTGTCACTAAGTGCAAAATCTTCTTACATCTTGGGCAAAATCCTTCCCGCTATGTCTCGCTTTACGAGACTTCAAAGAACATTTGAGCCGTCCCGCGAGAAAACCAACATTGTGGACTCTGCGTAAAGTATCGATCCTGATCAGCTTAAGCATGCCGCACAGGCTTACACGGATAGACAATTTTCGCCTTCTGTGGATTTTCTGTTTCAGGAATCGTTACTCTATACCTCTATCCCCCTGAGACGGAATGTGTCGACCTGGATCAGTCTGCGCCGGTCGATACATTACGCAGATTCCATAATGTTGGTTTTTCTCGCGGGACGGCTCATTTTACAAACGCCGTAATGTAAGAACTTAAACCAAGTTTGTGTTCACTGTACATCAAGATCAGCCTGGACATGCGGGTACCCTAATATCGGTGTACAATGTCGGCTCCTCATTCATCAATATATGACATAGGTATGATTTACAACTTAAGAATCAATGTTGATAAAACTAGTCGCAGACATTCCGCTCCGTGATGTAGGGGTTTGAGCGACCCCCTTGGTAGCAACTTATAGTACGGTTCGATCCCCGGGCGGGTCATATCAAACACTTTAAGAATGGTAGTAATGGCTTCCCTCGTATGCGCTCAGGGTTGCAGTGATTGCATTACGACTGATGACTCGCCGTTAGAATAAATAAAACCCGGTACAGTGTGGTACTGGTAACAGAAAACGCCGTAATATAACTCAAACACCGTTGAAAACCGCATAAAAGACCCTCTAAACAATCAAATTATCAGGGTAAGGGTTAATTTTTAATGCTACTTAACATAAACCTACGCTTAAATAATCCGTATCTCTGGTATTGCTACTTGGTCCCAGTTTGACATTGGCCTCCAAATGAGGCTGTCTGAATGACTTGGCGTATCGTAAGTCAAACACATCGGGCATGTTGACCATCGTGAATCTTGCGTCTTGTTTGCCGCCGAGTTTTAGCTGATGCCTGTAATTAGATGTACGTTCAAGTTAAGTAGATATGTTCAGTGTAATTTAGAAAAGTTCTGTCGAATATTTGAGTATGCCTCTGCTTTAAGTATATCTCTGATGTGTAAAGGCACCTCGCAGATATTGAGATAAGTTATCTATCCAGTATTAACTCGTTCACTGCCGAATTTCACAGAGTCGACTCATCCATGTTGAAATTTGGACCACTCAATGTTTCGTCGAACAGAAAATTTGGTGAAATGTAATGTCTAAGTATTAAACAATGCAGATTTCAGGAGAGACAGCTCGTTATGGACGAAAATCGTCTGCTGCAGATGTGTTACATGCGGGAAAGGGTTAGTTTAAACTTATTTAGTTTACATCGATTGCGAAAAAAGCTTTCAGCTTATATTAATCACGCTGGATGTCTGCTTCCTGGAAACTTAACCAGTTCTCACGCCGTTTTTGTGGAAAAATCCCAAAGTCAGAACCCGCTCATCACGGGACACACGAACCCGAGACCTTTGGTAAGAGTGGCAGACGCCCTACCTCTGCACCACTGTCTCTGACATGGGGAAAGGGTTAATTATGCTTTCCTAGTTTAAACATATTTTATTCAGTTCATATTTACAATAATAACAGTACAACAATAGTAGGTTGAAATGGATTTGAAAACAAGCAATGTTATTGCTTATACTAATTCCTTTCCAGGAGTGTACAGCTACGAAATGCAGAGAAAATCAGTGTATGATATGCACAGTATAAGTAACAATATTAATATAATTAAGCCTAGTACTAAATTCTAAAAGAATTGTACAAGCAATTTTTATATTTATCTTGAATATTTTCGGAATAAGAAAAAATGTAAAAGGAATCTGTCACACACACCGTCCAGAGGAAGAAGATCGATACACCACAGGTGGTCCAATGTTAAACGTCAAAACGCTTTGTTGCTGCAATGTATCCCTGGACTTTTAAGAACACGCTTGTATTTGTATCGGGTGTATGGCGATCATTACCGAAATGAAGATTTTCTAATGTAGGAGCACAAGGTAAATCATAGATATAACGATCACGCATTACTTGATATCTTGGACATTGGGTGAGATAATGCGACACAGTCTCAACGGCACCGCAAGCACAGTGAGGGGTAAGAGACAATATTTCTTCTGTGAAGATCATATTTTAATGAGCTATATCCTAATTGCAGACGAGCGTGATTGACTTGATGTTATCTACTTCCAACATTATACAGGTTTTGTGATTTTTTTTTTATTTTGTGTTAATGTTGGCTTTGAAGTCGCTGAGAGTAGGTGTGTTTCTGACATCTTCAGGAAGTGAATTTCATTGGCGAATAGTAAGAGCCAGAAATGAAGCAGCATATGCTTGAGTGTTACACGGAATGATTGGAACATCTGAGCGAGAACGTAGGGCATATGGTTGTTCTTGTTGCTGGGAAATCAAATTGTTAAGATACTCGGGAGGAAACCATTTATCGTCTTAAAGAACAGGATGAGGCGATGTTTGCGTCTCCTTTCCGCCAGCGTATCCCAGTTAAGGTCAGAGATAAGTCGGTCAGTACAAAGTTTGGTAGCGCCGTTTAAAATCCTAGCCGCCTAGCGGCTTCGATGTAATTTATTAGTGCATTACTACAATTGTCCCAGACAACATTGGCATACTCGAGTGGAGGTCTGATGAATGTGACATACATTTTCTCTAGGGCTGAACGAGAAATAATAAATTTTAGATTCCCAAGATATCCAATTCTCTGCCATGTCTTGTTGATGTTTGACGATATGTGAGTTTTCCATCTGCCATCGGAAGAGAAAGTTACCCCATATGCATGCCTACAGTGTGTTTCAACTATTAATATTCCAATTAACAGTTCCGAATAGAAACCAAATACAAATACTAAACTTTAGAAGATCAACAAACCTTAACATTCTATGATGCAGCCAATGTCCAGAAAGCATAACATAATTTATTCCATGTCTACTGAATGTCCCCTGCTGTCCTACATTCTTCCACCAGTTGATGGCTTCAAGGCACATGATCGTACCTTCATTACCAGTTGTGTCCCTGAGGTCCCCTTCTATCACACATTCAGGGGCTGTAAGATGGTGGTACCAAGCGTTGTGTGGTTTCTGAAAGACAAACGTAAAAAGGAATAAATGACTTCCATCGAACAGATAGAAACTGTCTGTACCAAACAATCGTCAAAATATTTTTCCGGAAAACGTTGTTATATTTATTGATACTATTTTAGGGGACATGAACATATATATTTCCTTTAGTCACACCGCCGAATAAGGACTTCAGACATTACTGTATAGACGATGTTGAGTTCGACATTCTGGACACATACAATGTTTTTGTTTATTGATAAAGTTGACCATCCAAAAACATTTTCCAATGAACCACAAAAACACCAGAGGTCACAGATACAAGATATTTTGAAACACGAACCAATCTCACCAGATATAATCATCGATGGAACTTTGACAAATAACTAGAAGGGTATCCCCATTTGTTTTAGATAAAGGTACTGTACATTAATATGGCTGCATTGCATCATCGAGAGTAAGTAAGGCTTCTGTTAGACAGACGTGGCTCAAATATATTGGACCCGTCCCGCGAGAAAACCAACATTATGGACTGCGTAAAGTATCTAGCCGGATCAGCCTAAGTATGCCGCTCAGGTTAACCCGGACAGAACCTTTTCGCCTCCTGTGGATTTTCTGTTTCAGGAGTCATTACTCTATACCTCTATGCCCCCGAGACGGAATATGTCGGCCCGGTTTAGCCTGATCGGACTGCGCAGGCTGAACTGGGTCGATATATTACGCAGAGGCTATACTGTTGGTTTTCTCGTGGGACGTGGCTCAAATATATTTGACCCGTCCCGCGAGAAAACCAACATTATGGACTGCGTAAAGTATCTAGCCGGATCAGCCTAAGTATGCCGCTCAGGTTAACCCGGACAGAACCTTTTCGCCTCCTGTGGATTTTCTGTTTCAGGAGTCATTACTCTATACCTCTATGCCCCCGAGACGGAATATGTCGGCCCGGATTAGCCTGATCGGACTGCGCAGGCTGAACTGGGTCGATATATTACGCAGAGGCTATACTGTTGGTTTTCTCGTGGGACGGCTCATATCTGATTACGAAAACAGACTCTATTATCAATGCATTCATTCCTCAAAGACGAGCCGGCATGGCTCAGACAGTTCGAAGCCCCGCTCTGCCTTTAAATATTACAGAAGTCACAGGGACTTGCCTAAAAAATGGCATACATAGTCTATATGAAAAGGTAGCCAGTTGCCTGTAGAAAATGGTGCCTGGAGTACTGGATGCACATACTGATCTAGAGATATACTGTTCACAAAAGTAGACTTGTTACTTTTTAAACGGACGGGTTCATTGATCGACTAAAGATGCGTTTGTGTAGGTGTAGGTGCGCAAGAAAACAGTTTGGCCACATAATAGCAGATCTCGTGAACAAGCTGTCAGACAATGTTGGAGAATCCAAAAGTGTAAATAGTTGTTTAGATAGTTTAAGCAAATCATGCTAAAATGATCAATTTATATTTATACGTTACTTTGATGGACCGACAGCGGGTACAATAACTCAAACTGACTGTAGAAGGTCGAATTACGCCAAAAACATTCGTGGCCATGCTGATCTACCAGTTTTGGCCTAGCCCGATCGTGTTCAAATTACGGTTACCATCTTCGCGGGGTGAATTCTTCATTGCCTAATACAATAATACCCCCCCCCCCCCCCCATTTTCTTTGGATTATTTTAAATCTTAGAGATATATTGGGTATTCTACCTGTAAAACGTTTAAAAATTGTGACAATATATTATTGAAACTGGTCGATATACATGTACATGTAATCAGATAAGAAATTGAATTGGTGTAATGTAATCTATTAATGGACCGGAGAGTACAAGGTCAACAGAGTTAACATACTATTACTCAGCAACTTTAAACAGATCCTGACCTCTACTATAGCTCAACAATATTTAACAGATAATTACCTCTACTATTACTCAACAACATTAAACAGATTATAAACTCTACTATTACTCAGCAACAGATCCTGACCTCTACTATAGCTCAACAATATTAAACAGACCATGTCCTCTACTATTACTCAACAACAGTAAACAGATCATAAACTCTATTATTACTCAGCAACAGATCCTGACCTCTACTATAGCTCAACAATATTAAACAGACCATGTCCTCTACTACTACTCAACAACATTAAACAGATCATAAACTCTACTATTACTCTGCAACAGATCCTGACTTCTACTATAGCTCAACAATATTAAACAGACCATGTCCTCTACTACTACTCAACAACATTAAACAGATCATAAACTCTATTATTACTCTGCAACAGATCCTGACCTCTACTATAGCTCAACAATATTAAACAGACCATGTCCTCTACTATTACTCAACAACAGTAAACAGATCATAAACTCTATTATTACTCAGCAACAGATCCTGACCTCTACTATAGCTCAACAATATTAAACAGACCATGTCCTCTACTACTACTCAACAACATTAAACAGATCATAAACTCTATTATTACTCAGCAACAGATCCTGACCTCTACTATAGCTCAACAATATTAAACAGACCATGTCCTCTACTACTACTCAACAACATTAAACAGATCATAAACTCTATTATTACTCTGCAACAGATCCTGACCTCTACTATAGCTCAACAATATTAAACAGACCATGTCCTCTACTACTACTCAACAACATTAAACAGATCATAAACTCTATTATTACTCAGCAACAGATCCTGACCTCTACTATAGCTCAACAATATTAAACAGACCATGTCCTCTACTACTACTCAACAACATTAAACAGATCATAAACTCTACTATTACTCTGCAACAGATCCTGACTTCTACTATAGCTCAACAATATTAAACAGACCATGTCCTCTACTACTACTCAACAACATTAAACAGATCATAAACTCTATTATTACTCTGCAACAGATCCTGACCTCTACTATAGCTCAACAATATTAAACAGACCATGTCCTCTACTATTACTCAACAACAGTAAACAGATCATAAACTCTATTATTACTCAGCAACAGATCCTGACCTCTACTATAGCTCAACAATATTAAACAGACCATGTCCTCTACTACTACTCAACAACATTAAACAGATCCTGACCGCTACACAAGTGTAGATGTTATAACCACATACGGGTACATGGGATTTGTGAGACATAATTGAATGTTTAAATATCGTATGAGCCTTCACCACCAGCAACACTGTCCCCAATCTCTTGTCGCGGTTCATTTGTGTGTTCATGTTTAAAGATATCATTGTATGCAATGCTCTACATTGTTTAAGATAAATTGGTTCAACAAGTATACCGAAGCCTTCAACTACGAAATGTGAGTAAAACTTACATTTGTCATTCTTTCCCACCATTTGTTTTGTAATTTTTCGAAATAAGACGTTTTATTTAAAGTTGCTCCACTAAAATAGCTGTTCCAGCTCGCCATGACTCTAGCAGACTTCGTATCTAATGTACAAGGACAACGTTGCTAAGTTTTTACGTCGTTTAGTGACGTTATTAAACGTCATTTCCGATGACGTTCGGAAATTCGCTCGGCAATTTTCGTATTTTTTTTTAGCTACGTCATACAAATGTCGGAATTAGATTAATTTTGTTGTGTGAGACTTCTTTAAATGCAATACATTGTATTTCAAGGCAAATGTAATGGTGTTGTTGGGCTTTTAAAAAAAAAAAAAAATACAACTGTTGAACATGCTTCAACGTTAACATTTAGATATTGTTGATGGTAAGTGACCACTGCGTAAAGCTGCTGTGTGAAAAGGATGCAGAGTGACATAGTCCAAATAAATGTACTCAACATGCATTGTTAAAACGATTTCATTGATTATTTAACACGTCTAGTATCACTCTTAATCTTCTTGTCTTCCACAAATAGGTTCCACTAAAACACTTTGTAGAAAAGCAGTCAGTTTCTTTGAAAGACTATTATGTGGAGTACTGGTTTGAGAAAGCAAGGACGCCCATGGATACGAGATCTGGTCGCCATGATACGACTGTAAAACGACGTTAAGCTCCAATCAATCATTAAGGTGACCCGATTAATAATAAGGGCCATTTACTGGTCATGGCCAACCCTCCTGCCAAGTTTGATTGATTGATTGGGGTTTAACGCTCATGCATTTCTTTGTTTTCTCACACCAGTACTCCACACAACAATCTTCCCAAGCAACTGGCTGCTTTTCCACATAGACTTAGCCCATTGGTGGAAGAAGAATTACCCATGTCGCATTGATTTTTGTCAATCCTCGGAAAGAAAGTTGTTCGAGCCGGGATTCGAACTCACAACCCTTGGATTGACAGCCCGCGTTGCTATCGACTGAGCTACCAGGGCTCGGCTGCCAAGTTTGAGTACTGTAGGTCCAAGCATAATTCTGTTATCCATCGGTCCAAGCATTATCCTGTTTTTAATCAGACAAGCACTGGTCTACCTACGAAGAGACCGACTGACATTAGCAAAGCAATACACCTCCTCTTCTTAGAAGGGGTGCATTAATATTGGAAAGTGTTGAAAATATTGTGGCAAAGGTAGAAATTACTCATTATGAGCCAAATCAAAATTAATCTACAAGTGGGAAAGGGTTACCGGTAATAAAATGTATTTCATACAATTTCAAACAAAACTTTTAACAACAGTTTGTATCCATCATTTCTCATTTATTTTCATAACTTTATATACAGACAATTTAACAAAGATCAATCTTAACCCTTTCCCTCATATAGACACTTTCTGACGCCTCTGCAGCAGACGGCTATTTGAAAACGTAGTGACAAAAGAAGAGCAATTTCTTCTTTTGCCACAATGTTTTCCACTTTTAGTCATAGGTTATCCATTCAATTATAGGGATTTTCTATTTTTTGACAAAATATGTCCAAAGTCGTCTGCTGCAGAATTGTAATATGAGGGAAAGGGTTAAGGTAACAGTAAGCTATGTTTACGTTAGTATAGCTCATTAGCATTCCCATTAAAAACACAAGTACAAAAACTACATGTCTGTGGATAATTTATATAAAACCTTGCAGTGTGCTGCCTTTGCCTTTCCAACATACAACACATATTGCAGCAGACAACTCTGAAAACATCTAGGAAGAATTATCGAAAATCCCTATGAGGGAAAGTTTTATTATTGGAAAGAGAGAAATTATGAGCAATTTCTCCTTATCCTGCAATGTTTTGAAAAGTCTTCTGCTGCAGACGTGTCAGAAAGTGTCTGTATGTGGGAAAGGGTTAAAGCCCCTGTATTCATTTTCCATAAAAAACTTGTATTTTTTTAGACTGCTTCAATGATGAAGTGGTAGATCGTCTGCCCTGGGAATTATCCTGGCTGTGTCATACCAAAGACTTTAAAAATGGTAGTAATTTTTAAATTATTGATTTTAACCATGACAGACATATTTTGATGCATCTTCAACAACTTTTGCAAACATTGTGACAAAAGGAGAAATGTTTCTCGATGAGCAATTTCTTCATTTGCCACAATGTTTTCAATACAATTCAATAATTAAACTTATATTTATAGAGATGTTCTTTTACTTCTGCCTATCCTAACATAACCTTTTCCTCAAACAGAAACATTTTAACACCTCTGCAGCAGACAAGTTTTAAAATATTTTTGCAAAAGGAGAAATTGCTCATATTTTTCATTTTGTCCCAATGTTTTCAACTCTATACACTACTTACTATACATTCATATTTAGAGTTTTTCTGTATTTTTGTCTTAATATTTTCAGTCGCTTGTTGAAGAATTGTTGTATGTGGAAAAGGGTTCATCATTGAGACAAACAAAATCGTCTTTGATGCCTATTGTTTTACAAAAGCACAACCCCTCTTTCTGTACCACAATTAAAAGGAACTAGTTCAACTCTTTACCCTAAACAACAAATATGCAGCAGACGACTTTGAAATATTGAAAAGATTTTAAAACATTGTGGCCAATGGTGAAATTATTCATTAGGAGCAATTTCTCCATTTGTAACACTGTTTTAAAAAATCGTCTGCTGCATATGTATCAAAATGCATCTGTATGTGGGCAAGGGTTATTGAACTGTTCGAGGGCTTGGTGTGAAACAGTTGTAACTTAAAACCTATTTTGAAAACCCTGGTTTAGGGGCAATTTTGACCCTTTTGTAAACAATGCAAATTTAGGTGCCATTGCTCAGAACGAGCAATGGCACCTAAATTTCCATTTTTTACAAAGAAAAATAATTTAACGCTTATAAAGACTTTATGGCGAGGTGATTAACATTATTAAAAAATTACCAATTTTAGTTACAACGGCTTCACGCCAAGCCCTCGTGTTCCTTTTCAATGAATTTTAACGTTATGTACATATGTGTGAGGTTTATGCTTAAAAATTTACATTATATAAGGATTGTTAAAAAAACTTAAAATTTATTTATAAGACTTTGTAAGACTTTCAAAGCATGATGCCAAATTTCACCTTAAGAGCTTTAATCATATTTAATGGGGGTCCCTACATTTGCTCTCTGTGATAAGAAGCCGGTATCTATCAATCATGATAGTATGTTCCGTGTGTTGCTGTTGTTTTCAGGAAAAATGGAACCCTTCTTTGTTGAATGCATTCAGGAGTCTGAAAAACAATTTGTTTGATAATGAAATTAGAAATCAGCTACACACATACATGTATACTCCTCATTGCTGGCAGAAATATGACCTGTGACCTTGACATTCAACTAAGCTGGCAGAAACATGCAATCTTGCACATTGTCTAAATATGGTGAACATTTGTGGCGAGTTATTTCCAAATCCTTTAAGTGGTTCAGAAGTTATGGAGCAGATGAGAAATACAGTCGTATGATCGTTGACCTATAAGTGTGACATTGACCTTCATATGAGCTGGCAGAGATAAGCATATAGGCTCTTCTGACACTCTGCAGCAGATGACTTGCTTTTGAAAACATTGTGGCAAAATGAGATATTTGCTCATAGTGAGCATTTATAAATTCATTCAATAATTATCCTTTTGTTTATTGAGTTTCCATTGATTTGAGAAAATGTTTTTCAAATTCGTCTGCTATCGATTTATTGTATGTGGGAAAAGGTTAATGAGTAAATCCTCCAGCTTTATACCAAGTTATACAAGAGATGTTTGTCAATCATTATGCTCCCCTTTTTAGCATTTAAGGTCACTGTGACTTTGAACGGATGACCTCAAAATAAATAGGGGTCATGTACTGTACGGCCATGCCTAACCTCCCTGTCAAGTTTGAGTACTGTAGGTCCAAGCATTGTCCAGTTTTCAATCGGACAAGCTTTGGTCTACTAACAGACAGACCAACATGTGCAAAGCAATATACCCCTTCTTCTTTGAAAGGGGTAATAACCACAGGCGTCCGAATTTCTATTACAGCAAAAAATGCGAAAAATCACAGGTCGTTTTAGACGTTTTTCTGAGGAAATTATTGCCCGAATCAAGCAAGGGGGTAGAATGCCGTTGCACACCTTGTCATTATTATTACACTACATGGATGAATATAGGGGGCTATTTATAGTAACACGTGCAGGATTTCCCAAATTACCATTACGATCATTATGATGCATATAGACAATATAGAGAGATTTCTTTAATATTTTAACAAGGTATTGTGTGATTTTTCGCATTTTTGCTGTAATAAAAATTCAGACGCCTGTGTATTAACAAATTAAAGATTCAAAACTGTTTGAGAAAAACATGTGTTGCCTGCTAATAAGTCAAAGTGTGGCTGACGATGGAAAAGTAATCCACAAACAAACATATATAAGGAAAAACTCACCCTAAGAAATCATCTATGTCCATCGTTCGTGCTCGCTTCTTATCAAAGCCACCATTTTCTAGAATTTCTATCACTTTTGGCTTCACTTCAAAGTCTGGTGGTATAGTCTGCAATTTACATTGTTTTGTTATTCTGCTATTACCCTTGCTTTATGTTGTTGAATCATGTTGGCGATACAATTCTTTTTAGTACAACAATAAGAGATATTATATTATCACATAAATACCCTTATTTTCAAGTTGAGAACAAATCACGGAACAACGATATCCAACATGTGTGATATCAAATACACGTCATACACGCGACTACTGATGACGTCATTTTGACCTTTATCTTTATTATGTTTATTGTTAAGTTGTTAAATTTTACACATTGAAAAATGCAATAATACGTTATTTTGAATAAATAACGAGTCTTAATTGTTTAAAACATTGTTGTTTTTTTTCTTCTTATTCAAAAATGATGAGGACTACTTTTTTATGCGGTGAATCACAAGTTCTTATGAAGAATATGTTATTCGGTCTTTGTTTTGATGTTGTCAATATTTTTCATTAAAACACACTGTTTAGGTGATAAAAAGAATCCATCACTCGTTTTACTTTGGAGAAGATTTCTTAAATTCGTCTCGAAAAAGAGAGTTATTAACCTCGCCAAGAGGCTCGGTTAATAACCGTCTTTTTCTAGACTCATTTAAGAAATCTTGATCTCCAAAGAAAACTCATGATGGATCCTATATTTGTGCAATAAGAGATCTTTTTTTTACTCATCTTTCTGTAAGTGAATTAATCAACTTAAGCAAATTCTCCTTTCCAACAATGTTTTCAACCCAAATAAATTCTTACAAATTTATTTTCACCTATTGTTTTCAAAGCAGATAACTATAAAAACATTGTATCAGGTATGTACTTAAACAAGAGGGCCATGATGGCCCTGGAATCGCTCACCTGATTTTTTTTCTTTTCACTTAAGCTATATAAGCCCCGCCCCCTGGCAGCCATAGTTTCCGACCAATAAACTTGGCTTGGAGGAATCTGATAGAGGGTCACCCTAGGAACATTTCTACAAAATTATTTGAAAATCGGCCAGACACTTTTGGAGGAGATTTTTTTTAAGTTTTCACTATAGCCATATAATGCAAAATAGCCCTGCCCACTGGCGGCCATGTTTTTTGACCAATCAACATGGCTTGAAGGAATCTGAAAGTGGGTCATCCAAGGAACATTTCTACAAAATTATTTGAAAATCGGCAGGATACTTTTGGAGAAGAATATTTTTTAAGTTTTCACTATAGCCATATAAGGCAAAATAGCCCCCCCCCCCCCCCCCCCCCCCTGGCGGCCGACCAATCAACTTGGATTGAAGGAATCTGATAGAGGGTCATCCAAGGAACATTTCTACAAAAAATTATTTGAAAATCGGTCTGACACTTTCGGAGGAGAAGATTTTTTAAGTTTTCACTATAGCCATATAAGGCAAAATAGCCCTGCCCACTGGCGGCCATATTTTTCGACAAATCAACATGGCTTGAAGGAATCTGATAGTGGGTCACTTAAGGAACATTTCTACAAAATTATTTGAAAATCGGCCTGACGCTTTCGGAGGAGAAGATTTTTTAAGTTTTCACTATAGCCATATAAGGCAAAATAGCCCTGCCCCCCTGGCGGCCATGTTTTTCGACCAATCAACATGGCTTGAAGGAATCTGATAGAGGGTCATCCAAGGAACATTTCCACAAAATTATTTGAAAATCTGCCAACCAGTTTGGGAGTAGAAGAATTTTGAAGTTTTTAATTTCGTTGCCATGGAAACCAGAATTCTTCATGGATCCCAAAAATTTGAAGGAAGTCTGGTGAGGTCATTGAGAGGATGCTTTCTGTGAAGTTTCATCCCAATTGACCCACTGGTTACTGAGGAGAAGAAGTTGACGCACGACGCACGATGGACAAAAGGCGATCACAATATCTCACCTTGAGCAAAGCTCAGGTGAGCTAAAAAGGTTCAAAATATTAAAGTTGCTTTTAAAGTAGTTTGCTACAGATTTTCTGTGTCTAGAAAAAATTCAAATGATGAATAATCTCGTTCAATGTCATTCAATTAACCATCTACCTGATATTGACGACTTCTGACACTTCTGCAGCAGATAACTTCAAGTTGTAACACATTTTATCACAGCTGTTGTCTAGGCAGATGACTAGTTATTTATTGGGGAAACAGTTTAACGAACAATCTGGTTTGGGCAAAAGTTAAATTTAGCACTTACAATATTTTTTACAGAACAATGTACTTTGTAATTTTTCTCCAGTAGACCCAGCACATTTGAAAATCTGAAAGAAAGATGGATAGAATTTTACAAGCAGTTATGAAGTGAAACACAAGAGGGCCATGATGGCCCTATATCGCTCACCTGATTTAATAGAACTTCAATAGTTTTCAAAGCTTTATACTCTATACATATAAGAAAAACAAGCAACCCCCCTGGTGGCCATGTTTTTCAACAGATCGGATTTATTTGAACAATCTTGGTAGAAGGTCACCCAAGGAACATTTGTGCCAAATAATTTTTAAATCAGGCAGGTGCTTTTGGACAAGATGATTTTTAAAGATTTTACAATGCACATATAAGGAAAACAAGCACCGCCCCTGGCAGCCATGTATTTCAATGGATCAGATTAATTTGAACAATCTTGGTAGAAGGTCCCCCAAGGAACATTTGTAACAAATTATCTTTAAATCGGGCCGATACTTTTGGACAAGAAGATTTTTAAAGTGTTTACAATGCACATATAAGGAAAACAAGCCCTGCCCCTGGCAGCCATGTTTTTCAATGGATCAGATTAATTTGAACAACCTTGGTAGAAGGTCCTCCAAGGAACATTTGTGCCAAATTATCTTTAAATCGGGCCAGTACTTTTAGACAAGAAGATTTTTAAAGATTTTACAATGCACATATAAGGAAAACAAGCACAGCCCCCTGGGGGCCATGTTTTTCAACGAATCGGATTTATTTCAACAACCTTGGTAGAAGGTCACACAAGGAACATTTGTGCCAAACAATTTTTAAATCAGGCAGGTGCTTTTGGACAAGAGGATTTCTAAAGATTTTACAATGCACATATTAGGAAAACAAGCACCGCCCCTGGCGACCATGTTTTTCAATGGATTGGATTAATTTGAACAATTTTGGTAGAAGGTCCCCTAAGGAACATTTGTGCCAAATTATCTTCAAATCGGGCCAATTCTTTTTGACAAGAAGATTTTTAAAGATTTTACAATGCACATATAAAGAAAACATCTTGGTAGAGGGTGCCCCAAGGAACATTTCTGCAAAATTATGTTCAAATCAAGCCAGTACTTTTGGACAATGAGATTTTTAAAGTTTTGGCAATTTTCCCCTTTTCTGATGCGTCGGAACCAAAGTTCTACATGGAATTAAATTCTTTGAACAACTTTAAAAGAGGAGACGCCTGACGTTGAGTGATCACAAAACCTTGCACTTCGTGCTTAGGTGAGCTAATAAAGATACCAGGAAATAAGTGTGAAATACAATCAACTTATTATAATGTCACCCCTATTAAAAGGATCAGTCATTTCTGGCTTTTGAACTAATTTAATTTTCTATTGTTTTTTTTATGTCAAGCACCAGGCAGGCATTCAGTGCCATTATTTAACTTGTTGGCAGCTTACTGTTGCTACTAAGATTTCAAACTGTTAGGTTTCACCACAAGACTATCAGGAGTATGGTGTAGATGTCCTTTCCCACATGTAGATGCATTATGAAGCATTTGCAGCAGACGACATTTGAAAACATTGCGGCAAAAGTAGAAATTGCGCAATTACTCCTTTTGCAACAATGTTTTAAGCTCTATTTTATAAATCATAATTTCATTCACAGTTATTTTCAATAATTGTTGCAAAGTTGTCTGCTGCAAGCTTCTTGTTTGTGGGAAAGGGTTAAACATTGTTCTTAATCAATACATGTACCTATAAACCTTCTTTCGATAAGCAAAAATAAATATAATTTTCGAGTTTCCTCATCACCACAAGATTACACGTTCTGTGAGATTATGAATTTGTATACTTCCAAGTAAGGTCTACAAAAAATTATTAAATTATAAGTCACTGAACTTGACATTCGTCTAAGAATTAAATGCCTGATTTCTAATACTCATTGTTGATATTATGTATTTATACATTTGACTTAGAATTTAGTTGCAAAAAGAATACATATATTCTCCTTTTCTCTTCATGATTTCAATAAAGCCTTTTTGATATCTAATTCCGTCAGTCTGATTAACAACTTACCCTAAGAATCTGGAGAATACTGCTTTGAAAACATCTTGGAGGATATACAAGTAATCTTCCCGAATGAAAGAACTATTTGTGAGTATAACAATTGTGGGAAAAGGTGAAAGTGCTTACAGTGTTTGTAAAAGTAATCTACTGTAAATGAGTTGACAAACTCTGCATGTGGGAAAGGATCAACTTACTTGAAAGAAGCCCCAACAGTTTTATTCTTCCTCGAAAAACATATTCTGACCAAACCATCCCATTCCTGTAACAGAAGGTAACATTTTTATTTTAAATTTCATGAACTTGTTTGAATGTTTACAAAATAATTAAAATGAGCATGCCAAACTGAAACAGTCTTTCATGACACAAGTGAAAGACTTTTATTTTTAACCCTTTCCCTAATTCAAGAAATCTGCAGCAGACGACTTTGAACATATTTTGTCAAAAAATGGAAAATCTCTATAATTGAATGTATGACTAATGACTAAAAGTGGAAAACTTTATGGCAAAAGGAGAAATTGCTCATTATGAGCAATTTCTCCCTTTGCCACAATGTTTTAAAAAGTCGTCTGCTTTAGAGGCATCAGAAAGTGTCTGTATGAAGGAAAGGGTTAATATCTAGATGAACAGGAATTTGTAGAAATTAGATTCATTGCATCTAAACAATGTTTATTTTCCTCAAGTTTAAAGTGATATCATCAAAATTGTCATAATGATTACATCAGTTTTTCCTACAGGTGTATCACTGTTTTTAACCCTGTGACAGCTGAATCTAATTATATGATGCCTGTGCCAAAAGAATCTGCTCAATCTGACCATGCTCTATATTGTCAACTGCTCAGCTCAACATTTTTATTTTGATATTCCTAAATTGTAACTCTTACAGATGAAAAGGCCATTTTAAAAATTCCACATTAACCCTCTTTTCCAACATACAGCAAATCTGCTGAAGACGACTTTTAAAACATCTCATCAATAACATGGAAAATCTCTATTTATAAAAAATTGTGGCAATAGGAGAAATTGCTTGTTATGAGCAACTTCTTCTTTTGTCACAATGTTTTTAAAAGTCGTCTGCAGCGGCGACGTGACGTCAGAAAGCATCTATATGGGGGAAAGGGTTAACAGTTTGCCACTTAACATTTACAAGAAACAATCAGAGGAAAACAATGTTATAATGTTTAAGGATAATCATAAAACAGATTAGAAAAAATGTCAGAAAAAAATTGCTCCTTTATCCACACTTTTTCATTATTCCTCGGCTACAAGGATGTCAAATGTCATTTATTTCTGGGAAAGCGTTTAACCTGTTCCAGCATACAAGAAATCTTCAGCAGACGACTTTGAATACATCTATTAAAGCAAAATTATGGAAAATCTTCATAATTGAATAGAATTGAAAACAGTGTAAGCAATTCATTGTTTCACAAGTAGTCTGCCAAAGAAGTGTCAAATTGTGCCTGCAGATGGGAAAGGGTTTAATAAAGTATATTACCTGAAAATTGATAGGTGGTGGAGGGTTCCTGGGTTCAATTCTAACTACACTGGATTCTACCTTTGGTGGTGGTCGGAAATTATTCTTACCAACCTGCGAAAAAAACATTCAAATTAACTCTTTCACACAAATATCTGATCTGCGGCAGACGACATCTAGGCAAAAACATAGAAAAACTCTATAAATGAATGTTGACTCAACTGAAACAAGAGCTCTCGGAGGACAGCACGCTCGACTATATGCCGCTTATTCACATAAAGCACTATTTCATTATATTGCACTTAAGTACTTTTAAATCATATATACTCTATATATGTAAAAGCAACTGAATAGATACATACATACATTTAAATATATATAACTTAAAAAAATCAAATTTCCTAAGTCAATCAAGGACATTAACTCCATATTTAAGATACAATGGAGTTATCTAACCTAATTGTGTGATGGTCCTTAACAAAAGTGTGAAGTATGAAGTGATTTGAATGAATGATCACAAATAGAAAGGAACGTAACCAAATATTATGAATTTATCTCAAATTTCTCAAAATCAAACAAAAATCATGTTTTTTACCTCAAAAAGTCACAATCAGCATCTTTAACATACAATGTGAAGAAAGGTTTTATGTGTAATTATATTCCAAATATGAAAGCCCTAACACAAGTACTTATTGAGAAAAAAATAATAATGAAAATTCCAACTTGCCCTAAAACTTTAACCACCTAAAATCATGTTTTGACCCCAAAAAGAAGGTCACACTCAGCATCTTCAGCATTCAATGTGAATATAGGTATTATATGTAATTATATTCCAAATATGAAAGCCCTAGCACAAGTACTTATTGAGAATTTTTTTTTTTTTTAATTCCAACTTGCCCTAAAACTTTAACCACCCAAAATCAGGTGTTTTACCCCAAAAAGAGAGTCAAACTCAGCATCTTCAGCATTCAATGTGAAGAAAGGTATAAAATGTAACTATATTCCAAACATGAAAGCCCTAGCACAAATACTTATGAATGAAAATGCCAACTTGCCCTAAAACTTTAACCGGACGCCGACGCCGGGGCGAGTAGTAAAGCTCTCATATTCTTCGAATAGTCGAGCTAAAAAGTAGAAAACATTGTGACAAAATGAGAAATTTCTCCGTTTGTCACTAGGATTTCAAAAGTCGTTTGCTGCAGAGGTGCCAAATAGCGTTTGTATATGGGAAATGGTAAAGGAAACTGTTACCTGATATGATATTTTAACTTCCTAAATGCTGGATCTAATTTTATGAAGCCTGACAAGGCTTTTCACTGTTGGCTGCTCCAGTCAACACTTTTATCTTGTTATTCCAAGAATTTGCAATAAGCTCTTCCAAATGAAAAGCTGTACAAGTCCATTTTAACATTGTGAAAGGTTTAGAGCAATTCATCCTTTTTCAACAATGTTTTTAAAATTAGACTACCGAAGAAGTGTCAAAAGTCGATTGTATCTGCCTCGAAAAGTGATATTTAATTTCAATTATCTGATGTACAGTATTTGAGATGTTTCGGTTAAGTTCAAATATATTTGATTCAATAAAAGTGACATAATTCTTAACAGAAAAGGATTAGATTGATTGTTTGGTTTTAGCCCCTCTTTCAACAATTTTTCAGATATATAACAGCATTTTCTGGTTAAGTTACCAGTACAACTGGTTCATTTATCCTAAAACAAGTCAGTCAGTTGTAATGCTAACCCCGCAACCCTGATCGCCAAGAAGGGCAGCCATTACTACCACTTTTAAAGTCTTTGGTATGACCTTGCTGGCGATCGAACCTGTGACCACCCGCACCAAGATGGACACTCCACAACTACATCACTGAGGCGGTTAAAAAAGGATTAGAACAAAAGCTTCAACCTTACTGATTTCATCTCCATTCAGATTCTTCCAAAAATGTAAAAAGAAGGCAAGGATCATTTAAGAGATAGCAGAACTCTTCAAACTTCCTGTTTGTATTTGAAGAGATAAAAATATGTTGTGCCTCTACATTTGTAATTTAAAATCTAGTTATTGTTATTGGAGAACATTACTATGTTTAACCGTTTCCCACATACAACACATCTGCAGCAGACAACTTTGAACTTATCTAGGCAAAATTAAAAAAAATATTATATATATAAATCATTGAATAGAGTTGGAAACATTGTGGTAAAGTAAGAAATTGATAATTATGAGCAATTTCTCCTTTCGCCACAAGTTCTTCAAAAGTCGTTTTATCTAGAGCTCTGATTAAAGTATTCTATTCACCTTCATGAGATGATCAACCCGTGCCAAAAGCTGTGTGTTTACGGACAGACGGCAATACAGTTTATCTCCCGGTTTGGCCACCAATCTCTGTGCAAACTCCCTTTGAAACATCAGCACTGCACACCTGTCAATAAAGAAATAATGAGCCCTTGCATGGGAAAAGATACAAGTTGGCTTTTGTGAACATTATATACTTTGATCAGGATCTACACTATTCATATTTTACTGACACAAGCTAGTTAGAAGAATGTGTCAACTTGTGTAGATTCTGATGACCGAACAGATGTTCAGGTCGATCTGAACCTTCACCATTAAGAAATCCCAATTTGAACCTTTTCTCATGAACTTGCTAACATATAGTTTGACTTACATACACTTTCCATAAGTGTAATCCAAATCAGGCAAAATGGGGTGTTGTTGCAACCAGAATTCTAATTGATTTTTTAGAGTTTAACGCCATTTTTATCTGTATTACAGTCAAATCATGGCGGCTAGTTCACCTAACATCTGTTTCCTGGATTTCTTGCACCAGTACACCACACAATATTCTTTCGAGGTAACTGGCTACCTATCCACATTTACTTTTTAGCTCATTGGTGGAGCAAATGTTGCTAGTCCTAGTCACAATGATATTTGTCAAGCATCAGAAACAATGAATTGCCAAGCAAGGGTACAATCTCATGACCACCTAGATCTAATGGATTGATAGCCCTCTGAGCTATGGTGGCGCTGCTCCAGAGCTCTAAATAAGGGGGTGTCTATCCTCTCCTGAACTCCTAAACCTATGTTGTTGGTACTCAAGACTCATCTCAGGGACACAATTCTTGTGAGTACCACATCATAGGGTCTAACCCTCCCTTTGCCACATACAACTAATTGACAGCAGATGACATTGAAAACATACAGACATAAATATGGAAGATCTCTCCTAATTCATAGTAAACATTATGACAAAAGGAGAAATTGCTCATTATATTTTCAAAAGTCGACTCCCTCTTTATTACCAGCAATATCATACAATATCGTTAAATATTATACAAAATATCACAGAGATCTAGATGAGGCATGTACTGAAGCTAATCTTTTGAATTTCATGTTTAATTCCAAAACACTATCACTGAGATAATTGAGTACCCACACCACAGGGTTAGGCTAGGTGAAAAAAGGAGGTACATGTATTTACCTGAAAAACGGCCTGTGAAGTAACAGCTTAAACACAAAAGGTGATGAAATCTGAAAAAAGAAAAAAAATATCACTTGCATTTAATACTGAATACTATTACCGGGCAAAACTTAGGCCCTATGAAATAATCAGTTAACCCTTTCCCTCATATAGACACTTTTTGACCACTCTGCAGCCGACAGCTTTTTGAAAACATAGAGACAAAAGAAGAAATTGCTCAAAACGAGCAATTTCTCCTTTTGCCACAATGTTTTCCACTTTTTGTCAGAGGTTATCCATTCAATTATAGAGATTTTCTATATTTTGACAAAATAAGTTCAAAGTCGTCTGCTGAAGCATTGTCATATGAGGGAAAGGGTTAAATATATATCATTGTCAGTAAAAATGAATATGACAGTTGGTTCACTCTTTCCAACATACAACGAATCTGCAACAGATGACCTTGAAAATGTTTAGTAAACAATGTGGAAACTCTCTATATGGAAACCCTCTATAAAAAAAAAATGAAAAAAGAATTATTGAATAAAGTTTCTCCTTTTGCAACAATGTTTTCAAAAGACGTCTGCTACAGAGGTGTCAGATCAGAAAGCATCTGTATGTGGGAAACACAAACACAAACACATGTTGATGCCCCTGTAGAGGACACGTTTTTAAAAATTGTGAGAAAAAGAGTAATTCCTCAAATCAAGACTGTCTTCAACTACAGTATGCATCAAAATAATTAACTCTTTCCGAATTTGATATGAAATTTGGTGCATATGTAGTAGTCAACTTCTGAAAACATTGCCACACATTGTTGCAACAGTAGTGATCCATTAACCCTTTCCCACAGACAAGAAATCTGCAGCAGACAAACTTTTACAATGTTTATTAAAAATATAGAATGAAGGTATATAATTAATGAAACCAGATGCAAACATTGTGGGAATAGGAAAAATTGCTCGTTTTGAATAATTTCTCCTTTTGAAATCATGTTTTCAAAAGTGGTATGGGTCTGTTGCAGAGGTGCCAGAAAGCGTATATATGCTGTAAAGTGTTTAACATGTGGGTCAAGCAGGGAAGCAATTACTACCATTTTTTAGAGTATTCAGTGTGACCCAACCAGGTATCAAAGTCTGGTCTCCCTTCCATGAGACAGACGCTCTAACCATGTCACCACATAATTAGTTGTCCACAACATTCTTACCTGGTATGGTAAGTTGGCCACGCATATGTCAAAAAAGGGCAAGTCTGTTTTAAGTACATCTCCCACAAGAACCTGCAACTTTGTCTGGTTAGGCCTGCAATGTAAACAAAAGTGTTCAAAATACATGGCATTGGACAGCAGAAAAAGAACAGTTCAAGGTTTAGAGAGAAAACATGGATAGAACAAGAGTGTTCAAAGGAACATATGTGTCACCTGCTGATAGATCAGTATTGATAAGTCACAAAGTTATCGCTATGTGTTTCCCAGCCAAAGCAGGTGACACAAAAAAGTACAAACAAATTAAATAAATAAAAAGGGGGTGCATCATGTAGGACTAAGTGTAGTGTTTTGTGAAGAGTATATGCAATCTCATGGTGGGAGAGAACAAAGCTCTAAATAGGAGTATACTGTTTATCAAATACAGACACCTCCATAGCTGATGACTTTTGAAGACATTGTGACTAATTGAGAAATTGCTCATAATGAACAATTTCTCCTTTTTCCAAAATGTTTTCAAATGTATTCAATAATTGTTATTTCATTTAAAGAGAGTTTCCATATTTTAGTCTAAATGTGGTCAATGTGCTGCAGACTTGTTGTATGTGGATAAGAAAGGATTAAGCGCTAAAACCATTTTTATTTCAACACTCACCCTATGTTGTCTAGATACCAAGTTATAGACTGGAATGTCTTGTAGAGAAAATAATATTAGGTACCCATAGATAAGGTTAGTCAAAGAATTTTCAAAGAAGCTTCAGATGAAACACTTTACATTTGGATCAGACATAAGTCAATGTGCAGATAGATCTTTCTCTACACTTGCCACAAATATTTTATAGTTGGTTTCTTGAATACTTTCTGTTGATTTGATGAAAGTTGATAACTATTGTGGGCCATGTCATACACAAACTTGCATTGACATGTAGGCACACAAGCATGGTTTGTTCCCGGAACGTCGACTCGTTCCGCTTAACACCTTTCACTAATCCGGGATTAGGGGGTACCTAAAGGGGTATAAAACTATACATACCTTAAATCAATTTATTTGCTTTTAAGGATACACACATTAAGTGCATTTTAATAAAGAATAACTTTTTAACTTTATTAATTAAGTTCATACTGTAAATTTATCCGCAGGATAGACGGTAATTGATCAGAATAATTACAATTTAAATGCATGTTACAATTAAGTTGTTTTCATTTAATCGTTAAGGTATTGTTTTCTAGTCGTAAGTAATTAAGTTCAAACTGTGAAGCAGGGCTACAGATAACTTTTTGGGGCAATAGGGTATTTACCCCATTGTTTTTCAGACAATTGCTTTTTTTCTATTTAAATAGAGTAACAGAGATAATTTTACTCCATGCTTTTTTTTAAATTGCTTTTTTTTACAACTATGTCTTTTGAATACAGTTGAAATAATTGTGGCGAAAGCAGATGTTACTCAATAATATGGGAAAAGGAGAATTTGCTTGTTATGAGACTCATAATAAGCAAATTCTCGTTTTCTTATGTTTGTTTTGCTAATTAATGTAGTTTACTGTTCACACAAGACACTTAGTATAAATGATTCAAGTAACTTACAGTTTTACTTTTCATCTTGGGTAATCTTTACAAATCATATGATCTTCCTGATCAAAATTATCCACAAATTTTTTCCTGTGGTGACACAATATACATGTAGTTCTAGATCTACTTGATCTTAAAATGATAATATGGATTTACTTGTTCATAGTTAATTACACAGCTGTTTGCCTGTGTTATAGTAAACAAAAAGATCTACCTGATCTATGTATTAACTTAAATATTAAACAGTTTTAATTGGGGCAATTCAATTTTAACCACAATTTAAGTCTTTTGTTTTTTAGCTGGCCTTGGTTTGAAGTCAGTAAAAAGTCTGCTTTTCCTTCTATTCTTCTGTTTCATCCAGAAGGCCACAGCTGTAGAAGGGTCATAATCAGGTACACTTGGACCAAGCATACTGATAAGCATAAGAGTATTCAGCTTCTCTGATCCAAGTGATGCCCTATGTTTATCTTTCAGTCTGTTTTGTGTGCTAAATGAGCGTTCGCACTCAACACTAGTAGTTTGCAAACACAAGGCTATTGCAGCTAATTTGGCTATGTTTGGCATCAAAGTCCTGTGAAGCAAAATTATTCTTTTACACAGTATGTCTGTACTGAGAGTGGCATAAGTGCCTTTTATCATACCATACAATCTTGGCCACTCATCTTGTAGTTTGTGTGGGTCTAGTAAGGGATCTATGGCCCGAGTCTGCTCTTCTGTGCCTTCAATCATATCACCGCTAACAATTTTCACTGTCTTTTCATACCCATAAAAAGAAGCCAAAGACTCAACAGCCTCAACACAAATTTCTTCAGTGAAAGAATTGACCAAACTTGGCTCAAACAGTTTGCTGAAATCCTCAAAAACAGCACTGTCCTCTTTTCTAAATCTGTTGGCAAAGTTTTTCTTTAGCCTGTTAATATAGTCCTTCCTAACAGATTCAAACTCACTATCCATGTTTACATTGTATAATACCTTTTCTTCACCATAAAAGGCACCATCATCTGTTTTCCTTAATTGTGTTTTCATTTTACTGATACATTCGCCGTCTTTGGTTTCCAAACAAGTGAGTTTTGAGAGAGTTGAATCCATCAGAGGCTTGATCTCACTAAAAAGCAAATTCTTCTTTTGCATTTCACATGTTAAAACTGCGAGTTCATTGTGAACATCCAGAACTAAGGCGATGACCATTGCTACTTTGTATGAAGAAAAATACTTAAAAAGACCTTTTGCAACAGGATTTTTCTCAGCAGCAAATTTAGACAGTGTTGTCAGGACAGACCCAAAAGACTCATACACCGCAGAAACAGCATTTCGCAAACCAAGCCACCTTATCGAATATGGTTCTTTAACTGTAATCTCTGGTTCCTGTAGAAGTTTCTGAATATTTTTTAAAGCAAGTGTTCTGATGCTTGATGCATTTATGAAGAGGTACAAGGAACTGAATTTGTCTCTAAATTTGATCATGTAGTCATTTTTCTTGATAGAATCTGTACAGGCTAGGTTAATTCTGTGGGCAATACAGTGAGTCTGTACACAGAAGGGTGAATATTTACTTATCAATTGTTTCCCTACCCCTTTATGTTTTCCCATCATGGATGCTGCTCCGTCTGTAGCCAAAGAAGTGCACTTTGACAAGTCTATATCTAGCCGTTCAAACTCCTGTACTACTGTATTCATAATAGTATGTGCACAACCATCATCAACATGCACATTACACAACATTTTGGTTAACGGTTCACCAGCTTTGACATATCTAATACAAATGCTAAGTCTTTTTTGTACAGTTACATCGGTACTTTCATCCAACATAATTGCAAAAATTTCAGATTTCTTAATGTCATTGATTAATTCATCTTGAAGAACATGTGAAATTGCATTTTGCATTTCGGTGATTGAGTCCCAACTAAGGTTTGTATACTTGACATTAATGCCAACTTTGGTAAGTAACTCTAATAATCCATTTACAGAGTTTGATGGAATTTCTGATTTAGCAGCATAATAGACAGTGTTAAATACTATTGCATCTTCTCTTGCTAATGAAACTGGGGTTTCAGAAATAATGTTTGCTTCCAAAATATCCCGACCTTTCTGTTTTTCCTCTTCTGCACATGCACCAGTGTGCTCAATACTCTGATCGTGCCTTATTATGCCAGAAATCTGTATATTTGGTGATCCCTCGTTCGCCCAGACACTTTTTAAAAGTAATTTTGACTTCATCTTTGTGCACTGTGTGCATCTGAGATTCGTGTGTTTGTCATTTACATCGAGCCATGGGTATTTTTTCATCCATTCTGTTATTGTTTTCTTGGTAACCTTTTCACCAGCATGACATTTCACTTTCGAACAACTCGCACAGCTATTGTCCGTCACAAAATTTACTATCTCAATCAAAATGCTCTTCACGATCGATTCACTGCTGTTATCAGCTGTGAAGAATGTCATTAGAGTTGTTTTTTGCTTACTTTCTACGCGTTTTTTGCGCCCGCGACTTGTCATTTTTCTTTTTTCCACTCTGATTGTACGAAAAAAAGGGACGAGAAACGAAACCGGAAATACGGAACCGGAAATAACAGGTGTTTTCTGAACTGGTTCCGTAACCCACGTGTTACGTTTATGCATTCGCTTACAAAGCCGGTCGCCATTACTAGACTGGTTCTCCGCATCTAGTATTGATCAATATATACGGTACGGGTAACAGCTGTTGTAATGTTGTCTATAGTTCCCAATGATTATGATACGCGGTCAATTTGATTCGATGTAAATTGCGTACGCAACCCAAAATTTAACAATTGCTTTATTCATTTTTAATTTGCTTTTTAATACGCGTCATTTAAAAACCAATTGCTTTATTTCTCAATTCTTTTGCGTAGCCCTGGTGAAGGTCTCTGTTGAACACATTAATTAAAAACTGTGCTTTTTGATATATTTTTTTTAAAACAAAAATAAACTGTTCTGTTACTTAATTGATGTTAATTTAGTTCAAACCGTTAGAAACATACGAATAACTTACATATAAATGAAACGATTAAACAATCCAACACTCACTTAGTCATATTCAATCATGGCAAACGCACAACTGAACGTTCAGTACATCATCAACAGAACAAGAGCTGTCGGAGGACAGCGCGCTCGACTATTCCACCGCTTATTTAAGTTACTGAGATAATGGACTCTAATGTAGCTGCATGCAAAACATTAACCACAATTTCTTAGTGGGTGATAATTTGCATTATATGCAGGATAGTGTTATTTAACATGATTATTTTCATAGGTGTGATGGTTAGATAGAGTTGTATAATCTTTCAATGGAATGCATGGTAGTTACTAAGATATGGACTCTTAATGTAGCTGCACACAAACCTTTAACCATAATTTCTAAGTAAAAAAAGGGCAACAATTTGCACCATATACAGGATAGAGTTATCTTAATTGGTTGTGTTTATAGTTGTGCAATTGGGAAAGGTTGTATAAAGTTTCAATACAATTTTTCAAGTTGTTACTGAGATTACAATCTAAATGTAGTTGCAAAACTTTAACCAGAAATTCTAAGTCTAAAAAGGTCCATAACTTGCATAAAATGCTGGATAGAGTAATCATACTTGATTGTTAACATAGATGTGATGGTTGGTAAGGGCTGTATAAAGTTTCAATGCAATGCATCAAGTGGTTACTAAGAGATGGTCTCTTTATGTAGTTGCATGCAAAACTTTAACCAGAATTTATAAGTCCAAAAAGGCCATAACTTGCATAAAATACAGGATAGAGTTAACATACTTGATAATCTACAAAGGTGTGATAGTTGGGTAGGGTTGTAGAAAGTTTCAATGCAATGCATCAAGTAAATACTGAGATATGGACTCTTAATTTAGTTGCACGCAAAACTTTAACCAGAATTTCTAAGTAAAAAAAATGCTATAACTTGCATGAAATGCAGGATAGAGTTATCTAACTTGATAATCTACATAGGTGTGATAGTTGGATAGGGTTGTATAAAGGTTCAATGCAATGCAAAGTATATACTGAGACGTGGACTCTTAATTTAGTTGCACGCAAAACTTTAACCAGTATTTCTAAGTAAGAAAAGGGCCATAACTTGCATAAAATGCAGAATAGAGTTATCATACTTTATAATCTACACAGGTGTAATAGTTGGGTAGGGTTGTAGACAGTTTCAATGCATTGCATCAAGTAAATACTGAGATATGGACTTTTAATTTAGTTGCACGCAAAACTTTAACCAGAATTTCTAAGTAAAAAAAAGTGCAATAACTTGCCTAAAATGCAGGATAGAGTTATCTAACTTGTTAATCTACATAGGTGTAATAGTTGGGTAGGGTTGTATAAAGGTTCAACGCAATGCATCAAGTATATACTGAGATATGGACTCTTAATTTAGTTGCATGCAAAACTTTAACCAGAATTTCTAAGGGAAAAAAAGGGCCATAACTTGCATAAAATGCAGGATAGAGTTATCTTAGATGATAATCTACACAGGTGTGATAGTTGGTTAGGGTTGTAGAAAGTTTCAATGCAATGCATCAAGTAAATACTGAGATATGGACTCTTAATTTAGTTGCACGCAAAACTTTAACCAGAATTTCTAAGTAAAAAAAGGGCCATAACTTGCATAAAATGCAGGATAGAGTTATCTAACTTAATAATCTACATAGGTGTGATAGTTGGGTAGTGCTGTATAAAGTTTCAATGCAATGCATCAATTAAATACTGAGATATGGACTCTTACTTTAGTTGCACGCAAAACATTAACCAGAATTTCTAAGTAAAAAAAGGGCAATAACTTGCATAAAAATGCAGGATAGAGTTATCTAACTTAATAATCTACATAGGTGTGATAGTTGGGTAGTGCTGTATAAAGTTTCAATGCAATGCATCAATTAAATACTGAGATATGGACTCTTACTTTAGTTGCATGCAAAACATTAACCAGAATTTCTAAGTAAAAAAAGGGCAATAACTTGCATAAAATGCAGGATAGAGTTATCTAACTTAATAATCTACATAGGTGTGATAATTGGGTACTGCTGTATAAAGTTTCAATGCAATGCATCAAATAAATACTGAGATATGGACTCTTACTTTAGTTGCACGCAAAACCTTAACCAGAATTTCGAAGTAAAAAAGGGCCATAACTTGCATAAAATGCAGGATAGAGTTATCTAACTTAATAATCTACATAGGTGTGATAGTTGGGTAGTGCTGTATAAAGTTTCAATGCAATGCATCAATTAAATACTGAGATATGGACTCTTACTTTAGTTGCACGCAAAACATTAACCAGAATTTCTAAGTAAAAAAAGGGCCATAACTTGCATAAAATGCAGGATAGAGTTATCTAACTTAATAATCTACACAGGTGTGATAGTTGGGTAGTGCTGTATAAAGTTTCAATGCAATGCATCAAATAAATACTGAGATATGGACTCTTACTTTAGTTGCACGCAAAACCTTAACCAGAATTTCGAAGTAAAAAAGGGCCATAACTTGCATAAAATGCAGGATAGAGTTATCTAACTTGATAATCTACATAGGTGTGATAGTTGGGTAGTGCTGTATAAAGTTTCAATGCAATGCATCAATTAAATACTGAGATATGGACTCTTACTTTAGTTGCACGCAAAACTTTAACCAGAATTTCTAAGTAAAAAAGGGCCATAACTTGCATAAAATGCAGGATAGAGTTATCTAACTTGATAATCTACATTGGTGTGATAGTTTGGTAGGGTTGTAGAAAGTTTCAATGCAATACATGTAGTATTTAAGAACTTGCATGCAAAACCTTAACCAAAGTGTGACGTGGACGCCGACGCCGACGCCGACGCCAGGGTGAGTAGTATAGCTCTCATATTCTTCGAATAGTCGAGCTAAAAAGGGGTCATAACATTTGACGGATACATTTATCGCGTAAACCGTAGAAGAGAAGACAAGGTATTCTGGAGTTGTGTCGAACGAGGTTGCCAAGCTTTCCTTTCTACATTCAACGACATACCGACAGGATTCGGGAGACAAAACCATAACCACCCAGCAGACCACTCCAACGTCGTTGCCAAACAGACCACGAGCAAGATATCTCGGCGCTGCGCAGAAGAAATAAGACCAATTCCCACATTTTTTACAGAAGAGCTGACCAAAGTCAGAGACAACGAATGGGATGACACGTGCCGCGAAGTTGTTGAAAATATACCTACTTTCAACTCCACAAACTGAACTGTCGCCGTGATATAACTGAAATAATGTTGAAAGCAGAAAACAGACACCCCACCTTCAAAAGACTAAGACAGATATATTCTTAGACGGCAATTGGACAGAATCAGCGACTGGTGACAGATGTCTACTATTCGACGACGGTGACCCGATCTAACGGAACTCCCAGAACCATTCACAGACAACGTTACCGAATAATGGGTAGAAGGCGACAGACCGATATGGAACCACTTTGGCACACAGAGCCCGCGCACTGCGAACAACATAGAGGACTGATAAATATCAAAAATAAAAAAGCGATAAATGTAGCAAAATATCAACTTGTACGTATGTGCAGGCTAATCATAGGTTACGCTTTTCTCAAATGTTTCAAATTTCGCATTCTTAGGAAATTCTGCATTATTAAATTTAAAAAAAAAATCAGTTCTCTCAAATGTTTTTAATTTATATTTCTTGTCACATAATTACCCTCTAATGGTCCCCCCGACCCGCTCTACCGACCAGCTAGGGATTAAATCGAGTCGACGTTCCGGGAACACACCACAAGCATCCTTAAATCTTCTTGAGAACATTTATGATAAACAAGAGTGTCAAGTGGCCCTGTCTTCCTCTCCTGACCTTAGTATTTTAATATCAGACCAGTAGTATTGGAGTAGAACAATTGTTAACCCTTTCCCTCATACAACATTCTGCAGCAGACGACTTTGAACATATTTTGTCAAAAAATAGAAAATCTCTATAATTGCATGCATAACCTATGACTTAAAGTGGAAAACATTGTGGCAGAAGGAGAAATTGCTCGTTTTGAGCAATTTCTTCTTTTGTCCCTATGTTTTCAAAAAGCTGTCTGCTGTAGAGGCATCAAAACGCGTCTATATGAGGGAAAGGGTTAAGTTTTGTCATTTTGCCCTAATTCTGATGTCACATGGTAGCCATGTTTGTCAATAATAAAAATAACTAGAAAAATATATTTATAGAGGGTGACCCGGTCACCTATGAAACATTTTTGACAAATTGTCTCCAAATCAAACTGGCACTTTCACAGCAGAAGAATTATTAAGATTGAACAATTTTCCCATGTACAAGTTAACCCTTTCCCACATGCAGATATATTTTGATGCATCTGCAGCAGATGACCTTTGAAAACATTGCAAACAAAGAAAATGCTCTTAAAAAGCAATTTATCTTTTTGCCTTAATGGTTTTCAAAAGTTGTCTTCTGCAGAGGCATCAGAAATCATTTATATGTGGGAAAGGTTTAACCCTTTCCCACATTCAACAAAACTGCAGCAGACGACTTTGAAATTATCTTGGCAAATACACGGAAAATGCTCAATAAATATAATTATAATTACTGAAAAGAGTTGAAAACATTGTGGCAAAAATAGAAATTGTTCAAAACAAGCAATTTCTCCTTTTGCCACAATGTTTTCAAAAGTCGTCTGCTACAGAGGCATCAGAAAGCGTCTGTATGTGAGAAAGGGTGAAAGATAAACGGTACTTACGTCCCTATGACACGTTTCTGTAATTCAGCGACCAATCTTGGATCTATTTCACAAGCAACAACCTAGCAGGTAGAATTCAAAGAGAACACTTTAAACAGAAGACGAAATGGTTTGTTCATTTAAATGATGAGCAATTTCCCCTTTTGTCACAATGTTTTCAACTCAATTCAATTATCAGACTTTCATAAGTAGATATTTGTCTTTTTTTTTGCAGACATTGCAATTTTGTGTCATGCATATTTGTTGTATGTGGGAAAGGGTTAAATTTGCAAGTTTACCCACTTGTCCAGATTGGCAAAACAGTTCAATATACACATGAGTTACATCTAGACATTTATTAACCCTTTCCCTCATACGACAATTCTGCAGCAGACGACTTTGAACATATTTCGTCAACAAATAGAAAATCTCTATAACTGAATGGATAACCTATGACTGAAAGTAGAAAACGTTGTGGCAAAAGGAGAAATTGTTCATGTTGAGCAATTTCTTCTTTTGTCACAATGTTTTGAAAAAGCTGTCTAGTGCAGAGGCCTCATAAAGTGTTTAAGGGACCTTGAGGGAAAGGGTTAAGGTCCTATTGCATCCACGTACAGTGAAGACTCCAGTGAGCCTGTGCATCACCAGTCTCACCAGAGTCTCAACTTTCCGCCTAAGTGTCATATAGACCGAAATGTAATCTCTGACTAAGTATAGCCCAACTAGTTTTACACTGATAAAACTATAACCCTTTCCCACATACAACAAATTTGCAGGAGACAACTTTGAAAATATCATGTCAATAATTAGGAAACTGTATTAGTCTAAATGAAAGAAGAATTATTGTATAAAGCAATTTCTCCTTTTGCTTAAATGTTATCAAAAGATGTCTGCTGCGAAGGTATCAGAAAACATCTGTATGCTGGAAAAGTTTAAATGATTCCAAACCGTAGAGTCAAATAGACTAAGACTAAGATATTCATTATCAATCTTAACCCTTTCCCTCATACGACATTTTTGCAGCAGACGACTTTGAACATATTTTGTCAAAAAATGGAAAATCTCTACGATTGAATGGATAACCTATGACTGAAAGTGGAAAACATTGTGTCAAAAGGAGAAATTGCTCGTTTTGAGCAATTTCTTCTTTTGTCACTATGTTTTCAAAAGGCCGTCTTCTGCAGAGGCGTCAGAAAGCGTCTATATGAGGGAAAGGGTTAAGATGCGGCTCTTACATGTTTACCAGAGGTCCAGATAAGGAGGGCTAGACAGCTCTTTACCCCATAATATCTGTTATTATCAGATCAAATCCTGTGATGCGGGTACTCAAAGGTATCGTCTCATTGAGACGATTCTTTTGGGTACCCACAACATAGCCTAGGGTTAGATGGTGAAATCAAGATTTTAGAACATGCACCCCTTATCTAGAACATTGCTGGTATACTCACCTTCTTTGTTCTCTCCAGTAGTTTGACTGTCATGTTGCCAGTACCAGGTCCGACTTCCAATACTATATCTGTCGGTCTGAGTGCTGACTAGAAACATAAGAATAGGCATACTCTGTCAGAGGACTAGATAAGAGGGAGTGAATAGGTCTTTTCTCCACAATATTTCTCTTTAAAATTACTCAAAAAATCCTATGTTGTGGGTACTCAAAAGCATCATCTCACTGAGACGATGCTTTTGAGTACCCACAACTTGGGGTTTGAATGTCAAATAGGGATTTTAGAACATTAAAAAAACCCTTATCTAGAGATCTGCTCTGTGACAAAAAAATTGATGATTGGTTGATTGGGGTTTAATGCCGTTTTTAAAATTTTCTCAGTTATATCACGGTGGCCAGTTCACCTACTCATGCATTTCCTGGTTTTCTCACACCAGTACTCCACACAACAATCTTGCCAAGCAACTGGCTGCTTTTCCACATAGACTTAGCCCATTGGTGGAAGACGAATGATGCATGTTGCGTGAAAAATAAAAAGGCAGGGAGTTAATGTCCGCCTGTTTGTCACACATGGTATAGAGAAACTTCTGACAAGCATGGATAAACAGGCAGATTATTAGCTACATGTTGCTTTTTCAGGAACACATCCCATAATCTAACAATACATGTACATGGTTCAAAATACTGTGCATGCAATTTCTCCTTTTCCCCCCTAATGCTTTCAATTCTGTATAAAAAATAATAAATACAATTTTACATGTTTTTCCACAGCACTGATTAAAATATAAAAGGTAAACATTCCATTTCTGATATTTTTTAACCCTTTCCCACAAACAACATATCTACAGCAGACAACTTTGAAAACACCTACACAACAAGAGCGCCACGGAGCGAAAGCTATCACTCGTCTATTCTTCTAAGTAAAAAAAAGGAGCATTACTGAATAATTATTAAAGCCAGACTTTGAATGAAAATACTTATATTTACTAGGAATATGTGTTCCAAGTTTCATTTTCATGTTTAATGTTTTTTGATGTAAGATTAAAATTTGGGCTTACACACATGACGACGTCAAGAGTATCACAAAAGCCCACTGCACAGCTTTTTTTTCCAAAACAGACAAGCTAAAAATATGTAAATGAAAGTGTTACCATTGAATATAACCGGTAGATGAAAACATTGTAGTGATAAAAGGACAAATTGCTTATCATGAGCAATTATTCTTTTGTCACAATGTTTTCAAATTTTGTCTGCAAGTGGGAATGGGTGAACATGAATCCCATTTGTTGACATGTAAATAAGTAACCTACCTTTTCTATCATGCTGTCCACAATGAGTGGGTTCTTCAGGATATGCTGGCCAAACTCCTTGTTGAAATTGATTCCTGTAATGAAGAAAAGATGAAAACATTTACCTTTCATAGCTTTTATTAATTAACCCTTTGCATCCTTTTTCCGAGGCCATGATTTTGCAATATTCTCGCTATAAAAAAACAAGAGCTATCCGTAAGACAGTGCACTTGACTATTTCACCCCTTATTAGTTATCGAGATATGGACTCTAATGCAGTTGCATGCAAAACATTAACCAGAATTTCTTAAAGGGGGATAATTTGCATTATATGCTGGATAGAGTTATCTTACTTGCTTGATTACATAGGTGTGATAGTCGGGAAGGGTTGTATAAAGTTTCAATGCAATGCATCAAGTAGTTACTAAGATATGGTCTCTTAATGTAGTTTAACCAGAATTCAATGCAATACATCTCGTAGTTACTGAGCTATGATGAAATATATATGTACTTGCATGTATAACCGCTGACGCCGTCACCAGGGTGAGTAGAATAGTTCTCATACTTTCCGAATAGTCAATCTAATAAATATCGCACCAAGTTTGAATACGAAATAGTGATTCTTCTGGTATGATTTGTGAAAAAGCAGAATGCAACATTGGTGTATTGAAGTTATATCCCAACACATTGATGACTCGGCATGAGCTAGTAAAAAGCTGTTATTTGAATGGTTGATTTGGCTTTCACATATGGATTGAAAAGTTATCTTGTTTTAGTTCCGTTTAGTGTAACCTTTACGGTACCAACAAGAAAATATATATTTATGAGAAAAATTCCCGTCATAAACCAATGAAATTAACGATACTTCTATTGGTATTTGTAGACTTTTTGAGGCCCTTGACTTGTCTTCTACATCAATCTTCTTGTCAAACAATATAAACAGACTTCTACTGATTAACAAAAACGAATATTAACCCTTTCCCTCATACGACAATTCTGCAGCAGATGACTTTGAACATATTTTGTAAACAAGTAGTAAATCTCTTTATTACATACCTATCCAAATTTTGCATTGAAATGACATAAAATCAATATCAATTTTTAAAAAATGATAACTAACACTGTGACGATAACACTTTTAGTTTTTTTATATCATCACTAGTGATGATATCATTTTTGCCGGAACTACTATTTTTAGATTTGGAACATCTTTGGAATTTAAAGTGGGTTTAATACTAGGAATTTAAAAAAAACTGAGACCGAATACTAGGAAAATGACGTCACGTCAGCGGTTTTGACGTCACAACGCTAGTCATTTGGCGCCAAATAGAAGCAGCAGTATTTGGTTACGTAACATTCATACGCCTAAGGCCAAGTCATTTTTTTTTTTATATGTTTCTTTAAAATAAAGGGGAGATTTATTCCAGATATATCATAAATAGAATAACTAACTGCATGTTTTTGATATCGAATTTATGTCACTCGGGAACAAATGGGTAATTTGGTGTAAAATCACTCAACCTACGGTTTCGTGATTTTAACCAAATTACCCCTTTTTTCCCTTGTGACATAAATTCTATATCAAAAACATGCAGTTAGTTATTCTCTATATAATTGAATGGATAACCTATGACTAAAAGTGATAATCATTGTGGCAAAAGGCTAAAGGAGAAATTGCTCGTTTGGAGCAGTTTCTTCTTTTGTCACTATGTTTTCAAAAAGCTGTCTGCTGCAGAGGCGTCAGAAAGCGTCTATATGAGGGAATGGGTTAATCCTACAATTATAGAGATTTTTCCATATCTTTTAGTTAACATTTTCAAAGTAGTCTGGCTGCTGTATGTATGTGGAAAAGAGTTAAGACTCTAGAGTGGATATACCACATTGAGTGAAAAGCTGGACATTAAAAATGCATCAGCCAATGAGTTGGTGGGTAATATCAGACACATGGAATAGGCTAGGGTCAACTACAGTACCTATTGCACTCTTACTCACCTTTAGTCCTTCAAAGAAAGACATCGCGTATGCTCATTTTTCATTTTATGCGTCGGTTGACCAATAATGACAGATGATAAAACGAGAAACCGAAAGTCTAAATTATTTGGACTAACCTACCTTAACCCTTTCCCTCATACGACAATTCTGCAGCAGACGACTTTGAACACATTTTGTCAAATAATGGAAAATCTCTATAATGAATGGATAACCTATGACTAAAAGTGGAAAACATTGTGACAAAAGGAGAAATTGCACGTTTTGTGCAATTTCTTCTTTTGTTACTATGTTTTCAAAAAGCCGTCTGCTGCAGAGGCGTCAGAAAGCGTCTATATGAGGGAAAGGGTTAACACTTTCCCCACATACAAATGCCTCTGCAGCAGACGACTTTTGAAAACATTGTGGCAAAAAGGAGAAATCGCTCATAATGAGAAATTTCTCCTTTTGCCACAATAGTTTTCAACTCTATTTAGTAACTGAACCTTTAGTTATAGAAGTTAACCTTTTTTTTAACAAAATGTTTTCAAAGTTGTTGTATGTGGGAAAGGGTTAAATTACTTCATGTATACAGTACATATATATTAATATATAAATCGCAAACTATTTCATTCTTCATGGTGAGCGTAAATAATCTCAATGATAAAACGAATACGGACATCATTTGACTCTTGTGACTGGGGCTTGCTTGAACAACATGAGAAGATGTATGTAAATTTTGGACGAGCCGGTGATTTTCTGTTAATTTGAGACGGAATACCTTGTTTCTGTATTTCTGCATGCTGTCTAGACTTTTTCTGAACTCTCTCCTTCGGCATTTTTAAACTGTATTGATTTCTGATCAAAATATGTCAAATAAACTCGTTTCACGTGTTCGCATCGGGGTTCGCATCAAAACAAAATATCAAACGCTTTTTGTTAACCGGTAATTTTACGTTAAGGCGTGGCTATGAATATTTAACACTTTTAAAAAGTTAGCATTGTCCCTCCCTAATAATTATGGTCACTCAATATTCAAGGCTGTTTTTAATCAGAGACATATAACACATGTGTTTATATGTCTCAGTTTTCATGCGAGTTATAGGATATAATTGTATTTGATCTATATTTTATAACAGAGACATAAAGTTAGTTTTAAGTCTCTGTTTATAATTATATGACGTATACCACATTATATTCTACCACTTTGTCATTTTTAAACAAATATTAAAAGGAAAGAGGTAATCATATGTATTCATAATTGATTCCAGCCTTTATTCTAATAACTGCAACCAGATAAATATGAGCCTTCCCGCGAGAAAACCAACAGTATTGGACTCTGCGTATTGTATCGAACCAGATCAGCCTTTGAATTATTCTTTTTATTCAATTGCACCGGGGACGTAGGTAAGATACGTTCCTTATTGCATGAGTCATTTACATTTAACTTCAAAGAACAGCAAAACAAAAGAATATATTATTATATAGTTTGCATTGTCCTTGAAATAACTTATCATGTAGTTCATGTAGAATTAGAAACCTGATAAGTTGTTTTATGACTTATAAGCATTTATGCTTTTATTGGTCCTTTTATTATTTGTTTTCCCATATTTGAATTATGTGATTTCTATTTAATACAAGACTGTTTTTATTGTTTATTCTACTATTGTATATACTTTTGTTGTACATAAAAAATTGTTATTATGATTTGTTCAATGTTGTTAGTCCGACGAAAAATAAACCGGTCTACGAATTCACCATCAACCTTTCCCTACACGATGGTTTCCCATCATAGCTATCGTAGTGGGTTCACGTGGCAGGCATACCTGTCGACTATATAACTTGACATCAGTTGTAGATGTAGTGGTACATTTCAGCTCGCCAAATTGAAATTAGCAACTAATATACTTTCCCACTTTTCGAGATCAAATATTCAGCGCGACAAAGCGATATTAAACGCTTAAAATTTCATTTTTCGTGTTGCTTCCAAGTCGACAATTCGATGGCGGAAACAGAATTCCTTAGTATTCGGATGGTAGCCAATCCAATGAAACTTTTGCCACAATGTTTTTAACTTTTTCCAGTAATTCTGCTTTCAGTTTTAGACGTTTCCCATATTTTTGGCAAGATGTTTTCAATGTCGCCTGCTGCAGATTTGTTGTTTGGAGGAAAGGGTTCAAGGTTGAATTGTCATTTCGCTTATTTACGCGATATTGTCTTTGAAGGACACTACATGTGTGAATTGTGGTGTATTTTATTTATTTTGAATAGATACCTAAAATAACTATTTTTTAGGTCTCTGTTATTTTAGGTTTCCGGTCTCTGATTTGACTTTTGATGAGTGTTTCACTAACTTTTGTAAATATTTATTGAAAATATGATATATTTATGTCCTTAATGTCTTTGTATTAATTACAATCGCCAATAAGCTATATACAAACTATAAAATAAGAAACTGCCAAATCAATAACTAACGTGAGGCTTTTTGTTCAACTTGTGGCTTGGTTTTTTTAGAGACGTATACATACTTTTATGTTTTGCACAGGGAAATATTTCACTTCTAAGGATGGACCGAGGGCAGGAGAACTAGTATGTCCTGCAGGGGCGTAGCTCCCTTTAGGCACTGTAGGCACGTGCCTACACATTTTTTCTAAAAATGCCCCAAAATGCAGCTGCGGCGATACACATCTGCGTAATGTATCGACCAGATCAGCCTGCGCTGTCCGCGCAGACTGATCCGGCGGACACATTCCGTCTAAGGGGGTATATATAGAGTAGTGATTCCTGAAACAGAAAATCCACAGGAGGCGAAAAGTATATATCCGGGTACGCCTGTGTGGCATGCTTAGGCTGATCCGGGTCGATACTTTACGCAGAGTCCACAATGTTGATTTTCTCACGAGATGGCCTACACATTGATTATTGCCAAGCTACGCCCCTGCCATGTATAAAATACCAAGAATGAGTTAAACTGAAAAAGGGGCATTTAGTAATGCCATAACTATTTTACATGGTAAAAGATCAGTATATAAAATATATATAAACTTTTTTGACTGTAGGCATTTATATGTCTCTGACTAAATCTATTTACTTAACAGAAACTCGTAAGGGGGTTGTTCGCCGAATTTACCAATCAAAGTACAGCTTTAAAAAACACACATAATTTAAAACGATGTGGGAAAAGAAAAACTGAAGAATATGATGCCTTCAACCATGTTTACAAAGGTCATTTGTATTATGGACTGTGTAAAAAAAGAAGAAGTGCTCTAAATATGAGCGAACCCATTAGAAAACACGCAATGTGGTCAAATTTGACATTTTCACTTCTTTGCATTTTTAGAATTTATAAGCTTTTACCAATAACATGATACCCATTTTATGGTAATGTGATAATGAGTCAAGAAATTACTTGTTAACACATCTTGTTTTTTCAAGAGCAAATGTGAATGTTTTTTATTTAGCTGTGCATGATATAAGTTTAGTTACAGCAAACGTAGTGTGAAATAAAGACTGGCATCTTATGTCTGTGCCGTGGTAATTGCACAAGTAAGCACCTTATACAATTGTCCACTAATACGCACGTATACCATTGCATTTAATTACAAGCAAGGACAAACTATACATGCTGGTCTAATTATTCAGTATGGGGTCTTGACTCCTAGGCTCAAGTACTGCTTGTCAGTTCAGGCCCTGGACTGGCAGGCCTAACGCTATGTTACATATATGTTATTAAAAATATTTCTTGAAACCAGCACCTGTGTTTGACTGCTATTATACCACAGTAGTGTGTGATAGCAACTTAAAAGTTGGGTTTACGATATATTCTAGTCGAGATCATATGGCCGGTTAAAACAACTTTGAACCGTTGAAGACAAAATGTGAGGATGTAAACAATGTTTATATAAAATAAAACATGTAATAATGAAAACAGTAATAGTCTAAATCATTGTTTCGGTTGGCTCTGGATATGTAACGTCTTTTGATTGGTTTCAGACATTATCTCTCCCCACGCTACACCATCCACATGTCTGACGCTTAATAGTACTTGGCCTTGGTTGGGAAAGACCTCGGGTAGAACATCAGGAGCGAATGAATGTCCCGGATGACATCCCGTAGCATCTATACACTGATCTCTACATCATCAGGAAACTTCTTAACCCTTTCCCACATATAGACGCTTTCTGACGCCTCTACAGCAGACGACATTTGAACACATTGTGATAAAAGGAGAAATTGCTCATAATGAGCAATTTCTTCTTTTGTCACAATATTTTCACTTCCTTTAAGGAATTATACCTTCATTTCTAGAGATTTTTCTGTGTTTCTGCTAAGATGTTTTTAAAGTCGTCTGCTGCATATTTGTTGTTCGTGGAAAAGGGTTACCAACGCGACGGAGTCTGAGTGTCTAATTGAACATTTAAGTCTTTATATTTTAGCTTTACCTTACCTTATTGCAGAGGGCATTTGACACAAATGAAACAGGCGTCTTTTGAAAAGATGGTTGAGAACGGAGAAAATTTCAGGTCCCTTTCAACTTATCTTTCCGTCTTTGTGAAAATGCTTCACATCTTTCGACATCGTTTGTCACAGTTTTTGGCATTTTTTCTTGCAATAAATCGAACAGAGTAGTTCATATTGAATATGACAGCGGACTCAGACCATGAAACTATACTGGTTACTTGTATTTTCGGGCTCACCGCCATGTATGGATATTCCCCCATTGGAGCTCTTGATTACATAATTGTTTGTTTGAAGTTTGTCACCGCTTTCAACAATTCTTCCGTTACATCGCGGCGTTTCCTGGATAAGATGCCAGTTATACTGGTCCATTCATCCCATCACCAGCCAGTCAGTCGTAATGCTTACGCCACAACCGTGAGTGCTTTAAGGAGGCAAAGTCATTACTATCGTTGTTAAAGTATTTGGTATGACCAGGTCGGGCATCGAACCCGCGACCTCTCGTATCCGAGGCGGACGCTCTACCACTACACTACCGGGGCAATTCTCCGGGTAACAGGGATAGCGTTACGAATGCTTAACCCTTTCCCTCGTATAGACGCTTTCTGACGCCTCTGCAGCAGACGGCTTTTTGAAAACATAGTGACAAAAGAAGAAATTGCACAAAACGTGCAATTTCTCCTTTTGCCACAATGTTTCCCACTTTTTGTCATAGGTTATCCATTCAATTATGGAGATTTTCTCTGTTTTGACAAAATATGTTCAAAGTCGTCTGCTGCAGAATTGTCGTATGTGGGAATGGGTTAAGATAAGTTTACCAACAGCGCAGCTGGTTATTTATCCCGTCTATTGTACCTTTTCGCAAGAACGGATTGATGTTATAATGTAGTAGGCTCACTGCAGACGTGTTAGTTTATTTGTTGAGCGGTGGTTTATAAATGCCATTTTCAACAGTATTAAATAGTTTCCTTTATATTCTACTTGTTTACCCGTATCATTTATGTTGATACTGATTCATCAGATGCAATGATTTTTCTTGCAACCAGTATATTATGGGAAAGTTAAAGTTTTCATAATAAGCTGAACATTTATTAATCAGATGTTGTTTGTTTTTTTATCCAATTTCTAGAAATCACGTGATACTGGGACTACTTTGTGTGTATTCATTAGATCATGCCATGGAAACATGCTCTAATCGAATAAATACAAAGAAGAAATGCCACCATGTTTAGGAAGATATCAGTCGTCAAATCTCAGTTATTTCCTCCTTATCATGAGTTTGTAAACAAATGGTCCGAGAGACATACACTAGCAAAAGACATCAGAAACTAAGTTGTTTTCGTTTTAATTGCATATCAATATACTTAAATAATAAAAATACAAATTGAAAAGCATAAATTTATATTTTACAAAACACATTGAAACTAACAATCTAGATACCCGGAAAGCTCACCCACACCTCGTGCACAGGTGAGCTAAAACAACGATTATTACATCTAACACAACTATGCATTTTTCAAAACACGGCGGTTGGTATACATGTTGCCAATTGTGTGTTTTGAAGCGTCTACTTCTTAATATACGTTCGTGTTAGTATTATCGTGTGGAGGTCCTTTTTCTAAAACTTGTCACGCTAGCACAAACATTGTAAATTGTAAATAGAGCCATTTTAGAATTGGCTGTAGTAGTTGTGTATGTACTTTTTTTTTATAAATAGTTAAACATTAAAGTAACCGAAAAAATATTTTATGTTGCAAGTCTTGAAGACCAATAGAATATTACTTCCTCGACTTCTGATATAACTTCATTGGACTAGGCGTGGGGAACTGATAATTGTCTTGCTAACGACTCGACAGATAAAGTTGTTTACCGACGTAGTATTCTCTATATATTCGCAAGTGTAACCATACCCTATTGAGTCGAAAGTCAAATAATAACTACAACTCGTAAATGTTCTAAATATAAAATAAATTAGTAATGATGAAAGCAATATAATGAAAGGATTTCGTCCAGGAATAAGACAACACAAGAAAGCTGATCGCATTAATGACCATGGTTAACCTTGGTCAGAAATAAACAGACTCAATTTTTTGTTTTTCAAAGATTCAGCTACCATAAGTAAATAATTGATTAGTTGCCCACTGTATGAGAGAATAAGGAATGAGAGAATTGTAAATAATATGTAAAATCTGTACAGTGTGCGATGGGTAGACCCCGACCCATAACATACTTATTTACGGGGAAATAAATGGGTTACCAATGGTAATTGAAAAAAAAAAAAAAAAAAAAAAAAAAAAAAAATAAACAGACTCTGACGACAATTTGGAAACATTTCATAAAAAAGTTAAAATACATTCTTGGAATTTTTTTCTTCACAGTGTTTTCTCCGTTGTCTCTAAATAAATCATACATATCTGGCAATGTTGTTTGTCGGGTAGGTGGGTGGGTGGCGGTCTGATTTACTCTACGTGAATGGATCAGACACTGGTAAAAAGACGTTAAACAAAAGGGGATACACTAATAGTTGTATGTCAAAAGATACATCTCTGACTAAACTGTGAGGACGAACATGCTCGCCCATGTCGTCACTGTACGCAGATGTACGTAAATAGTTAGAAGCCGCCGCTATTATGCTAATGTATACAGATGTACCATCCATTTTGAATGGAGTTGTTGCCACATACGTATTACGCGACCACATTGACCTGATTCTGACCTTTATGCAAAGTTATTAATTATCATGACGTATATATATTGTCATCGAAACCAAAAACAATGGATGATTCGTTCTAGCAAAAAAACAACAACAAAAAACACGAACATTTTCCCACATACACCTATTTTTCAGTAGACAGCTTTGAAAACATATTTGCAAACATATAAAACAATCTCTGTAAATGAAAGTATAATAGAATATAGTTGAAGACATTGTAGCAAAAGGAGAAATAGCTCATAATGAGCAATTTCTCCATTTCTCAAAATGCTTTCAAAATAGATATGCTGCATCAACACGCTTCTATACGAGTGAAAAGGTTAAACACAATTTTGATGAAAGCACATCTGCATTATATTGATATACTTTTGATAAAAGGTCAGTATCAGTTTAATTTAGTCGAGTACTACGAGTCGTATTAGGTGATTGATTTATCCTTTACTCGATACGGACGATATTTATCGCTTTTGCAGCACACAACTGTTGACTTTGAAGACAAACGTGTCATCTTTTGTATAGTCATTTCCTGCCGGATTTATGAGTTGATCCCTTCAATAAAAAATAGACATAGAAATAGGCACAACCTGCTCTTTGTATCCACGCAGTCTGATCTAGATCTACACTGTTCGCAAATTATTTACAAAGACTTTTTAAGCTTTTGGTGAGTTGTGTAGATTTCGATAAAACTGAACAGATACACTTGCTGATCTGAGCCTGCAATATTCCCAAATGCGAAAGGACTCCTTTGTGTAACGTGGTCTCAATATCATTATGAGTTGTGTAACCAGTTCCTTTTCTTGCTTATTGCTGGGTTAGTTTAAATGATGACATGTAGCAACACCGCCAAATGATGTGTACTAGTAGCTTTTAAATGTAAGCAACAATATCAACAATTCAGATGGGCGTTATGGCCTTTCTTTTGGATACACTTGTGTACAGAAATAGCGATATCGTGCTATTTTCTAACTCGCTGAGCCACTTAAGGCCAAACACAACGTCTCTAATGTTTTATGTATGTCCTGTAGACTCACCATTGTGTCCCAATGTTGTTTGGGAAAATAAGGCATCCTTGGTGCACCAATTCTGTTATATGTCACTTCCGTGTTTGTGACTTGTTCTATCAGGTGGATTCATTTCGTTCATTCAGTTTTGATACCGTTTACTCTGTGCTATTACATTTTCCATTAAAAGATCGTCTTCGAAAACTGTTTGCAGTTGAATATTGTAGCCTTGACTTATTGCCGCGAATAACCGCACTACATCTTTCATAATCGTATAGTCCCTTTTGTATCGCTCCGCGTTATTTATCATAGCTTCTATGGTGGGTAGAACCACGGGGATTAGTGTGTTATTCGTTTTTCTCTCAAGTGCGCAACACAAGTGTCGAAACACACCGAACATCTTTTGTTCTAGGGTTCGTGTTTCGTTGAAATAGTTCGGAGAGAAAATCGACGCTTCTTCATCTCGTCTTATTGTGTCAACGAATTCAATGGCGGACGCTACTCTCTCATAGTCCTCTAACAGGTGGCCTAGAAACTGTAAAACAAAATAAAGGAATAATGTTACAGAACTAAGAAGGATCGGGTCAGACAAAGGCCGATCAGGGAAGACTGGTTAGCGTCGGGGATTTGGAACCGGGCGTCCCGGGTTCGAGTCCCAGTCGTCGCGGTGGTCATGGTAAAATTGCCCTTGGGCAATGCACGTTTTCTAGCCTAGAACTTGTATGTTTTACCAAGGGATCATGAATAAGTGAACTGATATAACTGAAACAAGAGCGCCCCAATCGAACGCCAACGCTTTCGAAAAAGGGGTAAAATGAATAATTACTAAAGCCAGAGTTATGTGACTTGATATAGACATGCGTATTGTACCTAGGAACATGTATACCAAAAGTCATTGGAAAATGTTGAACGGGTTTGTAAGACGCTTTCTGACGCCTCTGCAGCAGACGGCTTTTTGAAAACATAGTGACAAAAGAAGAAATTGCACAAAACGTGCAATTTCTCCTTTTGACACAATGTTTACCACTTTTATTCATAGGTTATCCATTTAATTTTAGAGATTTTCCAATTTTTGACAAAATATGTTCAAAGTCGTCTGCTGCAGAATTGTCGTATGAGGGAAAGGGTTAAATGTTTAGTTATGAGATAAGTTAAAGTTTTGTGACGACGACGACGACGCCAAGGGTTATTTCCTTCGAAAAAACGGACGAGCTAAAAATGTCCAAATAAAACTAATCGCTTGAATATATTTCATCCCATACACAATTATTGTAAGAATATAGAGATACGTTTGTTTGGAACAAACAACGAAAGTAAGACTCTTCCTGATTCTGAAGCCGTATAACGCATGACATATCTGAACGTACTTTCCGATACAAGTTTAACCCTTTTCACACTAACACATGATAACTTACGCATACTGACGCGTATGCAGCAGACGACTCTCGAAAACATTGTGGCAATAGAAGAAATTGTTCATGCATGAGCAATTTCTTCTTTTGTCACTATGATTTCAAATCAATTTAAAATATAAACATCTTTCAGTTATAGAGATTGTCAATATATTTACTTAAATGTTTCAAAGTATGCCGTCTGTGGGATAGGACGTATAATCCGTTTACATCCCTTGCTGTTACCTATGGTGGCATATTACTGCCGTAAGATAACCAGTTAGTGTTTTGTAAATATTAACTGGTTATCTAGTTAGGGTTTGCGAATTTCACTTAATAAGTAACATACTAACTAGTTAACTAGATAAGATTCGTGTTACCACTTATTTGATATTCTCGAAACGTAAGACGAAAACAGGCGTGAAAGTGCCCAGAACTGCCACCAGTTACCTTTTCTTGCTGTAAAATAAGACTTAAACGACCATTAACGTACAACTGAAATCCTATCTAGTTAACCACTTATTATGTCACATACTAACTGGTTAACTAGATAACATTCGTGTTACCAGTTATAAATAGATACTGCGGATGTCCTTCGTATTTTTCCGCTATGGAAGTTGCGAGTTAATTTAGGAAAAATACGAAGGACCTCCGCAGTATCACTAACGTACAACTGCAATCCTATCTAGTTAACCACTTATTATGTCACATACTAACTGGTTAACTAGATAACATTCGTGTTACCAGTTATAAATAAATACTGCGGAGATCCTTTGTATTTTTCCGCTATGGAAGTTGCAAGTTCATTTAGGAAAAATACGAAGGACCTCCGCAGTATCAATAACGTACAACTGAAATCCTATCTAGTTAACCACTTATTATGTCACATACTAACTAGTTAACTAGATAACATTCGTGTTACCAGTTATAAATAGATACTGCGGAGTTCCTTTGTATTTTTCCTTTGGACAGTTATCGATCCAAGGGAAAAACACAAAGGACCTCCGCAGTATCTATTTATAACTGGTAACACGAATCCTATCTAGTTAACCACTTAGTAATAGATACTGCGGAGGTCCTTTGTATTTTTCCTTTGGATAGTTATCGATCCAAAGGAAAAATACAAAGGACCTCCGCAGTATCTATTTATAACTGGTAACACGAATCCTATCTAGTTAACCACTTAGTAAAAGATATTGCGGAGGTCCTTTGTATTTTTCCTTTGGACAGTTATCGATCCAAAGGAAAAATACAAAGGTCTCCGCAGTATCTATTTATAACTGGTAACACGAATATTATCTAGTTAACCAGTTAGTATGTGACATACTAAGTGGTTAACTAGATAGGATTCGTGTTACCAGTTATCGATCACGCGTTTATTGCGCAATACACGCGTGATCGATAACTGATAACACGAATATGTTTCAGTTGTAAGTTAATGCTCGTGTAAATCTTATTTTACAGCATGGTAAGGTAACTGGTGGCAGTTCTGGGCACTTTCATGCCTGTTTTAGTCTTACGTTTGGAGAATATCAAATAAGTGGTAACAATAATCCAATCTAGTTAACTAGTTAGTATGTTACTTATTAAGTGAAATTCGCAAACCCTAACTAGATAACCAGTTAATAATGTACAAAACATTAACTGGTTATCTTACGGCAGTAATATGCCACCATAGTTACCCGGTTTGTACCGACATAGGGCATAAATAACTACCATTAACCAGGAAGCAGATGTAAATGACAACAACTGTCTATGTTCATATCTATTTGTGTGTTTGAAAGTTTGTATGTACAAGATGGACATTTTGTCTTTTGTAAATGACATCTTGAATCTTGATTCATAACATCGTCACCAGTTAGATGTCATTTTTTAAATGAGCTGATTCAACTGTTACCGGTATGCCTATACTCGGGTTTATTTTTTGCTTTGTTATGTTTGTTTGACGCCACTTTCAACATTATTTCAGTGATACCACGTCGTTTCCTGAGTAAGTAACCGGTCATTCTGGATAATTTAGCCTAACACCAGCGAGTCAGTCGTTATGCTAACCCCCCACAATCCTGAAAGCCAAGGCGGGAAGGTCGTTATTACCATTCTGTTTAACCCTTTCCCTCATACGACAATTCTGCAGCAGACGACTTTGAACGTAATTTGTCAAAACATAGAAAATCTCCATAATTGAATGTTTAACCTATGACGAAAAATGGAAAACATTGTGGCAAAAGGAGAAATTGCACGTTTCTTCTTTTGTCACTATGTTTTCAAAAAGCCGTCTGCTGCAGAGGCGTCAGAAAGGGTATATATGGGGGAAAGGGTTAAGTACTTGGTGAGACCCGACCCAGGATCGAAATCTGCGAGCTCCCGCATCCGGGGCGGTTTTTGATATTAGATGAGATTTTATATATTTGAACCGGTATCTAGCAAAACGTACAAGCAAGTTGGCGTTCCTGAACTTGCCAACTTGTACATTTTCTCACGCGTTGGCTCAATCATATTCATAAACAAATTGTCAGAGGCCGATCTTGGTCTTAAAACGTACGCAAACGGTGGTAATGGATGCTCGGTGAGTGTAAGTTTGAAGAAAATCTGTGATTGGATATTTTCTTTTGAATCAGCTAGCACATCCACGCTATATATATATACTCGGTGTGTTAGGGACATTTGAATACCACCCTGATGTTAACCCTTTCCCTCATACGACAATTCTGCAGCAGACGACTTTGAACATATTTTTTCAAAACATAGAAAATCTCCATAATTGAATGGATAACCTATGACAAAAAGTGGAAACCATTGTGGCAAAAGATAAAATTGCACGTTCTGTGCAATTTCTTCTTTTGTCACTATGTTTTCAAAACGCCGTCTGCTGCAGAGGCGTCAGAAAGCGTCTTTATGTGGGAAAGGGTTAACCTTGCCATTCTGATGCCTCTGCAGCAGACGACTTTTGAAAACATTAAGGCAAAATGTGAAATTGCTCATAACGAGCAATCTTCCTTTTGCCATATATAGTTTTCCAATTTTCTTCTTTTTCAATAATTTTGCTTTCATTCTTAGAGATTTTCACTGAGGTTTGCCTTCGTGCTTTTCAAATTCGTCTGCTACAGATTTGGTGTATGTGGGAATGGGTTAACGGTTGTAGTATACCAACTTACCTCCGTATTTTGATCTAGAACATGTGAGTCTGGAATTCCGTTCACTGTATTATTATCTAACTCTTCCCTCATAATCAAGCTCTGAATCCTCTCTAAAGCCTGAAAATAATTATAAAAAATATCTAGAGCGCCGTTTAGCGATCGCCAACACTGGTCTGTTTGTTCATGAATTTCTAAGTCCAAATAGGGGCATAACTGAATGATCATTAAAACCAGAGTTATGGCATTGGTAATGGCCCGTTCACACATAGCTACGATCTTACTACGATGATGCCGATATGCCCTGACCTGAAAAATGTACCAAATCGGGACGAGATCGGCATCAAAAACTTGAAAGTTGTTGAATACCTTCTCGGAAAGCCTGTGAGAGGCTTGTACTACGATTTCTACACGACTATATCGTTTCCCGTACGTTTCTATACGCTTACATCACAATTACACCGCGACCATCGTCGCTCATGCGTCTTCGGTACGATGTACAAGACCGTAATACGTTGGTAAACATGTACGATAATGGTACGATTTAATGTGATGCGTATATAAATCTATATATAATACGTTGGTAAACATGTACGATCATGGTACGATTTAATGTGATGCGTATATAAATTGAGTAGTTTCGAATAATCTTTTAATACACTCAAATTTGATGCCGATTGTACTAAGATGCCATTACGACTGCAGATCTCATCACGATGATACCTCGATGTTTCTACGATTACGCCGTTTTTATTACGTTCGTACACCGCTATTACTGCGACTCTTTTCAGCCACGATCCTGCTACGCTTATTTTGAAAATGTTCAAATTTTGAAAATGTTCAAAATAACCGTGGCGAGGTCGTGAAACTTCCAGACCTACGCGATTTCCCAACGACCCAACCACGTTTATGAAGATCCCACGATTGCTCCTCGACTGGTCACGATTTGGGACCAATTTTAGATCGTAGTAGAAGCGGGGCCTATGTGTACATAAAGTACATAAAGACATGCGTATTGTTTCTATGGACATATGTACCACGTTACATTTTAATATGTAAATGAAACTGTTTTTGAATTATGATGTAAGGTTAAAGTTTTGTGACGACGACGCACAGGACGACGACGCACAGGGTAACGACGCCAATGGCATCACAATAGCGCCCGACTTTTTTCTGCGAATAACAAGCGAGTTAAAAATAAACCTTTTATCGACCTTATCATTTTTTAAGTCTGCAACTGACATTATAAATCTTTATCATTCGAAATTTATAACATAAATTATGTTGTAGTGTTCGTTAAGCATTAATAAATGAACTACGCACTATGTTAACCAAAATCAGATTGCAAGAAAGTGATGTGTGATTTTAATAAATATTGACTTTTAAATACTTTATTTAAGAATCACGTAAATCGCGCATTTCAAATGCAGTCTAGTTCACGTTTAGCAATACATTGACTCATAGTTTAAATGTATTCAGTATGTACATTAAATGCATTTTCTCAAGTGTGTAGCTGTTACAGCACACAGGTCGTTTCGGTAAAAGGTGGCAAACAAAGTATCTAACGATCAATCCTTTGAGTTCGCTCTTATTAAAAACGTTGACTCGAACATGTGAGAGTTCGAATATATTTTTTAACTCGAACCATTTGGTGGAACGGATTTATTGCTATCTTTATGAGTTTATAACTGACTTACATTCATATTAAACACTTAAGTATACATGAATTTAGAAGCTGACAATACATTAAGAAAATCAACCATTGTATTGTATTGTATTGTATAAATCGAGATATATATTGAACACGTCGATAACTCGAAGTAGTATGGTTCTCTTTCAACATCGCGAGTCCCCACGCATTGTGATATGCATTATCAGTGTTAACAGTGGAGGACAGTGGAAGAGCGTCGAACACTCGTACCAAACGTCCCGGGGTTGAATCCCGCGATGAACAGGTTCGACCTCAGGGGATTTTTACACACAAACGGCGCGATTACTGGTTAAGTCTCAAGGAAGCACACATCGAACATGATTAAAATACGCTGATTGCTTGTTTGGCAATCGATGTTAAACTATTGTTAAAATCGACATTTGGAAACACAATGATAAATAATACGAATAAGATTGATTGATTGATTGATTGATTGATTGATTGATTGGGGTTTAACGCCGTTTTTAACAATTTCTCAGTTATATCACGGGGGCCAGTTCACCTACTCATGCATTTCCTGGTTTTCTCACACCAGTTATCCACATAACAATCCTCCCAAGCAACTGGCTGCTTTTCCACATAGACTTAGCCCATTTGTGGAAGACGAACGAATAAGGTAGAAACACGGGTAGTAATGACGCTTTCTAATATTGGCCTGATCCAGTAAAGACAAGAACTTATTTTCTCTGCGTCTTTTCTACTTTTGTCACTTTTCCATGGTTAATTAGAATCTGCACATTTATCGTAATAACTTCCGTTCATTAACATCGTATACTAAAACACCAGTTTCGAGTCAAGAACTTAAAGTACTGGCCATGTTTACGAAATAGTAAGGGGTAGCGTGCTTTTGACAACTACTTAGGGACACGTTAGGGAGCGGGAGCAGGGGGTCAGCAAATGTCCTTAACCCTTTCCCTTATATAGACGCTTTCTGACGCATCTGCAGCAGACGGCTTTTTGAAAACATAGTGACAAAAGAAGAAATTGCACAAAACGTGCAATTTCTCACAATGTTTTCCACTTTTAGTCATAGGTTATCCATTCAATTAAAGAGATTTTCTATTTTTTGACAAAATATGTTCAAAGTCGTCTGCTGCAGAATTGTCATATGAGAGAAAGGTTTAATCCATGCCAGAATAAATAAGGGTATTACTGTACTAAAATCATATTTACATATCTATTTCGAAGCCGTTCTGCATCTATCTTTACTTCCATTGCGTGAATCTTTAAACTGTTCGCTATAATGACGTCATCTTCGAAGGCCAAATGGGAACCAGTCAAGGTTAATGGTCTTGACTCCGAAGGCCGGGAACCAGAACAGCAACGTTGTAGACTCAAGCCTCTTACCGGAAGTGTCGTCACGGGAGTAACGTAGACATATACAAGGTACAGAGAGTTGACTGAAACTGTAAGAAATACAAGACTTGAGAACTCTGTATGAGTGTATTCAACAACAGCGAGAGTTCACACCAGAACATACAGACGTCGAACCGTCGCCTTCCTAATGGACAGTCATTTCGTAATGAACTGGATACCAGTGCTTTCTGTTTGGCGGATAGGGGTCTCATTGCAGTGGTTATAGCTCAGAATTGTGAATTTCATGAATGAATGAATACATGAAATGATTAATGAGTATATGAATGAATGAATGAATGAATCATTCAATCAGCCAACCGATCACCAATTCATCTTTTTTTCTATAATCAGTTGCTTTCTCATAAACTGTTGAACTAGATAACATTCATAACATTTTAAATACCTAACTTTCACACAAGATGAATACTACCTCACTTATCTATTCTAAGGTATTCGTCGTGTTCGAGTGGTTAGCGTTAGAGATCTGGGACCGTCATGGTGGAGTGTCACTGGAAAATTGATTGATTGTTTGGTGTTTTACGCTGCTATCAACACTTTTGCAGTTATATCACGGCGTTTCCAGGGTAGGCTACCATTAGAGTTACCATTAGTACTGGTCCATTTATCCTGACACCAGCCAGCCAGTCGTTATGATAACCTCACAGTACTGAGCGCCAATGCGGGTAACTATTACTACCATTTTAAAGTCTTTGGTTTGACCCGGCCGTGGATCGAACCCACTACCTCGGGAATCTGAGGCAGATGCTATACCACAACCCGTCATTGAGGAAGGCACGTTTCCTAACCTAGAACTGTTACCCAGGGATCATGAATAAGTATGTTATAGCTGTAATTTGACTGAATTACAATTAAAAACGGCATAAAAAGTTCACTGCTTTTTTTTTTATATCTTCTAATGATATAATATTTTATGTAAAACACCAAGCAGTTTTTAAAATATTATTTAAGATTTAAAATGTAGTTACATGTGTTTTGTGCTTCATAGCGTTCAGAAAACTACCGCGGTAAACTAGCATAAGGAAACAAATATAGCAATCACATTACAGCTACCTTCAAAGTATTTTTAAGTATAGACTTTTTATTTTACGTCAATACATCAAATGATACTACCAAGTCAGATCACGAACAGGTAAACTTGACAGCGATTGGTTGATCTGGAATCCTTTGTTGTTATTGGCTGCTTCAATGTCTTTGACGAATAAGGAATAAGGAAGTTTAAAAGGACTTTCAAAACATTCTGTCAAATTATAGCAGTTCTGGGCTTTCTTTACGACTAATTATTTCAAGATAGACGATCGTCTTTAATTTCCTTCAGACATTAGAGACGAATATAACTGTTTTCCCTTACACTTAATTTTGCAAACGAGAATCCACCTTGACCGATTGCTTAGCGTCTGGGATCTGGAACGGGCGTTCCTGATTCGATCCTAAGCCTCGGCGCGGCGGTCATGGTGGTTTGTTAACCCAGGGATCATACATAAGCTATCTGTCATCATGATATAACTAAAATAATGTTGGAAACGGCGTACAACCAAAATAATGCAATTTAAGCATATCATAACATTGATATTCAAAAAACCACCGTATGCATTATGCATATGCTAGTAGCAAATATTTTTTGCATGGAAATGTCCTCCTTTTTATCTGCTTAACCATTTCCCATAAACAGATGCTTCCTGACAACTCTGCATCAAACGAATTTTATAACATTGTGGAAAAAAGAGCAATTTCTCCCTTCGCCACAACGTTTTCTATGCAATAATCAAGCTTTAATTCGTAAAGATTGCCCATAGTTTTGTTCAGATGTTTTTAAAATCGTCTGCTGTAGGTTTGTCATTAACTATTGTGTTTACAGTACATGAGTAAAATAGCCGACCAATACCGATCTCTGATGAATATCGTCGGATGGATATACCGGTTTATAAATATAGACCTCGTCCGGAAATCGCCGAACTCATATAAGCCGCTAAAACAGTATTTCAAGATTCAGCAAACTGTAGCGCTAGCAAATCCACCAAATAACCAATTCCAAATAAATAACAACTTTTTAAGTTTTAACCCCTTCCCACATTCAGACGATATATACTTTTGATAAATAACGACCTCGTCCGGAAATCGCCGAACACATTTAAGCCGCTAAAACACATAATTATACTTTCATATATTGAGAATATTCATAGTTTTGCATATATGTATTCTAAGAAGTCTGCTGCATAACTGTATTTGGTTTATTGTGACCTTTACCAACAGTATTATCTGTAGCATTGTAATTCTTGCTACACCCCCTCGTACTGAGAAAACACGACCATAATAAACCATACCAGGGTCCAATTCTACCATGACTATTTTATTTGAGAACCAAGGTCAAGGGATGCTTGTAGATCATATATCATATAAATGATATAATTATTATAACAGTTCATAATACAATTAATAATTTATTAGGATACACTCCATTCGTTTAAGCAATATTTATCTCTTTTTTCCATTCGTGGCTATTTTCTCAATACATTTTGTATATTTATTTACGCCGCGTGGAAGCGCGGCGTCAGTTTGGGATAGGTTTTAATTTTGTACGTAATCGAAAAAGAAGCAACCAACATTATTATTGTTAAGAAAAACTCTGTTTTATGGTTGGAAAAAAAAAAAAAAAAAACCTTTATGAATCATGATTTAAGAAACAGCAAGATACAAAATACGTATGTCTTCTACCGTTATTACAAAACTTTATTTTTTAAAAAAATAGTTTGGTATACGACCCGATTCATCAAAGCCCAGAAAAAAGAATTTGAGATGTTTTTGCCTATTTACAATATTGAGATTTTTAAATAAATGGGTAATCTTTAAAAAATCAATAATGATTCATTTTAATTACTTTTATATTACAGTATAATTATAGAAACTGTAAAAACAACGTTAACCCAACTATGCAATAGGCAGGGCCGTAACGTGACCCATTTTATTATTTGTAAATGCAGCATGTTATCGCTTGGCGATTTTGGTCATTCTTATTTAATAGACAACAAGGTGTCATCGATTCCCATAGAGTAATTAAGTTGTCTCTGCTTCCTTCCGTTATGAATACTTCGCTGTTATCACGATTTCATCCGATTTCTAAAATTCATTGGATTCGTACCCGGTTTTTCATGTTTCGTTCGAGATGAACGATTCGTACCAACTGGTTTTCGCTCTTTGGGAACTGACTTGACCATTTTCTTTTGTTTATTTTTTAGTTTTCTACTGGCATGTTCAAAACGATTAAAGTGACATTACAAAAAAAAAAATAACTTAATAAACGATTAAAAGACATTACAAACAAACAAAACAGACTTAAAAACTCTGGCTATATTTTGGCTATACATGTGAACTTTCATAATGCTCAATCTTGATCATAAATATCGGTTTTTTTAAAATTACATCGTATCTTTTGTTTATATACTCCCGTTTTTGATATCATACTTCTACTAAACTGGAAGGAGAATAGACTTCCTCCTCTCCTTACAAAGCTTGTGTCACACTTAACTTATAACTAGAGGCAATAAACCTTAATATAGGTTAATATTTAAGCACCTATGTTTTTTTTTTATCTAATTGATCTAGTTAGAGGATTTAAAACAGTTTGAGAAACTTCAGCTTTATATAGTTGCAGTGAATGTTAAGCAAACTGTCAACCAAATGGTTTCAGGACTAAAATTGTCATTTGTTGGCCCAAAACTCCTAGCCGAAACGTCGAGCCCCCCCCCCCCCCCCCCCCCAATAAAGTCCCTAGGCCGAAACGTCCGGGCCAACATGTCGATGGCCAAAACGTCCTGCATGCGTTTCCTAGGTAAATTACCTGCCCTATCAGTAAGGTTGTTCTACAAAGCGATCCGGCTCTTTTATGTAAACTAATAAATGCGCAAACGAGCCACAGAGCGGGCCAGATGACACGCCCAATAGAATACCCAATACAAGTTTGGGGTCATACCTAAGCATCGATTAGTTTTAACTTCTCTATTTCAAATAGATGGCGAAACAACTTTCAGCTTATTTTAATTGCGCTTGATGTCTTCAACAGGGATCATTTGACCCATGCATTGCATACACTCAGCAATTGGTATCACAATCGTTACATTGAAAGCACATTTTGCACATTTTTCATGATGCAGTTTTGGTTAATAGTTATTTATGGGTAGAGAACAATAACTGTGCAAGCTGATCCCGACATCTAGACAGCGGTGCAGTAGTAGAGCGTCGGCTTCTCGTTTCAAAGGTCACCGGTTCGAAAACAGTGATTAGCCGGTTCTTCTGTTTATAATTGTTTACACAAAGTCACAAACGTCGGGAGTACAGGTAAATACATCAAACCTGATTAAGATAAACTGACAGCTTGTTTCGCATATTCGATGTAAAATAATAAACAAAATAAACTCTAACTTAAACTTGTAAGTCGCATTTATAGCAGGATAATTGTTTGGTGTTTTATGCCGATTTCAACAGTTTTTCAGTTATATCACGGCATTTCCTGGGTCAGTTACCAGTACTAGTGGTCCATTTATCATGACACCAGCCAGTCAGTCGTAATGCTAACCCCGCAAACCCGGAGCGTCAAGGAGGGCAGCCATTACTACCATTTATAAAGTATTTTGCATGACCCGGCCTGGGAACGAACCCGCGACCTCCCGCACCCGTGGCGGACGATCTACCACTACACCGCCGAGGCGGTATTTAGCAGGAAAAATACTATTATAACTCAAAAGTGTTTAAGATAAACTATCAGTTAATAATAATTATATATTTATATAACTATAAAGTAAATAGCAGTTAAATACTCACACAATATTGACAAGCCCTGGGTATTAATAAAAGACATACTCCTCTGGTATTAACTTTCAAAATTTCTATTAATAATTTCAAGAAGTTCAAATTTCGAACCAAGCTTGCACCACCACCTGCATGTAAACAACGACAATAGAAGCTCTTCGCCTCCATAGTCGCTTATATAGTTTTCATCGTTACTTCCTTAATCCGTAGATTCCAGTAAATGTATCATACGTTATAATAAACCACAATCCATTATTATTGTTTTTACCTTATCAGGCCAATCTTAAATTATTATTGGATTTCAGTGTTAGTATAGGTGCATTTGTTTGTATTTTACCGTAGGTATGTGCCGAGTATTCCGACCACGTGACATATACTCCGATTTGCTCCAAATACGCCGAGCTGTTTTTACCGGACCATGCGGTATGTCCCGAATACATGCGCACGAAAGTAACCCGATTGAAACGAGTGTAAATCGGTGTACCGCGGTAGGTACACTTAGGCCTGCATCGGGACACCAATCAAGTCCACCTTATGTGAAATAAACATTCGTTTTGTGTCTAAATAATTAAAAACTGAACACATGCTACAAGTCTAATTGGGCGTTAGACATTCGAATTGACCAATGTTTAAAGTGTATCTGGGCGTTAGACATTCGAATTGGCCTATGTTTAATTGAAGGTTTAATATTAAATTGTCATTTAAGCATTCGTACTTTCATAAGTTTATGCGGATGCTTAAGGCCTTTTTTTCAAGTTAGACATTCCAATTAGCCAATGTTTAATCGAATGTTTAATCGGTACGTTGACCATTCAAATTGGCCAAGTTTGATAGAATATCTATTATTTAAATTGGCATTTAATGGTTTATATGTTCTGTCCAGGTACACTCGACTGCCGAACGCTGCACCACAAACAAAATGAATGTCATGCAAGAGCACTGGGTAGTTTATAACGATACATTGTTGATTTGTTAGCGATGCATGACGATGGGCGTGGCTTAAAATGCAATGTTGGATCTATGTATTAGACAAACATTGTCTATCAGGGTCATATTGCATGAATGCACAGCTTGATATTTATGTACACTATATATTTGTGATATGTCTAAGTAATTGAAAGAGTGTGAAAAACATCTTTTTTTAGCACTGCCGATGTGAAGGCAATAATATGAGCTACGTCTAGTGGTATATGGTTTAAATGCATCTGCGTATGAAGTGAAGATTCAGACGAACCTGTTCCTGAACACAGTCTTAACAGAGTGTTCGTTGTCCGTATGCATATGTTGACAAAACAAATATAATTGTATTCTATCTTATCTAAGCCAATGTACCTTTAACTTTCCACGCATTTTGACGCAATAGCAGCAGACAACTTTTGAAAACATTGTGGCTAAAGGTAAAATTGCTCACGATGAGCAATTTCTCCTTTGGCCACAATGTTTTCAACTTTATTTTGCAATAAAGCTATCTTTTATGGAGATTTTTCAGGTTTTTGTCACTATGTTTTCAAAGTCGTCTGCTGCAGATTTGTTGTATGTGGGAAAGAGTTAACATGCAGCATATTTATGTTGTGACTATTAACAATATCTCGTTTTCTCGTGTACTATTGTACGAGCAGTCTGAGAATTGATGAACATGTTTCTGATGTCCAAAGATTCGTTTAGTCCTCGACAGCATAGTTCTTTTAATGCTTAAGTTCACGAACTTGGGAGACGCGGGTATATGGTATTTTTGCGTAGAGTCAATAAGCATCCTCAAAATCGCCAGACTTCAAGTATTTGTTCTCTTTGTTTTACACCGTGTTCAACAGTACTACAGTTAGAATATGTCGGCAGCTCAGCTTTCTTTCGGTTGGTGTCAAACAAGTGCCATGAAATGTATCTAGTCCAAGTGCACTTCACTATGACCGACACATTCAGGATTCGAACCCGGGACGCCAAGTCTCAAGTCGCGAACGCTAACCATTACATATCCCATTTACTATTTGTAATGTAAATTATTACCATTCGAATAAATATATATGGTATATGACCAAAACCAGATCCGACCGAGTCATGGAGTTTGTGATAAGCAGCTACGTGTCTTAAGCAGCCTTGGTTGGCTGCTGAATGCATTTTTAACTGTACTTTGTTAACGTAAGAAAGAGTTATTGATGGACCGGATTTGAAGTTATCTATTTGAACTCCTATATCGAAGGCCCTGGTCGATACAGATGAAGCAAACAAATATAATCGGATGGCGGATACAGGAAAAAACACACCGTATCAAAACATGCTTATATGTTTCAAGATTGCTTTATTAATCTAACGGGAATGTCGGGTACAGGTACACATATCATTTCCACAGTCTTGCTGTATTTCATAGCGACGTTGGTAGAGTGGTTGGCTTTTCTTTGAGTTTAGTAACGTACATCGCGATTAGTTCCTGGATAGGTGCGCACAGGCTAAAGTCCATGAGGGACCCGGTGCATGGTGGCGATGGGGTTTAGGGGTTACTTAATAAATCATCCACGGGCCTTGGTGGTTCTCAGTGAAGTTACATAGATTCCGCTCCGGTGTACTGCTAGTGTGCAGTTGTGTGAATTTTCGGGTCGATGTCAAGATAAAAGAGGGAGAACTGCACCGGGAAACTTCTTCAGCCGTTTAACTCTTTCAGCGCCAAAGGCAATATTGAGCTTTTTGCAAACAATACTGATTCAGGTGAGTCAGCTCGTAACGAGCTGTCTCACCTGAAATCAGCATTGTTTGCCAAATAATTCAAAACTCTTATAACATGTGAAATAGAAACGCACGAATTTGAACATGGAAGAGTCTACTTTAAACAATTCGGCGCTGAAAGAGTTAACTTGTTTGCTTTTTCACGGAGTTGTTCAACGAACACCGCGGTTAGTGATCGGTTAACGTTGTAATTTATTTCAGTAAAAAATGAAACATGGCACACGAGGCATTGAGTTAGAGATAATTGTTCATAATCTAGCGTGGCTTATTTTCTAAATATAGGAACCATTTATTAAGTTCCTGATTGGATGCATTACTCTTGTCACGGAAACGTTAACCCTTTCCTACATGCAACTAATCTGCAGCCAACGACTTTGAAGACACTCAGTCAAATACTGTGGGATCAGTCTTTTAACGACAGAATAATTATTGAATAAAGTTGAAAACATTGTGGCTAAACAAGAACTTGCTCAGTCTCCTGCTTTTCAAATGTCGTCTTCTGCTAATGCGACACAAAGGGTCTGTTTATTGGAAAGGGTTAATCTACGCTTTCAGAATCATTTTGTTTTTCATTTGAGTGCAGCCTTATAAAGTCAAATAAGTCACATTTGTTCAAGGAAATGGTTTTAGTAAAATCCAACCAATGAAAACCTTCGTTATACAAGACATCTAGATATTATAAGTAACCAAAATGCTGATTGGTCGGATTGTGTATTTCAGAAATCAAAAGTTTTCCCTGTTGAATATTACCTTATAGAGCTGACTATCTCCACCTCTGAAACTGACACGATTTAACACAAATGACCACGTCTCCTTTATTCACAATGATTTCATTTTTAATTTGAGCCTTCCTCTTTGGAATCTCGGAAAGATGGACATAATGACTGCATTCCGCCCTAGTCTCAATATATTGACGTTACATATTGCACTGTAATATATGATGCGAACAGACAAAATATAAAATCGCATTTCGAAGTAACTCTTCTGCTGCAATGTTTCATTGAGATGAGAAGTCAGTGGGGTTGTCTTTCACTTTCTTAATTCCTGTTTCATTTATATGCATTCGTTTGTATAAAATGCGGGACTATTTTGTGTTGCCGGATGCCTAAAAGTATTATTTATGTGCATTCATTTGCATATATTGCTGGACTATTTAAGCGAAGGCTGCCAACCAGAATTTTACAAGGTGCTATCAAAGCAGACGACATTTAGGATATATTAACCCTTTCCCTCATATAGACGCTTTCTGACGCCTCTGCAGCAGATGGCTTTTTGAAAACATAGTGACAAAAGAAGAAATTGCACAAAACGTGCAATTTCTCCTTTTGCCACAATGTTTTCCACTTTTTGTCATAGGTTATCCATTCAATTATGGAGATTTTCTATGTTTTGACAAAATACGTTCAAAGTCGTCTGCTGCAGAATTGTGGTATGGGGGAAAGGGTTAACCGGTTAATGGTTGATACAAAAGGAAGGCGTTTCGTTCAAGACGTGAAGGCTCTCGGTATCTACGATTGTTTTCGACGCTCTTGGAAAATCAACCTCGTTGTAATTTATACACCAATAAATGAGCCAAGTACGAGAAAAACAACATTGTGGACTGAGTATCGACCCGGACAGACACGTTTTGCCTCCTGTGGATTTTCTGTTTCCGGAATCATTAATCGTTACCTCTATCCCCTTGTGACGGAATGTGTCGGGCCCGGATTAGCCTGCGCGGTCTGGGTCGATACATTACGCAGATGCCATAACGTTTGTTTTCTCCTGGAACGGCTCAAATATAATCGGGTCACCTACGTTCGTGAACTTAGCCATTCAAACATAAACGCTGCCGAGGACTAAATGAATGTTTATCCATGATATCAGTTGACTAATACTACAAACAAAGTCACTGGAGAAAAAGTTGATGATAATAGTAACGTCATCAACTTAGGACCACGAAGTTAGAATGCTCACTGTATCTACAATTGGTCGTTGATCCAGTAATGGCTGCCTCCAATACTTTTCCCCCCATTGCAGCTGAGGGTTGAGAGGTTAACATTACGACTGACTGGCTGGTGTCAGAATAAATGGACCAGTAGTGCTGGTTACTTATCCAGCCAAGGAAACGCCTTGATAAAACTGAAACAATGTTGAAAGCGGCGCAAAACAAAAAAATAATCAATGATCCAGTAAAGCCAGCCTCAGCGTAATCATACACCAATCAATCAATTTTGTTGACTGCTTCCATAATGGCGGATCCAAATGAACACGTTTTTATCAGAAGTTTCTTGACACATTATGAATAATATTTGGTGAACGGTGCAGAGCCTGATGGCGGGTTCGATTCCCGGCTGCGTCATACATCAAATACTTTAACAATGGTAGTAATGGCTTTCCCTTCTTGCCTTCCAGGCTTGCATTACGACTGACTTGCTTGTATCAGGATAAATGAACCAGTAGTACTTGTAACAACTTACCCAGGAAACGATGTGATATAAATGAAGACTGTTGAAAGCGGCGTTAAACACCAAATAATCAACCGCATCGAGTTCATCTTCTTTCAAAATAACGCTGCTTCGAAAAGTACTTATAGTTCTGTGTTGTGTTTAACATTTGAGTCCGTCCGTGGGAAAAGGTACAAGGAAGCACATCTTACTATAGTGTAGCTTCATATTGCCCTGTCCAGCTGATATTTCAGAAGTTGACAAAATCGTCTAACAATTGTTTGTAACTTATAAAGATAGTATTTGAACAGTCTACAGATGCGCAGTATGATCTGTATCTACAGAGTTCACTAAAGCAAATAAGTACTTGTTCCACAGAGCGGCCTCATATTGGCTTTCATTGCTTTCCCACATACAACAAATCTGCAGCAGGCGACTTAAAAAACATCTTTCACACAACTATGGAAAATATCCATGAATGAAACTATATCTAGAGTTGAAAACATTGGAGCGAAAGAAGAAATTGCGCAATTTGAGTAATTCATTCTTTTATACCACAGTATTTTCAAAAGTCGTCTGCTTCAATTAAATTCGTCAGAATGCAATTACAAGTTGGAAAGTGTTAAATTGCGATGTCTTAAATTGTTGTTTAGCAAAATAACAATCAATAGGGAATGCACTTTACTGCGCAATTTGATTTTACGGCATTGAAGTGTTTTGAGTTGACAGAGACATCTTTATTTCTAGTATCTAGGCCACTTGCCCATAATACAATATACAGTGACATATCACACGTGAACAGAGAGTGAAAATAATTTAAACAAGAACATACAAATCATGATCTAACACACCTTTAAGTAAAGAACTTTTGACACCTTTGCAGCAGTTGAATATATGGTTTCCTACTTTTAATTTCTTAATTTGTCTTCAACTGTACATGCAAATAAAGCATTTAAAGCAGACGTAAAGGACGATCTCCGCCAATAGAGCCTAAATGAAATCGACGCAAAAAGTAGAACTTATAATTTATGTATAGTATTTCGATTTTCCTAAAAGGTTTCCAGTAGTTTTCTTGTGTTAGAAGAGTTGTAAACTTTACTTTGATTACTAATCGAATTGTGAAGATCCAGATCAGATAACGTGAATGCGTCTTGTACTGATTTGCGCGGTTGCTTTGACGGCATAGTCTCAAGCTAGAGTCGCTTTCTACATAACATATCCATATGCAAAATCGGAGCACCCTTGACTAGCAATGATGATTTTCCTGTAGTACAGCACTTTTTATATACAAACCAGGAAACTGTCAATACAATTATTTGGTGTTTTACACCGCATTCAACAATTCATCTGTTTATCACGGCGTTTCCTGGGTAAGCTACCTGTACTACTGGTTCATTTATCCTGTTACAGGCAAGTCAGTCGTGTTGCTAGCCCCCACAAGCCTGAGTGCCAATGAGGCAGCTGGTACTACCATTTTCAAAGGCTTTGGTATAACCCGGCCGGGTATCAAACCCGCGACCTTCCGCACCCGAGGCGGACATTCTACCACTTGACCCCCGATGCGGTCTGTCAATATATAAGCCGCGTGTGGCGACTGGGAGTCTTGTTGCATCTGCGTACTGTAGAGACCCCGTCTACCTACATGCACACGCACATACTATATATCGCTATAAGACCGTCTCATTGCTGTACTGATCAAAGCGTCCGCCTCGAGAGTTGAGACCAGGGTCCAAATGAGGCTTATGATTGGTCAATTTGGAGATCGAATTTGCTTCTGACCAATCAGATACTTGAGCACGAATTATGATAGCATTATCACTGACACAACGACCTCGGCATACGCATATATCTTCCGACAACGAACTAAACATATGCGGTGTTTTAAAGCGTTTTCTGGTCTTATTGAATATCCGGTTTGGCACCATTAAGCTAGGTTATACAATCACACAACTACTGGGTCTACAGTTCTGGATTGTTGTCAGAAGATGCATTCAGGTCTATATAACATTATTATAGACGAGTGAATAATCTGGCTGATTCAAGACCATCAATTGCCATTTTGCAAGTGACGCGGCGTTTTATGCATTATTTGATTTCGTTTCAAACAAACAAGTGCTTTTGAATATAAAAACGATGTTACTACATTTCAGACACTAACTACCAAATAAATGCTGTATGCAGTAAGTGTGTAATTGAAACAAATGTAACAGAAATATGTACCCTTGTCAATTTTCGTAACCCTTCAAACACCACTATACATGTTTTATTTGTAATTTAAACTTCTTTGAATCTATTTTATCTTTGGGGTTTTCATGTGAACCCGATTTTCAGTACTCCTTAATACTTTGATTCTGGTGATGCCTAGCAGCAATGCTTTTCAACCATTCAACATTGCTTGAACATTTGAAATCAGACAAGCAGATTCAGGGGTAATGTCCTCATAACTCAAACAACTCCGCCTTCTCTAACTTTGACTCCGCCTCCTTCAGATGCTTACACTCCGGAGCCATCCGGTACAACATACCGGTTTATATTGGGTAGACAATTTCATGGACCCTGACCAGTTATACAACCTCTATACATCGTATTGAATCACATCTGGACCGCCAGTTTCTTATTAAGGTATTCATTTGCTTCCTCATACAATTTAAAAGACTAAATAGATCGTGAAATGTGCATAGTCGAACCATTATTAAGATTTGTCATGTGATTTCGCGACTGACCTTCCTCACACCCCTGCTCGCGAAATGTCCCAGTGTGACAAGCCATATACGTACTAGATATATCCCAACCCAAGTTTTTGAGATTTTGTTCCTTTCAATTAACTAGTAAATGCTAAAGGTGAGCTCTTGTGAATTGATCGCCCTGTGTCTGTCGTCAATCATCGTTGTTCTGTAAACTACTCCAGACCTGGATAGGGGACTGACAGACTGGATTTGCTGACTGTGTACAGTATATACACACTTTTAATTATCTTTTGAACTGCACAATGCCTCAGATCACTTTGTACAAATATACCTGTAAGATGCTTTTGGGCTCTGTAGTAAGGACATCTGTCCTTTTTAAGCCCCTCTTCTTTTTGGCTATATCTGGCAGACTGGATTTGCTGACTATGTACAGTATATACACACTTTTAATTATCTTTTGAACTGCACAATGCCTCACGATCACTTTGTACATATATCACACCTTGTACGAAAATGCCCTAGAGTGCAACAACTGGAAGAAGATGTATCATGTAATAAATAATCCTGGGTCCTTTGCACCAGTACTCCACTCATCCTTCTTTTCTAGCAACATGCTACCTCTCGTGGTACATGTGGGTGCAGAAGGTCACAGGTTCTATTCCTGGCCAGGTCATATCAAATACTTTAAAAATGATAGTAATGGCTGCCCTCCTTGGCACTCGGTGTTGAAGGGTTAGCATGACGACTGACTGGATTGTGTCAGGATAAATGGACCAGTATTACTGGTAACCGACCCAGGAAATGCCGTTATATAACAGATTTTTTTTTAAAGCAGCATCAAACACCAATCAATCAATCAAACCATTAATATTGATACTTCAATTTTTCTGCCAATAAGTTCTTAGAAGCCTAGATTATAGATAAGGAGGGGTAAATGTGTGCCGGAGAGACGTTTCTTTTGAGTACACACAACATAGGTTTTTGACGTCAAATATGGATCTTGGATTATGGAAAACGCCAATATGTAGTGCTTTGCTTGTAATGTGAATATTAATGGTAGGTAGAAGATTAAGAGACAAACATAGTTAACATAATATGTATAATTATGTATATAGTTAAACCTTCGTCAACTGACATCGGCTGTTGATCATGTGATCTTTAACTACTGATTTACTGATGACATATGTTAATCTAAATACTTTAAACATAGGTGATTTTGTCGGTCTAAAGCTGTCCCGTTTCAATTTTTTTTTTTAACATGAATGTCTTGTCATTCTCATGTACATCTTTGATTTACTTCCAGAAAAGCCAATGGCTGCCTTGCAGTACAAGAACCAACGACAGCTGATAAGGCTTCTAAATGCTGCATATAACCACACTAAAGCAGGCTCTAAGGAAAGTTTACCAATTGCAGTTTGCAGTCATAAAGAGAGCAGATTCACAGAAATAGTTGATGTTCGTACACCACATGAATTTCAGCTAGATCATATTCCCGGCGCCATTAATTTGCCGGTTTTGTCAAACGAGGAAAGAGTGACTGTTGGTATAAAGTATTCTAAAGACAGGTTTGAAGCTAGGAAAATAGGTGCTGCCTTGATCAGTAAAAACATAAGTCAGCACATTGAAGAATATTTTCTGTCGAAACGAAAGGATTACTCACCGCTGATTTACTGCTGGCGTGGTGGTCAGAGATCTAGCAGCTTGGGGATTATTTTATCACAGATTGGTTTTGAAACTTACGTCCTTAATGGAGGATACCAAAAGTATAGATGGGATGTTAGAGAAAAGTTGAAGACCATTCCAGAACAGTTTCAATACAGAGTTATATCAGGTAATCACAGACCTTTGATTTCTGTAAGACTTTAACCCTTTCCCACATACAATAAATCTGCAGCAAACAACTTTGAAAACATTTAAAAGCAAAAACATGGAAAAGCTCTATAAATGGTGGTATAATTACTGAAAAGAGTTGAAAACATTGTGACAAAAGAAGAAATTGCTTGTTTTGAGCAATTTCTACTTTTGTCACAATGTTTTCAAAATTTGTCTGCTGCAGAGGCGTCAGAAAGTGTCTATTTGTGGAAAAGGGTTAAACATAGTAGTTATGACAACCCTCCTTGGCCCTCGGGGTTGCTGGGTTAGCATTTTGGCTGACTGGATTCTGTCAGGATAAATTGACTAGTAGTACTTGTAACCAGAGACATATATATACATTAAGGTCTCTGTTGTAACTTAATCTGGAAATGCCGTGATAAAGCTGCAAAATTGTTGAAAGCGGCGTAAAACACCAAACATTCATTGATTTCTGTTATAAACAGAGGTGCATTTCATATTTCTTTGTCCTTAAGCCTTTCCCACATATATTCTAAATCTGTATTTGATCTCTTAACCAAATGTTATGGCTACTCAAAAGTCTTGATTACCAACTGTATTCAACAGTTCTTTTGAGTACCTACTACTTTGGGGGTCAATTGCTTAACCCTCCCCACATACAGACACTGTGATGCCTCTGCAACAGACGACTTTTGAAAGCATTGTGGCAAAAGGAGAAATTGCTCATTAAATGTTTCCAAATTTGTTCAATAGTTGTTCTTTCATTTATAAAGAGTTCACATATTTGGGAATTTTGATTTCAAAGTCCTCTGCTGATAAGTTGTATGTGGGAAAGTGTTCATTGATCTCCAAACCAAATGGGTACGGTCCTCAAAATTCTTTTGATTACCCATTGTTCTCCAGCTTGAGTACCCACTACATTGGGTTTGATTGCTTAACTCTTTCTTACGAACAATAAAGCAGGCTACTTTGAAAACATCTGTACAAAAATATGTAAAAACCATTGGATAGAGCTAAACATACTTTGGCATAATGAGAAGGAGAAATTGTTCAATATGACCATTTTCACCTGATGCCACAATTTTTCAATGATTTTATGTATGTGGGAAGGGTTAAACTAACAATTGACATTGTTGTCTCTCTTATATCTATATCAAGATTTTTCTACTTTTGACCCAGGCTATGCAATAACTGTTCTTTCATTGTAAAAAAATTCCAAATTTTTGACAAAAGCATTCAAAGTCGTCTGCTGCAGATATGTTGTATGTCGGAATAGTATGGCCATATTCTTTCTACTAACGATATTGCCAATCAGCCATCAGTTCTTTGATTTATTTGCAGGTATGACAGGTAGTGGGAAGACATATATTTTAAACACATTGAGCGAAAAAGGAGAACAAGTTCTGGACTTGGAGGCACTTGCTAAACACAGGGGCTCCGTTTTAGGACTTTGGCATAAAGAGACCCAGCCAAGTCCGAAACAGTGGGACTCAAGCCTGTTACATGAGTTAGAACAATTCACACCAGACAAACCTGTATGGGTGGAGTCAGAAAGTCGGAGAATAGGCTCAGTCACTATTCCTGATAAACTGTTTACAAACATTTGCCAAGCCCCTAGATATTGTATTACTCTTCCATTGGAGGAAAGAGTGAAACACATTTTGCACTGCTACCCTAACTGGATAGAAGAATCAGACCATCTAAAGGATGTACTTGGACTGATTCTTGTGAAGTTTGCTGGCAAAAAGATGGTTGAGGTTTGGCATGACATGATTGATAGTCAAAAGTGGGAGGAGTTTGTGATGCATATATTAGTGAATCATTATGACCCAACCTATGGATATTCACAGAAAAAGAACAATATCAGTGGACGTGAGATTGAAGAATGCTGTATCCCGGATTTAGATGAAGAAACTGTTGATGATTTAGTATGTTCACTTATAGAGAAAGGGAACCAGAGCCATAATTTAGAAACCAATGATACTCAGGTAATGAGTTCATAGTAAATGATTAACCCTTTCCCACATACAGACGCTTTCTGACACCTCTGCAGCAGACGACATCTGCTGCTGATGCATCCTAATGGGACTGCAAGTGGGAAAGGGTTAAAAAGACAGAGGAAATGAATGATAACTATCTCAAAAATAGCAAGTATGATTTTGATGTATGCAGTTAAAATATTGGTTGCAAAAAGAGAATTTTTTTTCCCCCCATTATTTTTTCGAGAGTTACAAACTATCATTAGGGAAAGGATAAAGATGACATTTTTAGCTCGCCTATTCGAAGAAATAGGGGAGCTTATGTAGTCACGTCGGCGTTTGCGTTTGCGTGCAAGGCCTTTTCTCAGACACTGTCTATGCTGTTGCTTTGAAACTTCACACACTTATTCAGGGTCATTAGGTGACCTTGTATGTCAAGTCCCATAACTCTGGAATGGATTTTGACTGAATTGTGCCCCTTTTTGGACTTAGAATGTTGGTCAAACCTTTGCATGCAAGGCCTTTTCTCAGACACTGTGTAGTGTGAATGCTGTTGCTTTGAAACTTCACACACTTATTCAGGGTCATTATGTTCACTATCGGCATACATCGTATATAAACAAATTTACAGATTTAAAAGGCCCAAAAGAGCCTGTATGGACTTGGTTAACATTTGCATGCAAGTATTGAAAAGTTGTATTATCTTGCAAAAGGTGATACTGTGTGACTTTACCTATTGCTATAACTGTTCTGAAGTAGGCCCTGATAGACGATGGCCCTGATTGGCGAGCTATATTGTCCTCCGACAACTCTTGTTCAGTTTTGTGTCAGCATGATTTGGAGTCATTTATATATTTGATCACTTCCAAGATACTGGGTTCATAAAGACTGAAACCTATACAGCGGATGACTTTTAGGAAAAACCCTGGTAGTTGTAGGTAAAAGGAGAAATTGCAATTTCTCTTTTTTCGTACAATGCTTGAAATCAACTATTCATAAGAAAATTGCTTCCTATTTTTGACTTGTATGTTAAATAAGTCAGATGTTGTCAAAGTATCACAACATAGATTGCGTAGTAGAACAGAATATTGTGAGACAAACACCCTGCAGTCAGTTCAGTTTTAACCCTTCCCACCTGCAACAAATCTGCTGTAGAAGACTTTGAAAACATATGGAAATTCTCCAACAATGAAAACATAAATATATAAGTTTTTAAACATTGTGACATAAGGAGAAATTGCTAATTATGAGCAATTACTCCATTGCAACAATGTTTTCAAAAGTTATCTGCTGCAGATGCGTTAAATGCATGTGGGAAAGGGTTGATTAATGAAACCTCTACAGTGGATGAATTTTGGTAAACACAGGAAGCTGTAGGTAAAGGAGAAATTGCAATTTCTCTTTTTTCTTACAATACTTTCAAATATGTATAAGAAAATTCTTTGTTTTTTCAACTTATAAGTTAAATACCTCAGATACTGTTTCCCACATACAAACGTTTAATGATGCTTGTGCAGCAGACAACTCTTGAACAATTTCTCCTTTTGCCACAATGTTTTCAACTTTTTCAATAATTACTCTTTCATTTATAGAGAAATTTCCATATTTTTGCCTAGCTTCTTTATCAGTCGTCTGTTGCAGATTTTGTTGTATGTGGGCAAGCTCACAATAATTGGATGATCATTAATATCAAGAAAAGTCTAGAGTTATTGTATTTGTTCTTTAATTGTTTGTTATTTACTTTTCAACAGTATTAAGACATTAACCCTTTCCCACATACAATAATTTTACAACAGACAACTTTGAAAATGTGTACGCAAAATTATGAAAAATCTCTATAATTGTAGGTATAATTATTGAAAAAAGTTGAAAACATGGTGACAAAAGCAGAATTTGATCGTTTTGAGCAATTTCTTCTTTAGTTGCCATGTTTTCAAAAAGCCCTCTGCTGCAGAGCCTGAGAGGCGTCAGAAAGCGTCTATATGAGGGAAAGGGTTAATATCAAGAAAAGTCTATCGAGTTATTCTACTTGTTCTTTAATTGTTTGCTGTTTACTTATCAACAGTATTAAAAAATAAACTTCAAATTTAACGGAAACATGTTATGTTATGCATCAAATTCCAAGTTATAAACACTAATTCCTTTTATTTGTTGGCATTTTTTGGCAACTATAAAATTCCAAGTTCTGTAATTCAGAAAATGATGAAAAGAACATTCCAAATGTTCTACTATTACTGGGCTAAGTCTATGTGGAAAAGCAACCAGTTGCTTGGGAAGATTGTTGTGTGGAGTACTGGTGTGAAAAAACCAGCAAATGCATGAGTAGGTGAACTGGCCGCCGTGATATAACTGAGAAATTGTTAAAAACGGCGTTGAACCCCATTCAATCAATCAATGGTATGCAAATTGCATCTGCTATAAAATGGACAACATGAATAGCCAGAGCTCTAGATGAGGGGTATTTTCCATGTTCTAAAATCCTAGTTTTACACTCAAACCCTATGTTGTGGGTCTTCAAAAGAATCGTCTCAGTTTGACAGTTCTTTTGAGAACACACAACATAGGGTTTGGTTGAGCACTAACAGAGATATTGGTGGGAAAAGACCAGTTAACTCCCCCTTATCTAGTCCTCTGCATAGCTATATAATTTGTAAGACTTAGTGCTCAGTTGAAGTAGTTTCGAACAACTGGTAATTATTGATCAGTTTCACTTACATCTTTCTAGTTTTATCATCTACAAGCAATTGTTTTTTCCTCGGAAATGTAAGATGTCAAATGTTTTGATACATGGGACATAAATCGTAGATCCAGAATAGAGATGTATTCTTAACCCTTTCCTACATTGAGAGATAGATTCTTAACCCTTTCCTACATTGAGAGATAGATTCTTAACCCTTTCCTACATTGAGAGATAGATTCTTAACCCTTTCCTACATTGAGAGATAGATTCTTAACCCTTTCCTTCATTGAGAGATAGATTCTTAACCCTTTTCCTACATTCAACAAAATTGCAGCAGATGATTTAGAAAAATCTCTGTTACATGGAAGTATTATTATTGAATAAAGTTGTGAAAGCATTGTGCCAAAAGAAGAAATTGCTCATTATGAGCAATTTCTCCTTTTGTCACAAGGTTTTCTAGAGTTATCTGCTGCCGAGGCATCAACATGTGTCTAAATGTACGAGGGAAAGTGTTACATCCCTATTTGACCTCAAATCCCTATGCTGTGTGTACTCAAAAGACTTTCCAAAACATAGATCGAGCAGTAAAACAGAATATTGTGAGGTAAAGACCCTGCAGTCAGTTCAGTTTTAACTCTTTCCACCTGCAACAAATCTGCTTTAGAAGACTTTGAAAACATATGGAAATTCTCCAACAATGAAAAATTATTGAATAAAGTTTTAAAACATTGTGACATAAGGAGAAATTGTTAACTATGAGCATTTACTTCATTTGCAACAATGTTTTCGAAAGTCATCTGCTGCAGATGCGTTTTTAACCCTTTCCCTCATATAGACGCTTTCTGACGCCTCTACAGCAGACAGCTTTTTGAAAACATAGTGACAAAAGAAGAAATTGCTCAAAACAAGCAATTTCTCCTTGCCACAATGTTTTCCACTTTTATTCTAGGTTATCCATTCAAATATTGAGATTTTCCATTTTTTGACAAAATATGTTCAAAGTCATCTGCTGCAGAATTGTCATATGAGGGAAAGGGTTAATGCTTCTGCAGCATGGAAAGGGTTGATTAATTAATGTTTGCTGATGGAAGCAAATCATTCAAATTACTTGCCCCAAGTTGGGAGTAACTGTAATTTAGTTTGTAGAATTGCCATCAGTGTTAATAAAGTAACAGTTTACTAAAGGCCTTGAGTGCCTCATAAGTGTAGTAATTAGAGCGTGCGCCTAGTCCCTGATTGAGACCCCTTGTACCCTGATGAGACTAATACCCTTGCTGTAGATCTTCATATTGTCAGTCGGTTGTGTATATAGTGAATCTATATATCCTTTAACCCACATGCAGACACGTTTTGACGCAATAGAAGCAGACGACTTTTAAAAACATTGTGGCCAAAGGTGAAATTGCTCATGATAAACATTTTCTCCTTTGGCCGCAATGTTTTCAACTTTATTTAACAATTAAGCTATATTGTATGAAGATTTTCAGTTTTTAAAAGTCGTCTGCTGCCGATTTGTTGTATGTGAGAAAGGGATATGGAGGTTGAAAACTGCAATGCATTTTGTATTTGTTTCTTTATTCGTATGTTGCTTTACGCAGCTTTCATCAGTATTTCTGCCATAATATGGCAGGATTTTCTTCTGTGACAAAAGAAGAAATTGCTCAAAACAAGCACTTTTAGTCATAGGTTATCCATTCAGTTATGGAGATTTTCTATGTTTTGACAGAATACTTTCAAAGTCGTCTGCTGCAGAATTGTCGTATGAGGGAAAGGGTTAAACGCTTTTATAATTCTTTTATTAAGCCATACATGCTATTAGTTCCATTGAAATTAACTTCAAAGATATCGGGTGAAATAGGACAATCCAGAAAATGGACAAAAGCTAGAAAATTGAAATATTCATTTTAATACAGAGATGAAAATATGTTTTAAAAAAGGTTGACCAGAGGTCCGTATAAGAAGGCGTATACAGCATATTCCTCACAATATCTCTTTATCATCCAACAGAACCCTATGATGTGGGTACTCAAAACAATCGTCTCAATGAGATGATTCTTTCGAGTGCCCACAGCATTGGGTTATAAGGATTTTAGAACATGCAAAACGCCCCTTATCTAGAGCTTTTGTCGTCTGCATGACAGGGCATCAGAAATCGTCTGTATTAAGTAATGGGTTACTATCAACATAATAATTAATCATATCAAACAAATGATATCACACTTGGTTCCTTCATTGTTGTTCAATAGCTTGCCTTTGCAAAGTGCCACTTCGAAAAATATTTACATATATGACTGGATAATATGGTTTGCTACCATAGTCTTAAAGATGTGCCATTGCCCAATCAAAGTCCTGAAAAAAAAAAAAAAGCAATATGAGAATCAATAAATGAAGTTGTTCATATTTTGACATGTTTAAAGAAAAACAATATGTGTATCAGAATTAGAAATTCCTAATGAAGGAATTTCTCCTTTTGCCAGAATGTTTTCAACTCTGTTCTATAATTCTTCTTTATTTATAGACATTTACCATATTATTGACTGGATGTTTTCAAAGTTAAAGACAGACTATTTGTTAAATAATCTGAGTGAAACCATATAACATTGTGTTGTATGAACATATCGTTTCAGTACGAAGTTGAAAATATAGTAATAAAAGAAATATTGCTCCGTATTGAGTAAATTCTCCTATTTCCTATGTTTTCAAAAATATATATTATTTTTCATTTTACGTTGCTTTCATTTTTTTTTAGTTTATCCTGACATCACCCAGTCAGTTGAAATGCTTACCTTGCAACCCTAAGGATCAAGGCGAGCAGCCATTACTACCATTTATACAACTTGGTATGACCAGGCTTGGGATTTAACGCACAACTTCCCTCACCTGAGGCAGATGCTCTACCACAACACCACCAAAGGTGGTTCAAACATAATTTGTCAGCTGCAAAGGTGTCAAATGTTGCATGACTTACCATATCTTCTATGAACATCAGTGACATCACATTGTGGGCGTGACCCGTCATGTTGTACATGTAGAACCGCAACAGGCCACATTCTGAAAGTGGAAACATGGAAATCGTTTACCACCTGTGGAAAAGAAGTCAGTGGGATCATGATAAAGTGTTCTGTTGCTGCTGTATACCGTTGAAAACAACATAAAAACTCCCAACAAAACAAAACTTTTTCAAAAACTATTAAGCCCTTAAACCCTTTCCCATATATGGACGCGTTCTGATGCCTCTGCAGAAGACAACTATCGAAAACAATGTGGCAAGAGGAGACATTGCTTATAATGAGCAATTTCTCCTTTTCCACAATGATTTCAACTCTATTCAATTAATAAACTTTCATTTAGAGAGGCTTTTACCCATATCTTCAATCTGATGTTTTCAAAGTCATCTGTTGCAGTATTGTTATATGTGTGAAAGGTTTATAAATAGTTACAATGAATTTTTCAATCATTAGAAAGAAATTTTGAATGGCCCTTGTCATAACAGACTGATCTGGGTAAACAGGGCAATGTTTTACTATCTCTCATATTACTTAGTAAAACCATGCCTCTGCACCAGACGTCTTTTGAAAACAATTAAATACTGAGATTAGAGACAGACCTTAAGGAATATATTGGCATTTATGTCATTGGCTTGGTTTAATCTATTTGTTATGTAAGTTGGGGTTTGATACATTTCTGATACTTGACTCTTTTATCAAATGGTAACCAGTTTAATTCTTTGAACATTTCTGCAGAGGGTGAGCAAAAATAATATTTTATAGCTATATGTTTGCATTTGACCAGGCTATACTCACCAGCTTTTGAACAAGGGTTTGCCATGTAGGTGGACATTTCCACCCTGTTGAATGTGTTAAGATTTATCGTAACTTGGAAATTGTTATCGACCATAACTCGTTCAAACGGCTGCGGCAGACTGTAGGATCCGCGATTAATCGCACCTCGGGATTCGTACACTTCTCCTATTGCATGGCGAAGATTGAGGGAGGCTGTGGCTGTGGAATGAAGTGAAGATTATACATTATCTGAGAGGTTAACTCTATTTTTTTCTGGCAGACACTTTCTGACATCTCTGCAGCAAACTACTTCTGAAAACAATGTGGCAAAAATAGAAATTGATCATGATAAGCAATTTTGCCTTGTGCCAGAATGTTTTCAACTCTTGTCAATAATTCTTATTTCATTTATAGAGATTTTTCAAATGATGGACTAAATGTGTTCAATGTTGTCTGCTGCAAATTTGGTTGTTTGTTGGAAAAGGTTTTACAAGAATACTCACCTTTGAACAAATTAGGAAAATATTGCAAAACCAGGATAATTGAAAGTACCTATAATCTTGATACAGAGTTGTGGAAAATCGAGTAAATACATATACTGCTGAAAATGTAATATCGTTTAATGATTAATGTGTAGTTTTGTACTCTATTGTAATTAAAAGATATTTTCCAAGCTTAAAATACCGCTTTTCCATAGTTTATTTTATAAATTTTGCAGTATTCACAGTTGACCAAGTTATGGAAAAGAATTTCGTTCGTAGACCATGAAGAACTGTTGAATTACAGTTTAATATTTTACCTTTGGCGTCCAGCATAAAGTTTACTTTTTCGATATACTTGGGGATTCTTTCGTCTTTTGGGTCGCGTGAAGTTACTCGAGCATAGCCAAACACTTCGTATTCTACTGATTGGTTCAACCCTCGAACGATGAGATGGTCCACTCCACGTTGTCCATCAAAATGACCGTAATAGTCATGGCCAGAAATGGACATTGAGATATCGCGCTGAAAAGAAATATACTTCATTTTAACTTGCTTTAAACCACAAACAGATGCCTTCGTACACCTGTAAATCAGACGATTTATGAAAACATTTTGGCAACAGTAGAAATTGTTTTTAACTTTGTTCAATTATTTTTCTAAGTCATAATGTGAGACTTTCCATATTTTTGACATTGCTTTCAAAGAAAACTGCAGCAGATTAGTTATATGTGAGAAAGGATAAAGCCTTTCCCACATGCAGGAAACATATGAGGCCTTTGCTGCAGCTTCTTTAGATATTGTGGGAAAAGGAAAACATTTTCATTAAAAATGTGCCTTTTTGGGGGTTCAAAATGGGATAACATCTTTGGTTGTAAGCTTACATACATGCACAAATTGTCAGCTAATATCAGTTAACCCTTTCCCTAATATAGACGCTTTCTGCCGCCTCTGCAGAAGCTGGCTTTTTGAAAACATAGTGACAAAAGTAGAAATTGCTCAAAACGAGCAATTTCTCCTTTTACCAATGCTTTCCAGTTTTGAGCAATTTCTCCTTTTACCAATGCTTTCCACTTTTAGTTCTAGGTTCCTTTCAATTATAGAGATTTTCTATTTTTTGACAAAATATGTTCAAAGTCGTCTGCTGCAGAATTGCTGTATGAGGGAAAGGGTTAAAAACATGTTCACGTTGAAGTTGACCAATATGACATGGTGTATCCGAATGTCACGGTGGATATCATAAGGGCTCTCTTTCACTAAGGCCTTGAATAGGACGCGGTTTTACGCCGAGAATCATAAGTATTTTATTGTTTTATGACATATGATGTGAGTTTCATATTCTCTGTTTAACCCTTTCCCTCATACGACAATTCTGCAGCAGACGACTGAACATTTTTTGTAAATACATAGAAAATCTCCATAATTGAATGGATAACCTATGACAAAAAGTGGAAAACATTGTGGCAAAAGGACCTTTTCAATGTTGTCTGCTGCAGATTAATTGTATGTGGGAAAGGGTTTATCTTTACCTTACAATTCGCAATGTAGCACATCACACTCAAACAGTAAATAACAAACCTTACCACATCTGAAAATCTCCCCATATCTGGGATTTCCCAATGTATCATAACTGCCTGTGGTCCAATTTGTTGAACAAATGGTCTGATACGAACGCTTTGAGAATCATCTGTGAATTAATAAAATAAAATAAATGACTTATTTGAACCCTTTCCCACATACAACAATCTGAAGCAGACGACTTTGAAAACAACTGAGCAAAAATGTTTATAAATGATAGTAAGTTAAAAACGTTTTGGCAAAAGGGGAAATTGCTCATGATGAGCAATTTCTCTATTTGCCACAATGTTTTCAAAATTCATCTGCTGCAGAGGTGTCAGAAAGCGCCTGTATGTGACATTTCATTGATAAAACTAATGAGTTTTAAGATACAAATGAATTTCATGAACGTGATCAAGTAACCCTTTCCCATAAATAGTCACATTTTTAATGTCCTTATAGCGGGCGATTTCTAAAGACATTGTTGCAAGGGGAGAAATTGCTCATGATGAGCATTTTTCTCTTTTTGCCACAATGATTTCAATTCATCTGAATAATTATACAATTACTTTAACCCTTTCCCTCATATAGACGCTTTCTGATGCCTCTGCAGCAGACGGCTATTTGAAAACATAGTGACAAAAGAAGAAATTGTATTCCACTTTTTGTCATAGGTTATCCATTCAATTATAGAGATTTTCTACTTTTTTACAAAATATGTTTAAAGCCGTCTGCTGCAGAATTGTCATAGGGTTAAACTAAAAGAAATTTTTCATATTTTTGACTTGCATATTGCAATATTGCATATTTATTGACTATGGGAAAGAGTCAATGCGAGTGGATTGAGATCTTCTTTGCCTATTATGAAGCCAAAGGACTGAAGCGACTGCCTCAGTGGTGTAGTGGTAGAGAATCGTGGTCGTGGGTTCGATCCCCAGCTGGGTCAAACCAATGACTTTAAAAATAGTAGTACTGGTTCCTCCTTGGTGCTCAGGATTGTATGGGTTAGCATTACAACTGACGTGTTGGTGTCAGGATAAATGGACTGGTAAGGTACCCAGTGGATGCTGAAAATGTGTTGAAAGTGGCATAAAACAACATACAAACAAAACTCTGTTTGACCCTCTAGACCAGACTTTGTGACCAGTGTAGAAGCTGATAAGCCTGTAATCCTCTTAACCCACATACAACATTTCTGCAGCAGACGACTTTCAAAACTTATTGACAAAAACATGAAAAAACTTTTTAAATGAGAGTTTTACTATTAAGAAGAGTTCTTTTGCCACACTTTTTTCAAAAGTTGTCTGCTGCAGATGTGTCAAAATGCCTTAACAAGCGGGAAAGGGTTAACATCTTAATTTATAGAGATTTTCTGAGTTTTCTACACAATCATTAGAAAATCATCTGCTCTAGGCTAGTTGTATGCACAGCTGCCAGTCTCGTTTAAAATCTAAAAATAGCATTTTTCTATATATTGACAATATATAACAAAATGCTATTTTTAGATTTTAAACGAGACTGGCACATTTGGTTGTATGTAGGAAAAATATTAAAAAAGGTAAAGCAGAATGGGTTAAAATGAAAGTGTATATTCATAATCAGTGATGGAAATTGGTTAATAAAGTGTATAGGTAATTTGAGGAGGTAAGGACCCCCATAAAACAAAAATATCTTAAAATCTATTTCAGTAACTTATATGAAAATTTGCAATGCTTTGAATCTGTTTATAAATTGTCACTGTAAAATTCAAAATTCTTCTAGACTTTGACACGTTTCACCCACTTATTGCAATGTTTATTTGACCAAGAACGTAGATAAGATCTTATCTACATCCCTGATTTGACCAAAGAAACAAACAAATTAGTCCAGGGGCTTATATATGCTATAACAAGGACACATCAGATCACCGCCTACTGATGTGGAGACCAAAAGCACTCAGATACAAAACCCCGATTGAAACTTCCCTATTAAATGAATTCAACCATCGAAAATACGTTTGGTTGATGCCTAGAAGTTTGTTTTAGTTTATTTTGAAAGAACATCAAATATTTTTGATAATATTTTGGATCTTTTGTTATCAAGGCAGTGAGAGTCTTCAGCCAGTTCTCTTCATTCTGAAATTATTACTTTGAGTAGGTGAGGGTGTTTTAAAGAACTGATCAAAGTTTTGACGCCTCTGCATCAGACGACTTTTGAAAACACTGGCAAAAGTAGAAATTGCCCAAACAGAGCAAATTCTCCGTTTGTCACAATGATTTCAACCGTTTTCAGTAATTATGCCTTTATTTATAGAGATTTTCTGTGTTTTTGACTTAATATGTTCAAAGCCGTCTGCCGCAGATTTGCTGTATGTGGGAAAGGGTTAACATGCTATTAAGATGAACATATATGTTAGGGTTCTTATCCCATCAAAATAGCTATACCTCCACTGAACACGGGTACAGCGGGCCTGGTCATTGTTATATTACACGTAAAGCTGCAACACTCGTTCGGTACCCTGCTTGGATTCGGGCAAGGCATTTGTGGCATTGCGCATCTGACCATCATACACACGCTGTCACTTTCGGAACACTCACAGATTCTGCACGGGTTGTCGGAGGGCTGGTACCTGGCTCCATACGGAACCTTTGTGCCGTTATGTGACATGCAGGCTAAAACAAAAACACATCAGTCCTTCACCTTATACTGATACACTCTTTAACCCTTTCCCTCATACGACAATTCTGCAGCAGACGACTTTGAACGTATTTTGTCAAAACATAGAAAATCTCCATAGTTGAATCGATAACCTATGACAAAAAGTGGAAAACATTGAGGCAAAAGGAGAAATTGCACGTTTTGTGCAATTTCTTCTTTTGTCACTATGTTTTCAAAAAGCTGTCTGCTGCAGAGGCATCAGCAAGCATCTATATGAGGGAACGGGTTAACCCCTTTAAAGCAGCCTTTGTAAAAAAGTAATCTACTGCAGTAACTACAAGAGTCACCTGTTTATGCGAAAGGGTAATTGATGTCGCAGATAATCTCTGGTGCATACAAAAAGTTCAGATCTGGAAAATTCTGGTCCATATTTTCGATACCAACATAAATCATGTTATTATTCTTATTTTCTAATGACATTTTGCGAAGAAACATTCTTTTAGAATCTTCTTCTTAGAGAACATCTCAGTATTTTGTTGTTGATGCAAAGATTGAAATATCATTATTTTTATACAGAGTTGCCGATATTGTGGAAAAGCTGAAATTATGTGTTATTTCGTAAATCTTTTGTAAAAGTCATTTACTGCAGTGACTACACAAGTCATCTACTGCAGTGACTACACAAGTCATCTACTGTAGTGACTACACAAGTCATCTACTGCAGTGATTACACAAGTAATCTACTTCAGTGACTTCAAAAGTCATCTACTGCATTGACTTCAAAAGTCATCTACTGCAATGACTACACAAGTCATATACTGCAGTGACTTCAAAAGTCATCTGCAGTGACTACACAAGTCATCTACTGCAGTGACTACACAAGTCATCTACTGCAGTGACTTCAAAAGTCATCTTCTGCATTGACTTCAAAAGTCATCTACTGCAATGACTACACAAGTCACCTACTGCAGTGAATACACAAGTAATCTACTTCAGTGACTTCAAAAGTCATCTACTGCAGTGACTACACAAGTAATCTACTGCAGTGACTTCAAAAGTCATCTTCTGCATTGACTTCAAAAGTCATCTACTGCAGTGACTACACAAGTAATCTACTGCAGTGACTCCAAAAGTCAGCTACTGCATTGACTTCAAAAGTCATCTACTGCAGTGACTACACAAGTCATCTACTGCAGTGACTACACAAGTCATCTACTGCAGTGACTACACAAGTCAACTACTGCATTGACTTCAAAAGTTATCTACTGCAATGACTACACAAGTCATCTACTGCAGTGACTACAAAAGTCATCTACTGCAGTGACTTCAAAAGTCATCTACTGCATTGACTTCAAAAGTCATCTACTGCATTGACTACACAAGTCATCTACTGCAGTGACTACACAAGTCATCTACTGCAGGGACTTCAAAAGTCATCTACTGCAATGACTTCAAAAGTCATCTACTACATTGACTTCAAAAGTCATCTGCTTATGCGAACGGGTAATGGATATCACAGATAACCTCTGTCGCATAAAATACAAAATGTAAAAATAAACAGGTTACCTCTCGTATTCATTGCCACTGTCCGATTACAGGTGAACTGACAACAAACTCCTGGCACGGGCATTGGGTCATCACAGGACATTGGTGGTGCTAAGCATCCGACATTTATACAATATTTGGGGCTTCCATCCATGCATGTACACTGTTTACAGGCATCTCTTTCCGGGCTGTACATATATCCTTCAGGTACAATGGTACCATTGTATGCTTTACAGCCTAGAAGGAAATATTTCGAATTAATTCTAATCAATATTTTTGCCTACCAAAATAAATCATGTTAATATTCTTCTTTTCTAATTAACTTTTGCCAAGAAACAATCCTTTAGAATTTATTGTTTTGCGCACATCTCCAGGAATGTTTGTTTTTGCATTGACAGAAATATCGTTATTTTTATACAGAGTTGAAGATTTTGTGTAAAAGGTGAAAATGCGTGTTTTGAGCAATTTTCATTTTTTTTGTAAATATTTTGCAAAGCTCATCTACTGCAGTTAATGCAAAAGTCATCTGTTTGTGGGAAAAGGTTATGGATGTCAGATATTTTCTGTTGCATGAAATAAAAAGTATTTAAAAATAAACAGGTTACCTCTAGTAGTCATGGCTACTGTCCTATTACAGGTGAACTGACAGCAAACTCCTGGCACTGGCGTTGGGTCATCACAGGGCATTGGTGGTGCTAAGCATCCGGCACTCATACAATATTTGGGGCTTCCATCCATGCATGTACACTGTTTACAGGCATCTCTTTCTGGGCTGAACATATATCCTTCAGGTACAATGGTACCATTGTATGCTTTACAGCCTAGAAGGAAATAAAAATGTCCATATTCAGAGAATTCTGATACATATTTTTGCATACCAACTTAAATCATGTCAATATTCCTTTCAAATATAACTTTGGCAAAAAAAAAAAAAAAATATGGGAACATGGTAAAAATGGTGATTATGGCATTTTTTTCTTCGCTTTTCATACTATAATTTAAACGAAACCAATACTGTTTTTTTTATTATCTTTTTGCGTGGCAAACTCTTTGAACTTTTATTTTTAAACACTCAAAAATCATTCAGTTTGACCCATGGAAAATCAAAATATTGTTGTGGTTGTTTTACAGGGGAAATAATTGTGCAGTTTATGGCAAGCAACTTATACATAGCATACACTCATTTGATCCTTAATTTTGAAGAAAACATATTTTGAAATTCATTTTATTTATCTATTCATTGATCAGGTACAATAGTACTATTATATGCTTTACAGCCAAGACTTTAGAGAAACCATATCATTATTTAATACTTTTTTGTTTTTTGTCATATACTATCATTTTGCTTATACATGTATATGATAAACAAATTTCTAAATAATGGTAGCCTAATTTCGTTGAACACAATTAATTCATGTCAACATTGAGTTTTGAAAATATAAGTGTGAGAAAAGGAGATAATGTTAAAAGTTCCATAAATGCTTACACAAACTGTCTCTTGTGAGCAATTTCTCCTTTTGCTACAATTCGTTGTTGTTTGTTTGCTTCAGATTCATCAAAAATGCAATGTAATACCATGTTAAATCAATCATATTTAAACTAAAGCAAGATGGATTTTCCAACATTGCCACCCTATTGCAAATCTCTTACCCTTCTCTCTGAAGGCTACGGATTCGCCACAATTAAATTGGCAACATACTCCTGGTTTTGGTTGTGGATTCTTGCAGTTTCTTGGTGGCATGCAAGCAACTACCATACAATATTTTGGCTCCCCCATGTGGCATGTACATGTTTTACAAGCATCGCTACCAGGTTTGTACCTCTGGCCCTCTGGTACACTGGTACCATTGAATGACACACATTCTGAAATTAACAATTGACTTCAAATACAATGTGGGTAGTTGTTTGCTTTTGAAATTGTAATGGCCGGAATATTGAGTCAGTTATTTGATTACAGAATAAAACAATATTGAGAAATGTAAAAAAAAAGAATTTTACCCTACTGCAAATATCTTACATTTTTCTCTGAAGAGACTCGCCACAATTAAAATTGGCAACATACTCCTGGTTTTGGTTGTGGATTCTTGCAGTTTCTAGGCGGCATGCATGATACTACCATACACTATTCATGTTTCCCCTCCTGGCATGTACAAGTCTTACAAGGATCGCTACCCGGTTTGCACCTCTGGCCCTCTGGTACACTGGTACCATTGAATGACACACATTCTCAAATTAACAATTGACCTTAACCCTTTCCCACATATTGACATTTCTGAAGCTCTTTCAGCAGACGACTTTTGAAAACTTTGTGGCAAAAGGAGAAATTGCTCAAAACGAGCAATTTCTCCTTATTGTCACAATGTTTTCAACTCTTTTCAATAATTAAACTATCAGTTATAGAAATATGCCCTATTTTTGCCAAGATGATTTCAAAGACGTCTGCTGCAAATGTGATGTACGTTGGAAAGAGTTAAATGAAATGTGGATAGTTGTCTGCTTTTGAAATTGTAAAGTCCGCAATATTGAGACAGTTATTGTATTACAGAATAAAACCATATTGGGAAATGTAAATTAATGTGAAATTTACCCTACTGCAAATATCTTACCTTTCTCTCTGAAGGCTACGGACTCGCCACAATTAAATTGGCAACATACTCCTGGTTTGGGTTGTGGATTCCTGCAGTTTCTAGGTGGCATGCATGCAACTACCATACAATATTCCGGGTTCCCCTCGTGGCATGTACATGTTTCACAAGCATCGCTACCGGGCTTGTACTTCTGGCCCTCTGGTACACTGGTGCCATTGAACGACACACATTCTGAAATTAACAATTGACCTCAAATGAAATGTGGTAAGTTGTCTGTTTTTGAAATTGTGATGGCCAGAATATTGAGACAGTTATTTTATAAGAGAACAAGACAATGCCACAAAATCAGGGTTTCAATGTAACCCTTTCCCAGTGACCGCCTATGGACATTGACCTTGATATTTGATCAATCTGGTTCTTCCATGCAAATAAAGGTTATGGTTGATCCTTCTGCAAAAAACATTTGAAATTATATCGATGCAAAACTAAGTTATAGAGTGGATAAGATGTGTTCTATTTTAAAAAACAATTGAACTTAGCTTTTGTCCAATCAACATGACGTTTCATGTGATACGTCATGAGATCATGGCCGAGACTTCTGCCAAATTATTTAGAATTCCAACAATGCACATATTTATTTTAAATAAACAGGACACAAGTAACAAACACAATTGTCTATTTTTAAAAACTAATGAAGGGACATGGACTTAATCTAGTCCTATAATATATCGAGGCGAGCTTGTGAGAGGTCATATATTATAGGACTAGGACTAAATCCGACCAACCTGGTACATTCACATAACTCATTGTCAGACCAATAGTTAAAGAGCTAGCTAACTGGCAATATTCTATTTTTAGAAACAGTGACCTTAACTGTGATCAGATCATTTTGGTACCGCTCAACATAACAATTCGTGAGTCCATGGTTGACCCTTCAGCCAAACATTTCAAATGCCAACGTTGCAAAAAGAAGTAATAGATCAAACATGAATTACAACCAAAATATTCTTATATGGTTGAACAATTATTATAATATATAGATTACCTTTTATTCTTAGTACGGTCTCATTCAGTCTGGGATATTTATCACAGGTAAATTTGCAGCACTCTCCAGGGATCGGCATAGGTTCAGGGCACTCCATTTCCGGTTTCATGCACGCCACATTAAAGCAGTAAGCGGGGTTTCCTTTGTTACAAACACAGGTCTCACAGGGGTCAGAGGTTGGCGCGTAGGAGTCTCCCTCTTCAACCCAGGTACCGTCATAGGAGGCACAGTCTGTAATAAAAAGAATATTCCTTTCTCCAATACAGACGACATTTGCAGCAGACGTTTTTTTTTCTTTAATCAGAAAGAGTCTATATGAGGGAAAGAGAGAATAATACAGGGAGAGATATCAATTTCTCAGAACAAGGAATTTCCAATTCTCCAACAATATTTTTAATTTGTTTGCAAAAATACAACCAATCCGCAGCAGAAGACTTTGAAAGTATCTGAGCAAAATATGGTCTTTGTTCATTGTGGTTTCGAATTACAGGGTCATTTGTGCAGAAAATGAGTACAGCACCGTAGCCACACTGATACAGACGACATTTGCACAACAAGGAATTTCCAATTCTCAAACAATATTTTTAATTTGTTGGCAAATTTTTCCACGCATATTTTAACCCTCCCCCACACACAACCATTTTGCAACAGAAGACCTTGAAAGCATCTGCGCAAAATTTTGAAAGAAAATCTCTTCATATGTCGCGAATTAGCGATTTGTTCTGTCGTCTGCTGCAGGTGCAGCAAAGTGTGTCTGAAAATTGGAAACCGATTAATTTTCCTATACAATGAAACCTGATGTTTGTTCATCTGTGGTGTTTAATTACAGGGTCATTTACACAGCAGATGAGAAGTAGCGATATTAAAATGAGCCATAAAACCAACATTATTGACTCTGCGTAATATATCGACACGGGTCAGCCTAAGCATGCCGCGCAGGCTTACCCGGATAGATACGTTTCGCCTCCTGTGGATTTTCTGTTTCAGGAATCATTACTCTTTACCTCTATCCCGCTCGCTGAGACGGAATGTGTCGGCTCGGATAAGCCTGCGTGGACTGCGCAGGCTGATCCGGGTCGATACATTAAGCAGAGTCAATAATGTTGGTTTTCTCGTGGAACGGCTCATTAATTTAATGTAGTTGCTCTAGACACGGAATTGCTAAACAAAGGAGGTCTTTAGCACAGGTTTGACCGTGTGTACCTACCAAGACATTCAAATCCACAACAGGTGTCCGGGATCAAATTGTAGTTTTGACAGGGTGGTGCATCGCAAAATGCTTCGGCACAGAGGGTGGCTTCTGCTCCCGAACACAGGCACGTCTCACAAGGGTTCGATCCTCGCCTATATGTTTCGCCGTCTTTTACAGTTTGACCATTATAGTCTATGCAAGTCATCATTACATCTGTAGAATAATCTGTAGAAACATGTGTAGAATAAATAAATGTAAGGATGTATGAAGATCTCTTTTTACCCTTTCTCACATACAACAATTCTGCAGCAGATGACATTGGACATATCTAGGCAAAACAGGGGAAGTCTATATAAATACATGCATACTTACTTAACAAAGTTGAAAATATTGTTTTGAGCAATTTCTCCTTTTGCCACAATGTTTTCAAAAATTGTCTGCTGCAGAGGCGTCAGAGAGGGTTAATGAAGGGAGAGAGGTGAATGAAAATTTCTGACAGCTCATTTGTTTAAAGGATGAAATAACTACTTTCAACAAATTTATATAAATGATTGATATGTAATTTTAAAATGTTAATTTAGGGGTTAAGTTAGCTATGATTATAATCACTTCGTTGAACCCCCGTACCTTATACAGCAAAACAGCCGCAGAATTCTTTGAACAAAATATAAACCACATTTTGAAAAATCTCTTAAATAGAAAGTTGAACTAAGTAGTCAGCTGGAAAGACGTTATTATAATACGTAAACATGAGCTTAACCCTGTCCCTCATACGACAATTCTGCAGCAGACGACTTTGAATATATTTTGTAAAAAAATAGAAAACCTCTATATTTGAATAGATAACCTATGACTAAAAGTGGAAAACATTGTGGCAAAAGGAGAAATTGCTCGTTTTGAGCAATTTCTTCTTTTGCAACTACGTTTTCCATAAGCCGTCTGCAGCAGAGGCGTCAGAAAGCGTCTATATGAGAAAAATGGTACAGGCATATTCTGACTCTTGACAGTCGGTTGACTGAAAGACATATATGTCTCTGGTTGACTACAGTGAAAGTGGCGGTTATACATGTATACTGATAGTTACAATTCATGTACTTCTACTATTGATCATAGACAATTTTGACAAAACGACCAATTTCTACCTTTGCCACAATGTTTTTCATCATAGGTTATCCATTCAATTATAGAGATTTTCTATTTTTTGACGAAATATGTTCAAAGTCGTTTGCTTCAGAATGTTGTCGTATGAGGGAAAGGGTTAAGCTTATATTCATCACGCTCAATATCTGCTTCCTGGAGACATAACCAGTACTGGCGCCGTTTGAGTGGAAAAGTCCCTTAGGCAGAACCCACTCATCACGAGATTCGAACCCTGAACATTTGATACGAGAGGCCAACGCTCTTCCACTGCACCCCTGTCTTTCAAAAAAAAACTTACCTTCGCAAGCATAGTCGCAACAGGCTCCCCCTTCTTTGGCGAAACATCCGGGTGGCGCAGGGATACAGTCAGTGAGGGCACAAAACCCAACGTCGCCATTCCTGCATTCGCAATGTTCACATGCACTTCGATAAAACATATCTCCGTGTCCCACCATTGTGCCATTGTAATCTGTGCAACCGCCTGAAAGAACCATGGACCATCATGTAGTTTTAACTCTTTTTCCACATGTAGACACGTGTTGTCAGCTTCTGGAGACTTTTGAAAACATTGTGGCAAAAGGAGAAATTGCTTGTAATGAGCAATTTCTCCTTTTATCACGATGTCTTTGACTCTCGAAAATGGAAAATTAAATAAAATCCTCTCGTGTAAATGTCAATCATTTTGCAAATAAAAGTTTAAAACCTTTCCTACACGCAGGCGGCATTTCAAAAAATAATTGTGGCATAATGAGCAATTTCAACTTTTGGTACAATGTTTTCAACTTCATTCTGATAATTATTTTTCGTAGACATTTTCCATATATTTACATAGAAAATGTCATATATAAATGATCGACTGATTAGAGTTCAATGTCGTTGTTCAACGGTATTTTAGATATACCTCGTTTTCTCCCCATAGTACTCCATAAACAATTCTTATAATGTAATTAATAACACGAAGACGAGTGCTGCTTTACACACTGACTTTTATCACTCATTTGAAAGAATGAATGACCAAGCCGGAGTTCAAACCAACGAAGCCTGGATTGGTAGCCTTTGTCTTGACCAACTGAGCAATCACGGCTTGACATACTGCATTTATGTCACAAGGAGAGAACAACATGCAGCTGTTCCGTGGCTTGAACCCGGGATCTCTCTCGTTTTCAGGGCAAGTACTCAACGACAGAGCAAACCGGGCCGCTTACATGCACTCTCTCCATTTGTGTACAAGTTCAGACCATGACATACACGCTAATTCGTCGTCGAATTTCGGAATTCCAGTGCCAAGAATGTCATAAATAACACTGCACATGCTGTGAGACAGACCAAGCAGTGCTGTCACGGTCCCTTAGTGGGCGCCAATTTCACAAGGAGAGAACGACATGCAGCCGTTCCAGGGCTCTAACCCGGGACCTCTCGCTTTAAGGGCAAGTACTCTACCGACTGAGCTCACCAGTCCGCATACATGCACTATCTCCAATTGTGTACATGTTCAGACTATGACATACACCACTGCTTAACTGGAAATTCGTCCTTCAATTTTGGAATATGCCAGTGCCAAGGATGTCGTAAATCACACTGCATGTGCTGTGAGACTGACCAAGCAGTGCCGTCACGGTCCCTTATAGGGTGTCAATGCCACAAGGAGAGAACAACATACAGCCAAGTTGGGACTCTAACCCGGGACCTCTCGCTTTCAGGGCAAGTACTCTACCGACTGAGCTAACCGGACCGCTCACATGCACTATCTTCAATTGTGTACAAGTTCAGATTGTGACATAACCCCCCTGCTTAACTGGATTTAATTTCGGAATTCCAGTGCCAAGGATGTCATAGATCACACTGCATATCCTCTGAGACTGACCAAGCAGTGGTTGACAAGGTCCCTTTTTGGGCGCCAATGTGACAATAAGAGAACAACATGCAGCTAGTCCGGCACTCAAACCCGGGACCTCTCGCTTTCAGGGCAAGTACTCTACCAACTGAGCTTACACTGTAATACATGCATTCTCTTTAATTGTGTACACGTTCAATGGTGACATATATAAGTAGAAAAACATGGGTTAATCATACTTTTGGTTTTCTTTTGTTAACTCTTTCAGCGCCAAAGGCAATATTGAGCTTTTTGAAAACAATACTGATTCAGGTGAGTCAGCTCGTAACGAGCTGTCTCACCTGAAATCAGCATTGTTTGCCTTATAGTTATCACAATATTCCAAAACTCTTATAACATATGAATATATTCGCCCGACTTTGAACATGGAAGAGTCTACTTTAGCAATTCAGCGCTGAAAGAGTTAACAAAAATACACTTTACCTTTAATGTGACTGGCAATGTTGTCTGCGGGTATCACATTTCCATAGGCGGTCACTGATCCTTTCTTATAGAACGCGGCACATTGAAACGTTCCATTAGCTTGTGAAGGTTCTACGTACAGTATCCGCATACCATCTATATTTGGGGGAAAATAAAATAAAATAATGTTGACTGTCTGCCTGTGAAGAAGATGACTTTATGTAACTTCTGAAACAAGATGGCCATAAATCGATGACCCGAGTGATAGTATAATAGCAAACACGTAACCTCTTAACAATTTTCCTCATATAGACGCTTTCTGACGCCTCTGCAGCAGACGGCTTTTTGAAAACTTAGTGTCAAAAGAAGAAATTGCTCAAAACAAGCAATTTCTCCTTTTGCCACAATGTTTTCCACTTTTAGTCATAGGTTATCCATTCAATTATAGAGATTTTCTGTTTTTTGACAAATATGTTCAAAGTCGTCTGCTGCAGAATTGTTGCATGAGGAAAAGGGTTAATATTGGCGATTTTTAAAAATCAAGAGTGGGTATAAAACTGTAAATGGAACAGTTTATAAGTATAAGACATTTCGAGGGCTTGGCGTGAAACGGTTGTAACTATAATTGGTATTTTGTTACAAAGGTTAATCACCTCGCCATAAAGTCTTTATAAGCATTAAATCATTTTTCTTGGTAAACAATGGAAATTTAGGTGCCATTGCTCGTTCTGACAAATGGCACCTAAATTTGCATTGTTTACAAAGGGGTCAAAATTGCCCCTAAACTAGGGTTTTCAAAATAGGTATTTAGTTACAACCGTTTCACGCCAAGCCCTCGATTTGTAATACGACATAACATCTTTGAAATAATTTGAAAGAGGACTACCAAAGGAACTTTGCTGTGAAGTTTGGTTGATATCAGTTCAATGGTTTAGGAAGAGATGTCGGTTGAGGTTAACAGTTCATTTTACCCCTTGTTTGATGCTGCCTGGTGGCTATCTTCTTCAACCAATCAATATTGCTTGAACAATTTTTGTAGAGTGCCATTCAATGAACATTTCTACCAAATTATCTTAGAATGGGAGAGAAAGACTCTAAAACGGTTGGCATTTCCCCCTTTTCTGATGGCAATAACCAACGTTCTGGAATGTAACTAAAGTAACATTCCTGCGAAGTTTGTTTGAAATGAGTCCAGTGGATCAGGTCGAGATGTCGTATATATTTCCCATTCTTTAATACATAGTGATAAATGAATAGCGCAAAATCAATGTAGACTGATATGCAAGCTGATTTTGGTCTATGAATATAATTTAATTTAAAGTCTTCCACTACAGCATAATGTAAATGTTAACAAAAGTCTTCTGCTGCAGATAGGTCAGAATGCATAATAATTGATCCGTCCCGCGAGAAAAATAAGAATGTTGACTCTGCGTAAAGTATCGACCCGGATGAGCCTAAGCATGCCGCGCAGGCTTACCCGGATAAACAATGGTCGCCTCATGGGGATGTTCTGTGTCAGGAATCATTACTCTATACCTCTATCTACCTGAGACGGAATGTGTCGATCCGGATCTGTCTGCGCGGACTGCGCAGGCCGATCTGGTTCGATACATTACGCAGAGGCCATACTGTTGTTTTTCTTGCGGGACGGCTCATATGTAATATGAAATGCGTTAATGTTGTGTTGGGCAGGATAAAGGTTACAGACAATTTAATTGAATATCGATCGATCTATGACATTTGGAAAAATAATTCCGTCTGCCGTAATTTTGTTTTGCCGTATACAAAACCTTTGGAAACATCAAAGCAAATATAATATTCGTGAATGTGTTTTTTTATTATTGAATAGAGTTGATAAAATTGAGGCAAAAGGAGAAATTTCACTTTTTGAGTTTTATCTCCTATTGTTGCAATATTAACCAAAGCCATCTGCCACGAATATGTCAAACTATTCCTGCATGTAAGATAGGTTTATATAGAAAAAACCCAAAAACTTTCATCTAACTCTCTGAAATATGAAACAATTTAAAAGTAGTCTAACGGAACCCTTTAATACATACAACAAATCTGCAGCATACCACCTTGAATCTTGGAAAACGTCAAAAATAATGTATAATTATTGAATAGATTTGAAAACATTGTGGAAAAAGAAAAAAAGTACTCGTTTGAGCAATTCCTCCATATGTCACAATGTTTTCAATGGTCGTCTGATGCAAAGGTGTCAGAAAGCGTCTATATGTTGAAACAAGCTAAGCTCATATCTTTGATATAATTCTAATGAATTATATTATGTTTTCTGCTACAGATACATCAGAAAGCGTCTATATGTCGGAACGGGCTAAGCTCATATTTAGGATATAATTCTAATGAATTAATGCTTACTGCTGCAGATACGTCATAAATGTCGGAACCCGGCTAAGCTCAATTATAATGGATAAATGCTTTCTGCTGTAGATATTTCATACGAAATATACATACCATTTTCCCAGTTTTTTTCTTGAAAACTGAGATTGATCACCGAGTCTTTATACCAAGTGTAGAGAGGGAACGACTTGGACCAAAAGCCTTCTATGTCACAAACTAACGGTATATATCCTGGCCTCGTTTCCAAAAGTTCCTCATAAACTCGAGAGGTGACCTTGGGGAAGTTTTTGGGAATTTCTGAAACAAAATATAAGAGAGAAATAAAGAATTTATAAGACATTTCAATGATTTTATTTATTGATTGTTTTACATTTTAATTTTGTTTAACCCTTTCAGCGCCGAATTGTTTAAAGAAGACTCTTCCATGTTCAAACTCGGACGACTCTATTTTCCTGTTATAGGATTTGTGGAATATTTTTATAACTCACAGCCAAACAATGCAGATTTCAGGTGGGTCAGCTCGTTACGACACTACACCGAGGAGACGCTCCTTGTGTTATGGGCATGGTACTGCAGAAATGAGCCGTCCCGCGAGAAAAAAACCATTATGGCCTTGCGTAATGTATCGACCCAGATCAGCCTGCGAAGTCCGCGCAGACTGATCAGGGCTGACACATTCCGTCTCAGGGGGATAGAGGTATACAGTAATGATTCCTGAAACAGAAAATCCACACGAAAAGTGTCAATCCGGGTAAGACTGCGCGGCATGCTTAGACTGATCAGTGTCAATACTTTACGCAGAGTCAACAATGTTGGTTTTCTTGCTCAAATATCAATAATACATGAATAGTAATAAAGTTTCGTACTTAAAGAAACAAAATCACAAAAAAAACAGACTGCTATAAAATAATAAATTCACGCAATTACTTGTCATATATAGGCTTTAACCCTTTCCTCCAAACAACACATATGCAGATGACAACTTTAAAAAAGGTCTGGGCACAAATATGAAAAATACGTTATTGCAAACAGTTGAAAATTGTGGTTTAAATAGACATAGTTCATTATGTGCAATTTCTTCTATTGCATCCATGTTTTCAAAAGTCGACTGCAAAAAAAAAATGCGTCTGCATGTGTTAATTAATTAAAAGGTTTAACATGAACCGGATATGAAAGTTTTAAAGTCGTCTGCTTTGAGAATATGATCTTTGGGGATGATAAGAAGTATCAGTTTAATTTATTACTTAGCGCTAAGTAAGGATGGTGGAATTTGACCAAGATATCAATGTCTATATGTTCAAAGTCACGATTTACTTACTTTTGTTTGAAATCACTTTCAATGTCGCATCCGCAATTCGGTCAAGGACAGATTGCGTCTCAGGGTCGTCATAGAAGGCTGTGCATCGAAAAGCTCGCCTATGCTTTCGTAAATGGGCTTTCTCGATTCTCAATACTGACAGGTTGTGGGCGATCTGGATTATCTCGATGCTGTCTTTCTTCTCGATTGGTTTCGTTGATTTCGTCCATTGAAATCTGACATTTACTGGCAGTGAGCTTTCACAGGTGAACACCACTGTACTGCCTTCTGCTACTTTCTGAACGCGAGGAGTTACCGTTACTTTCCATAACTTTATATCTTCTGTGGTGACTGAAAAAATGTTAATTAATTCTTTCAAACACACAGATGCATTTTAACCCTTTTCGATATTCAACAGATATGCAGCAGACGACTTTGACCACATCTAGGCAAATATATGAAAGTTCTCTACATATGACAGTATACTATTTGAATAGAGTTGAAAACTTGTTACTAAAGGATTAATTTCTCATTAATTATGAGCATTTTTCATTTTGTCACAATGTTTTTTAAAAAAAAATGTTGCAGGCGTCAGAAAGCATCTGTAATTGGTAAAAGGTTACGACATTTGCAGCAGATGTGGTTTTTGAAGACATTGAGTGAAAAGGAGAAATTGCTCATGTCAACACTTTTCAATAATTAGACATTCACTTAACCCTTTCCCTCATATAGACGCTTTCGGACGCCTCTGCAGCAGACGGCTTTTTGAAAACATAGTGTCAAAAGAAGAAATTGCACAAAACGTGCAATTTCTCCCTTTGCCACAATGTTTTCCACTTTTTGTCATAGGTTATCCATTCAATCATGGAGATTTTCTATGTTTTGACAAAATACGTTTAAAGTCGTCTGCTGAAGAATTGTCGTATGAGGGAAAGGGTTATATAGATTCGCATACTTATGTGAAGGTGTGGTGAACGATCTGCGTGAAGGATCGATCAAGGTTAACTTTTGCTAAATGTCCAACACAAATGCAATTTTCGAAGTTTTACAAACAAAGATAAAATTTAGTAGAAATAGAATATTAATTTGTCTACATTTACAAAAAATCAGCATCAGACGACTTTGAAAACACAAAATTCCCGCCCGAACTTTCAAACATATCACACATTCAAAGTTTGAATAGGCTGAAATCACCTTCTTTGTGAAGTGCCCATTAATGCAGATGTATACAGCATATACTATGTAATAGAGCGGAGTCATGGGATGGAGTCATGGAGTGAAGTGGAGTGGAGTCGTTGGAGTGGAGTCGTGGAGTGGAGTAATCAGAAATACAATGATGAGAAGGTCAACAGCTGAATTTAAGCTACAAACTTAAAAAAAGAAACATTAACATGTAATGATGAAATGTTTTCTTATCAAGTTTGTCAAAATACATGTACATTTAATGATGGAATGTTTTCTTATTTTCTTATAACCAAAATTCAAATTATTAACAAGTTTGTTACAGAAGTTTGAAATCTAGGATACAAACTTTTATAAGAAACATGTATGATTTAGTTTTATAATCTTACTACATCGTACCAAAACATAAGTTAAGTTATAATGATAAGAAAATAGTCTCAATATCATTTAAAATGAGACGAAAAACACGGATTGAAAATTATTGTCGTCTTTTTAATATTTTTTTTAAATTGATATTTAAGAGCATTTATGTGGGAATTAACATTTGTACGAAAAGTTAAAAATAAATGGAACTCTGTAAGAAATATGTTTTCCCGTTCGTCAAAAAACCGACCGCATTAGTCTTCTTACGCCCGAACCTACATTTTGACTGTATTGTAGCCAAAGAAGGACATGACGTCATTTACGTAACACTTCATCTTGGCGTAACGTCAATGGAGCGACGTCGTTTCCCGCAAAAAAATGGTATCAACATGAAAGACCCCAAATTCCTATACATGAGCTATTGACTCACTCATGCAAAGAATAATTATTTATCAAACATTGTGGCAAAAGGATAACTTTCTCATAAGGAGCAATTGTTCTTTTGGCGACAATTTTTTCCTAAATCGTCTGTTGCAAAGGCCTCAGAAACTGTCTCTAATAGGGAAAGGGTTTAGCAGAAATGTGACCCCTTACATAATTTGTTCCAGTCATATTGACTGGTTGAAAACGGCAGTCGCCAGGTGGCATCAGAAAAGGGCTGATCTATTTGCTTCTTTACCATAATGCAGGTGATCGATTAAGGATCATCTTGCCCCTCATGTTTTAACCTCGTTCATTATGAATGTATTCCTTGATTTTCTGAAAGTCTTTACTTTATTATTTTCTGTAAATAATGCAAGAAACATGACATTAACATTATTATTGTCTAGTAAATTACTTATAAATCTTATTATCTTATTAAATGTTTATAATTATCTTGCGTTTTTTCGTAAATAGGTAACACCTATAGATATATTAAAACTTTTAAAAAATAGTGTGGAGGTATAGTCCAAATGTCCCGATCTTTTCCCAGGAGAGTCATAAAATAGTATGGACCAAACTGACCTCTATGCATCTGGAATCCTAGCAATATTTAGACACATTAACCTCGTATGTAAATTACTGGTATTGGTTAAAATGCAATTTAAAGCTAGTATGTATATAGACATGGCAACAGAAACCATATAAAAGTTATTTTTTGAATCCATGTAAAAATAACGGCCCATTTAATTCTGAATCATTAAACTGTAATTTATGATTTCTAGCAATTTTAAGACAGTAGATCTTTAAATGGTACTTTTGTTCATATTATCCTAAATTAATACCTGACCTGGTCTTCGTACCTTTCATAAGCTTTACTCACTTTTCCTAATAATTTAGCCACAATATATATAGCCATGAAATAAATGTGTTTTAAAAATATGATTTAGTAACTTTGTAATGTCAATAAAATACATAAATATATATGGATTGTTCCATAAAGTTACAGTTCCCTTTTGAAATGTTCCAATGTAAAGTTATACTACTGTTAAATAACATAAGTGCAGAAAATTATCAAACTAAATGAAAATGAGTTGTGGCCATTTAACAACCAAAAATAGGGTTCACTCCAAAACTAGACTTCATGACTCCACTCCACTCCACTCCACTCCATGACTCCGCTCTACTAAATAGTATATACCGATTTATACAACAGTTCTTTGCACTCTTCCATTATCGTGCATATGTTGGTCGCATTTTGACCACTGATATATATTCAATGGTAACTGGGCCACTAATACGTTTATGTGGTCCCAGATGGTATCTAATGTTTTATCGATAACAAAAAAGACAAAGATGCCAATTTAACCTCTTTTACCAATGCATAAGGTTAAAGTTTAAGCTGTTAAATTTATTTATGCCCTACTTTTAGACAAGATAACGATTTTAACTTTTTGATTATTTTTTATTCGATATGAATTTAAAATTCATTGTCGCATGTTCAATGCATTCTTGTGAAGGTATACACTAATTTTTACGCAAACACAGGTTTTTTTTAGAGATTATTAGGTTGTTTAAATCAAACAACACTTGGTAAAATAGACAAACAGAATCAACTTACCCGCAGCAAATACCCCGCTCTCCAGTAAAGCATGTACAATTACTATTGATGATAGTACAGAAACGAACCGCATCTTTCTTATAAAAATAAACACACTAAAATAGGTCTACGGTAGTCGGTCGTTACCTTCGATATGTCTTCTTGGGAACACTACAAATGATGTTTCTCTGTTATATGCACGTGAACTTGAATTGCAATCACAACACTGTCGCGTTTAAGGATTATATTATCAAAAGCTTAAACCCTTTTCCTGATAAGATGTTTTTAAACTCAGCTCGTGTCAAAAAAAAAAAAAAAAGTACCCAATGCAATTTAAAGAATAATTTTGATACACAGTTGGAAAAAAATATGTTTAAAGGAGAAATTATTCGTATTGAAAAAAGTCCCCTTATCCAACAGTTTTGTTACAAATGTTCGTCTGTTGCAGAGCTATCAAAAGTCGTCTTTACCCGTTAAACAGTTAAACTGTTCGAAGTTATTCTGCGCAAACTTCGAACGTGATTGGTCATTTTATACTCTCGCCGCAATAATTGAGATATCAAACAAATCAGTATCAATTAGCCAAGTTGGCTTCGATTATCCATCGTGGATCACGTGACCTATTGAGCCTGGATTAAAACCCTTATCAAGTCCGTTTTATCCGTGCAATAACCTATCAATTTAGTTGAAAACTATTTACATCGGTTGGAACAAGTTCTCGCAATTTATATTAATTTAATCAATCACTATGACTGCTTCTTTGATACTGCATTAGTAGTTTGGAGTGGTCTAACATCTTTGACCCCGCCCCAACAGGAATCGAGCCTGGGACGTTTGGATCACGAGACCGATACTCTGCCTCTGATCCACTGTAGGTCAAACTTTCTTTTTTTCTTTCAAACTATTCACTTGAAAATAAACATTCAAAATAAGTAGCTTTGCTCTGACATTTTTTTTGTAGGGACGAACCAAAAAATCCACACAAAAATACAGATTTGGTCAATAAGTAATTTCTTTTTGTTATACAATGCCATGTATATATACTATTGTTACCATCTACAGTAATAAAATGATACATGTTTTTATGTTTTATATCAATGTACCTAAATTGAATTAATGTGCCCGAATATATACAATTCTGAATGTTGCATGTCAAGGGTTATATTGTTGAAGACAGTGGCACAGTGGAAGAGCGTTGGCCTCTGGTACCTAAGGTCCCGGGTTCGAATCCCGTGACGAGCGGCTTCTGCCTGTAGGATCTTATGTTATGTTGACATCTTATTATTTATATGTCTCTGATCATATTAATCATTTGTTTTTGAGAAAGGATGGTTTGAATTGAAAAAGAAAGAGTGGATAAAATGCTATATGAGGTTGCTGTAATGCCAATGTATACACATAAGTAAATAACCAAATGGTTAGTACGCGGGATTTGAGCCACGGTTCGAGCCGTGGTAGCTCAGTCGGTAGTCGCTGGCTGTCAATCCAGGGGTTGTGAGTTCGGACCATGCCGTGATATGATTGAAAAATGGTTGCAAAACCACGTTAAACACCAATCAATCTATCGAGCCGTTCGCAATTGTATACTATAGATTCCTGGTTGCACTAAGACAATGTAGAAGGTCCGCATCTAACACTGTTACAAATCTGAAAGTTGAAGTAACTGTTCTGCTCCGTTTCCATAGATAGAAAATTAATTGTCTGTGCAAAGGACACCGCAACAAGCTCTTCTTTCCGCCGGTTTACCTGCAACGCCATTTCTAGGGTTGTCTTCTTTTGAAATCATTTGAGGAAACGCATGAACCGCCAGAAAATTGGAAGTAGAGTTTTGCTACTAAATTCAAAACATTAAAGGAAAGGAAGAATTCTCACAACGTTTTCAAACATTTCTTGCATGCATCACATATGCAACAGAAGACTTTGAAAACAATTGTGCAAAAATAATGAAAATGTCTATAAAGGAAAATGTCATTATTGAATAGATTTGAAAACAATGTAGCAAAAGAAGAAAGTGCTCTTTCTGAGCACTTTCTCCTTTTGCAACACTGTTTTCAAAAGTGTTCTACTCATGTACTGCAGATACGTCGAAATGCGTCTGCAGAGTTACTTATCTTAACTCTTTCAGCGCCGAATTGTTTAAAGTAGACTCTTCCAAATTCGGGCGACTCTATTTCATACGTTATAAGAGTTCCGTAATATTTGGATAACTACAAGGCAAACTTTGGCGCTGAAAGATTTAAACTATAGACCCGTCTAATCATTATAAAAATATTGTGCATAAATAAAAAGTCTTCCTTATTTTCACAATGTTTTTAAAAGTGGACTCCGAGTGTTTAGGCATCGGGATTTTTTTGTAACCGGGCATCCCGGATTTGATCCTCAGTCGCGGTGGTCCTGATGGAGTACCCTTCGGCAAGGTACATTTCCTTTTAGCACTGGTTTGCCTACCAAGTATTCATGAATAAGTATACTTTAGCCGTGATATAACTTAAATAATGTTACAAACGGCGTAAACCCGCAATAAAACTAACACAGTCTTCAGCTTAAGGTGGAATCATACCTTTGAAATAACGTCGTTTTTGACGTCAAAATGTACGTTTTTGCGACAATGACAGTGTTGTTACAGAACTCACCATTACTTCCTCATTTCAATTAGGATTCGGATAAAATGAACTTTAAACTGAAGAGAATACAATATCCTGTGTGATAGTATCAATTCCATACATCTGTCATGACAATTAACGTAACATAAGGCGACTTAAAATAGAAATTTCGCTAGAATATTTTAACAGTAATTTGATTATTTCTAGTTTATTTAAAATTCGCCCGAGAGATTTTTTTTAAAATAAAATATAAAATAGAACACCTATTCATCTACCATTTGCCAAACTTTCAAGCAAATCTATCGTGTCGATTTTTAATAAATCACAATGCCGTTAAACCTTTTGTGTGCGTCGTAACGTTCACTGCGGAATTAAACATTGAGACGCATCCAGGGTAATTAAAATGAATATCTTATTTTTTCCTTATAATTATCAATTTCATTCTAAATTTAAGTTATCTCCTAAAGAATAATGGATGGTAGTATATATGTGTTTCTATTTAAAGAATTAAAGTAATTATGGTCGTAAATAATTTAGCAAAAAACAACAAAATATTATTTGGATTTGTCATATGTATAAACTGACTCGTTTACTTTCCTGTTCAACTGTTGTTCTATATATGAAATATAATTATCACACATATTATATGTCACCCTTGGTTTTTTGTATCGGATTTGAGATAACAGTATACAAATGTTGTTTTCAATATGCAATTTTGAGAATTTCGAAGTCTATACCTGTCATGCAAAGCTTTCTTGGTATTCTATCCGTGATAATGTTGTTGTTGTTTGCGGCAAGTTTTTGATTTAAATTGTGTTTACACAGCTGCACAGTTATGTGTGATTAAAGGAATGACCATTACTATCTCATCTTATATAAACATAGATTTGAAGCGAATGATATAAACTCCGTCATGATATATAGTTCACAATTTTTCCTTAAATAATTTTAAAGCAAAACTTGGTTTATTTAACGAACTCGCTGACTAATAATACAGTTATTACATTACGTCTAATTTACTAACAAAACAAATGCCCTAGATATTTCTTTTAAAAGAAATCATTATAATTCAGAACACCATTTCTTCTCCAATTTACTCAAATTTGTTGGAAATATATCGGGCGGACTTTTAGTAAAACGCTATGCCTTAATACTGCTGACGTGCGCGGGTACGCGCGTTCTGGATCTGAAAATGTAACACAGCCACCAACCCCTTCTTCTATCTTTATTTTTTTAATCCATGTGTCCCCGTTATTTAGTAACTACCGGTACTTCGTTTTGTCTTGAGAATTGTTTTTTACCCTTAACCCAAATTTAAAGACAAACTATCGGGTTGATTTTAAGTAAATCACAATGCCATAACACCGTAGAAGATCACACTTTTGGTCACATGTTCGTACCTAATTACTGGTGTTGTCAACACACTTCCAATTATAAAAAAATGTATCATTACCCGGATATACGCTGTCTACAATTTACAGACACCTGTGCAATGACATTGAAGACTCACTACATAGTGCAGACAACGATGTGATGGCACTCCACGGAATATGTATGTAGACAATAATAGTGGGTTATTTACCCAAACTATACAGGGAAATATTGTCAATAAACATCTGTATTCAAACAGCTCTAAGTTGAATTGAACTGCGGAGCTCTGTGAATACAATCAAGTCGAAACTTTCCTAAAATCTTGAACATAAGGTTTTCCAAAGGGAAGAAAGTCAGATAGTTCTTCTTGATGTGTTATCATATAAAGTGTTTCCTTAAATAACAAAAGCATGATCGCGGATAGAATAGATAGAAAGCTTTGCATGACAGTTATAATCGTTGAAGTGCTGAAACATGCTTTGTGCCTGATAAAGAGAAACGCATTCTGTATTTACTGTTATCTGAAGATACATTACAAAATACCTAGAGTGACAAATAGGCAAGTAATAATAAAATATATTAACAATGTCAATTTCTTCCATGATAATTCTGACGATGCTCTTGTTTGAAGAATTTCGTATCAGAAATGTTGGGTTATGTAAAATCACGAAACTTCATGTTATATCGAATTACTATTTGATGTTCCCGTATCAATTTGTGTATGTAAATGTATGTATGTAAATGACGAATTACATGTATTCGAATAAGTGAAATACAATCTATCTATAAGAACTGCAAGCGACAGTTTGAGACTAATACTAATACATGGAATGTGAAAAAATGATTTAACAGATAAACAACGAAGTAGACAAGACAGTTTATATAAAACATATTTAATATTAAATAATAGATACAGTTTACCACTTTTGTAAAAGAGCAAAATTGATTATTTTTATGAAAAATCGGGGAGTTCATTTTAATAACCCTTGGTACGTTTAAATTTAAATTCCGCAGTGTACGGTTTGTCGCGTGACAGAGCTGTAACGTCATTGCAATTTACTAAAGATCTGCACGATATATTTTCTTGAAATGTTGGTAAATGGTAGACAAAAGGTAGTTCTAAATTATATAAGTTTTTAAAAAAAATCTCTCGGGCGAATTTTTAATAAATTTGAAATAACCAAATTACTGTTAAAATATTTTAGCGAAATTTTCATTTTTACTCCCCTTATGTTACGTTAATTGTCTTGGCAGTTGTATGGAAATTATATCACTACGCAGGTAATTTTATTCTCTTCAGTCTGGTGTTAACTCTTTCCAAATTCCACTTCAAACGAGAAAGCCATGGTGATTTCTTTAACAACACTGTCATTGTCGCAAAAACGTACATTTTGACGTCAAAAACGACGTTATTTCAAAGGTATGATTCCACCTTAAGGTTCATTTTAATTAAAATGATTAACACGAAGGGTTGATTAAATGGTGGTTTTACGTCGTTTTATATCACGGCGTTTCCTGGTTACCAGTACTATTGGTCATTTTATGAAATCGCACTTAAAATTGGAATTATCATCCACATATGGAACTACATTTGCCGATGACCTCTTTGAACAGGATAGCTTAATATTTACGCTACGTATATTAGGCGCGCCAATATTCCCATACCTTAACGAGCTGGATAACCTACAGCTGCTAGATTGTACTTTTAGATACATATACCGGTGTCTTCAAATGTATTACTCTGGTTAAAAGCGATATATTGAAGCACTGGTATGTGCCAGCACCAAACGAGCACTATATATTTATTCTCTGCAAAACTGCACACATGCTTTATACATAGTATGTAAATGACGATCTGTCATGCGTGTATATACATTGATATACATTATTTTCTTAGGTTTTGTTTTGTTTTTTGTTTTGCTGTTTTTCTTTTTCTTCTCCTTTACAAATCCAACTATGGATACTCTTTAACCTGTATTGTTGTTTGTTTGTATTTCTGTTAATCGTGAAAAATTGTACATGTACTTACAATATCTCCTAGAAAGGGGGCAATAAAGAAATTGTATTGTATTGTATTGTATTGTATTGCACCAGCCGGTGAGTCGTCATGCTAACCCCGAAACCATCAGCGCCTGAGTGCCTGAGCGCCTAGGAGGGCAACCACTTATACCTATTATAAAGTCTTGGGTATGACCAGGGACGTAGATCGACCGGGGATCGAGACGGACGCTCTTCCACTTCAAGAACCATCGAGGCGGTTTGAAACGAAGGGACGAAATGAAATGAACTTTAGCCGTACAGGTTAAATCGTACTTTGTTTATGCAGGATCTTGTAAACAACCGCATTAACATGCGATTACATGTGGGTATTTAATTACATCCGGTGATTGGGGAATAATTACCGATAAAAGTTGAATAAATCTGCATAATATATAAATAACAGAACTCAGAATGACCACTGACACATGGTTAGTTGGCCTTGACATTGGCCTTTCCTAAATACGTACGACATTTGACGTTTCTGCAGTAGATACTTTTTGAATATATTATGGGAAAGGTATAAAATGCTATTTTCTTGAAAATAGACATCGGTAATTTATAACATGCCATTTCGTCCTATTTTTTTTTCCAATGAATTATCTCCCAAATGCAGAAACTTTCCGCCGCCTCTGCAGCAGACGATATGTGAAACCATTGTGACAAAAGGAGACATTGCTCATGATGAGCATTATCTCCTTTTGCCATAATGCTTTCAACTTTATTCAATAACTGTTTATTCATTTATAGAGAGTTTCCATATTTTTGACGAAATGTCTTCAAAATCGTCTGCTGCAGATTTGTGGTATGTGGGAAAGGACTAAGGTCAATGGCGTTGCTTGACTGAAAATAAAGTGCAGGTCAGCGCCTTTTTTTTTTTATCAATTTCTCAGTTATATCACGGCGGCCAGTTCACCTACTCATGCATTTCCTGGTTTTCTCACACCAGCACTCCACACAACACTCTTCCCAAGCAACTGGCTACTTTTCCAATTAGACTAAGCCCATTGGTGGAAGAGGAATGACGCATGTCGCATTGACTTTTGTCAATCCTCGGAAAGAAAGTTGGCCGAGCCGGGAATTCGAACTCACAACCCCTGGATTGACAGCCCGCGTCGCTACCGACTGAGCTACCGGGGCTCGGCTCCAATTAGTCCGAACAATCCTGTGTTTGCTTAGAAATTAGCATATAACCTTCACCAGAATGCATTATATATGTGACAGTTAGTTTAAATTCATTGTAAATATGTATAGGATGCACTGGAACTGTTGAGATGATTATTGATGGTATTTTGACCTTGTTTGATAGTGATGAAAGAGTATGCGGAAAAAACAGTTTTGACCCTTCTCGATTGTGTGCAAAATGAGCGATTTATTTCTTGCATACTACTTGACCCCGATGTTTAGGGATGCTTAAAGGTTACCCTTTTCAATGATGTTGGGTCTCCTACATGAACACAATGAAAAAGGTTTGACAATTGAGGGTTGACCTTGGAATAAAGAAGAAATTTAATTGGTATTCTTTGACCTGCATTGTCGGAGATGCGTTTTCGTATATTCCGATCAGCTAAAGTATTGAGAACCTGAACATTCGTATATCGAACTAACTTTCATAAACGAACGTTGCTGCAGGAAAAACCAACTGTGAGATCACTTACGTAGATCCAAAAAGCATGATCTGCCTCTGCACTGTGCGCAAACGAGTCATAAAATATTTTAAAAAATATATATGTAGAGTAGCATCCATAATGATCATTAGCATGGGTGTGTAACCATGAGTAGCATCCATAATGATCGTTAGCACGGGTGTGTAACCATGAGTATCATCCATAATGATAATTAGTATGGGTGTGTAACCATGAGTAGCATCCATAATGATCGTTAGCATGGGTGTGTAACCATGAGTATCATCCATAATGATAATAAGTATGGGTGTGTAACCATGAGTATCATCCATAATGATCGTTAGCATGGGTGTGTAACCATGAGTAGCATCCATAATGATCGTTAGCATGGGTGTGTAACCATGAGTAGCATCCATAATGATCGTTATTATGGGTGTGTAACCATGAGTAGCATCCATAATGATCGTTAGCATGGGTGTATAACCATGAGTATCATCCATAATGATAATAAGTATGGGTGTGTAACCATGAGTATCATCCATAATGATCGTTAGCATGGGTGTGTAACCATGAGTAGCATCCATAATGATCGTTAGCATGGGTGTATAACCATGAGTAGCATCCATAATGATCGTTAGCATGGGTGTATAACCATGAGTATCATCCATAATGATCGTTAGCATGGGTGTATAACCATGAGTAGCATCCATAATGATCGTTAGCATGGGTGTATAACCATGAGTATCATCCATAATGATCGTTAGCATGGGTGTATAACCATGAGTAGCATCCATAATGATCGTTAGCATGGGTGTATAACCATGCGTATCATCCATAATGATCGTTAGCATGGGTGTGTAACCATGAGTAGCATCCATAATGATCATTAGCATGGGTGTATAACCATGTCTTTTATAAAGGTTGGTTAATATTTCTAATATTAGAACGGTTCATTACGTTTAGGTTGGTTTTCGAAGAGCGCCAGTAACTCGATATTTATATAATTTCGATTATTCGTATCAAAGAGGACAAAATAAGGAGGAGTTAGCTGGTAATTCTCCCAACAATATCTCTCTTATGACTTAACTAAATCCTATGTTGTAAGTACTCCAAAGAATCGTATCACTGAGATAAACATAGGGTTTAACCCTTTCCCTCATATTTCAATTCTGCAGCAGACGGCTTTGAACGTATTTTGTCAAAACATAGAAAATCTCCATAATTGAATGGATAACCTATGACAAAAAGTATAAAAAAACATTGTGGCAAAAGGAGAAATTGCACGTTTTGTGCAATTTCTTCTTTTGTCACTATGTTTTCAAAAAGCTGTCTGCTGCGGAGGCGTCTATAAGAGGGAAAAGGTTTAAGGGGTCAGATAAAGATTACCCTTCTTATCTACGGCTCTGGTAATGTAATTCCCATTCGAACATTATCAAAGGTTAACGCAAAACATACACTGAGACGCGTATTGGAGAAGAACCAAGGGGGGGCTACGATTCCAGTTTTCGACGGTGAATGCTGTTGAGAGACTATGTATATGTACAGGTTTAACCCTTTCCCTCATACGACAGTTCTGCAGCAGACGACTTTTAACATATTTTGTCAAAAAATGGAAAAAAACTATAATTGAATTGATAACCTATGACTAAAAGTGGAAAACGTTGTGGCAAAAGGAGAAATTGCTCGTTTTGAGCAATTTCTTCTTTTGTCACTATGTTTTCAAAAAGCCGTCTGCTGCAGAGGCGTCAGAAAGCGTCTATATGAGGGAAAGGGTTATCCGAGTCTTCTCTATTTACAGAACAACCAGAGCAGAAGGGTTGAAGACAATTCTTATAATAAGTGACAATGTTGATAAAGTTATATAGATGCGCAGACATATTTTTAACCGCACTTTCCATAAATACGCTTATGTTAGATTCCGCGAAAGTATGCTTATATCTTCTCGAATGACGTCTCCCGTTCGTGCATCCGTTACTAAATGGAACACACCATATCTAAAGAGCAAAGTTCTCCGTTTGCAACAATGTTGTCAACGTTGTTCAATAATTGATATTTTGTTTTTATATTTGTTTTTATATGTTTGACTTAATGATTTAAAAGTTGGCTGCTGCAGGTTGTTGTATGTGGAAAAGGATAAAAGAAACGATCATGAGCATCAATGAGGAAGAGGGTGGACGGGTATTTGGTGTTTACAAAGCTAAGTGTTAGAGACTAAGCCGTACGAACTAATCAATTTAAATTAAATGGCATAATTACAAAGTGCGTTAAAAGTTAATATTATTTATAGAGATATCGAGGATGGTGTGAAACGGTTGTAACTAAAAACCTATTTTGAAAACCCTAGTTTAGGAGCCATTTTGACCATTGTGTAAACAATGCAAATTTAGATGCCATTGCTCAGAACGAGCAATGGCACCTAAATTTCCATTGTTTACCAAGAAAAAAATGATTTAACGCTTATAAAGACTTTATGGCGAAGTGATTAAGCCTGTTAACAAAATACCAATTTTAGTTACAACCGTTTCATGCCAAGTTCTCGATATGCCCACGAGTATCCAGCATTTGACAATGTACATACTTGTATTAACATAGGTAATACAAACATTACAAATATTTATATATTTTTTAAAATATTATAGCCAGACGGTCGGTATGAACCAGCTGTAATTTACACAAAACATATATTTGTCATTTTGTTAAATAACAAAGGTTAGTCACCTGTTCAATGATAAATGAAAATTAAAAACGCCTTGAAGGATGTTGTATCAAAGGGCATCGTCTAGTAATTCGAGATATTATCCTTTCCAGCAGTCTTCAATCCGCGTCGTCAACAATTGTCTGTATGTATTGTCTGCTTCCTGGAGACTTAACCAGTACTCTCGCCGTTTGTTTGGGATTTTTCCACACAAACGGCGCGAGTACTGGTTAAGTCTCCAGGAAGCAGACATCGAGAGTGATTAATCTAAGCCCAAGGCTTGTTTCGCAATCGATGTAAAATAAATAACCCATTACTTCACATGGCTTTTCAAAGGTCGTCTGCTTTACAATCATCAGACGAACAATTCCAACAATCTAGACAACGGAAAGAACTATATTGATAAAGAGTTGAAAATATTGAAATAAAAGGTGAAATTGCTCGTTTTGAGCAATTTCACCTTTTATTGCAATGTTTTCAAATGTCGTCTGCAACAGCCAGCAGGTGTCAAATGTCGTCTGTGTGAAGTAATGGGTTAAAGGGTGATTGATCTTGAAAATCCGCGGTCATACAAGAGTAATGATATAGCTGACTGTTTGTAATGGCTGAACCTTACCCGACCGTTGTTGAAAAGTACGTATAACCGCATCGCTGGTCTAGTGCAGCGACCGTGTATATATTGTCCCTGTATAGTGGTAGAGCGTCTGGCTCGGGTGCGGGAGGTCGCGGGTTCGATCCCCGGCCAGGTCATACACAAAATGTAGAAATGTCTGCCTTCCTTGACGTTCAGGATTGCGGGGTTAGCATTACGACTGACTGGCTGGTGTCAGGATAAATGTATCAGAAGTACTGTTAACTTCCCTAGGACACGCCGAGATATAACAGAAATAACGTTGAAAGCGGTGTAAAACACCAACGAATTAATCAATCAATACTGAACAGTATTTGCAGAGGGGTCAGAGTCAGGCCACTCTTATCGATAATACATGCAGTTATTCGTCGTCAAATGATTGATTGATTGGTGTTTAACGCCGTTTTTAACAATTTCTCAGTTATATCACGGCGGCCAGTTCACCTACTCATGCATTTCCTGGTTTTCTCACACCAGTACTCCACACAACAATCTTCCCAAGCAACTGGCTGCTTTTCCACATAGACTTAGCCCATTGGTGGAAGACGAATGACGCATGTCGCATTGACTTTTGTCAATCCTCGGATAGAAAGTTGGCCGAGCCGGGATTCGAACTCACAACCCCTGGATTGACAGCCCGCGTCGCTACCGACTGAGCTACCGGGGCTCGGCGTCGTCAGATGAACATTGCACTTCCCACAATGTTTTAAAAAACCTAGGTGACAGACATAGAGGCCAATAAAAGGTCATGTTGATAGAACACTTGGCGTTTCAAGTATTTTATGACAATGCAAACAATGTTATCTCATCTTATTAACACAACGATATTAACAGGCGCGCATCCTGTATACGAAGGGAGGTTACTAGTGAAGGCTTGATGATTTATTACAGGCACGAGTTTTTACCTTTAGTACTAAGGATCTTATCTCGATTTCCATGCATTTACAGAACAGAAACTGTAATAAAGTATTATAGCTGATATTTCATTTGATCGACTGAAAGACATTGTTAACACAGATTCATATAATTGTTATTAACCCTTTTCCTCATATAGACGCTTTCTGCCGCCTCTGCAGCAGACGGCTTTTTGAAAACATAGTGACAAAAGAAGAAATCCACTTTTTGTCATAGGTTATCCATTCAATTATGGAGATTTTCTATGTTTTGACAAAATACGTTCAAAGTCGTCTGCTGCAGAATTGTCGTATGAGGGAAAGGGTTATTGGGATATATGGACAACGTACAATGTAGTGGTGTTACACCTCGCAAGTCGAGTTATGTGAGGAACCACGCTCCACGGTCCATCGATAATCTATTTTAACCCTTTTCTACATACATACTCTTTCAGCGCCGAATTGTTTGAAGTAGACTCTTCCATGTTCAAAATCGGGCATCTCCATTTCTCATGTAATAACAGTTTAGACTATTTTGATAACTAAAAGGCAAACAGTGCTGATTTCAGGTGAGACAGCTCGTTACGCGCTGAAAGAGTTACACCCTTTCCCACATACAGACTCTGCAGCACACGGGTTTTGAAAACATTTTGACAAAAGAAGAAATTTGCTATTATGAACAAGTTATCATTTTGTCTCCAATCATTTTAAAACTTTCATTTATAGAAATGTTCAATATGTTTGCCTAGATGTTTTTCTAAGTTGTCTGCTGCAGGTTTGCTGTAGGTGGGAATGGGTTAATGTGTCCCGCTAAAATTGTATGCAAAGTATCGACCCGAAACACAGTTCTCTTCTACCCTTAACCCTTTCCCTCATGTAGACGATTTCAAACGCCTCTGCAGCAAACAATTTTTGTAAAACATTGTGGGCAAAAGAAGAAATTGCTCATGATGAGCAATTTCTCCTTTTGACACATTGTTTTCCACTTTTAGTCATTGGTTATCCATTAAATTATAGAAATTTTCCATTTTTTGAAAAAGATTGTTTCAAAGTCTTCTGCTGCAGATGTGTTGCATGTGGGAAAGGGTTAACCTTTACCTGACACAGACACGATTAGTCACCGGTGAAATTGTCAGTGCCCCCTATACATTTGTTTCTGTACGATAACAAAATTGTATTTCATATTTTCCAAATATAACATCTTTATCCGAATGTTTTAAAATCAGACGACTCCCTTGGAGACGACAAAAAGGTTAACCCTATGTACGACTTTTAAAAATATTGTGGCAAAGGGAGAAACTACGCTGAACGAGCTTATTCTCTCTTTGCCGCAATGTTTTCAACTTTGTACAATAATTAAACATTCTTTAATAAATATGTTCCACATGATTCCTACATGTTTTGAATATCGTCTTCTGCAGAGTTGGTGTTTGTAAGACTATTTCGAGGGCTTGACGTGAAACGGTTGTAACTTAAATTTGTATTTTTTACCAAGGTTAATCACCTCGCAATAAAGTCTTTATAAGCGTTAACTCATTTTACTTGGTAAACAATGGAAATTTAGGTCTCATTGCTCGTTCTGAGCAATGGCACCTAAATTTGCATTGTTTACAAAGGGGTCAATATTGCCCCTAAATCAGGGTTTTCAAAATAGGTTTTTAGTTACAACCGTTTCACGCCAAGCCCTCGATTTATTGCAAACGCAAGCAATGAAGAATATGAATGGAAATTTTCCTTCCTGTATCTATTGCCTGAAAGTCTGTGAAATTTTCCTTCCTGTATCTATTGCCTGAAAGTCTGTGAAATTTTCCGTCCTGTATCTATTGCCTGAAAGTCTGTGAAAGTTTGTGAACAATACTATTCAATTCGAAAATGCTCTATTTGTGGTCAGTGCTCTATTCCAACTTGAACCACTTCAATTAATCGATCCAGTAATTGTTAACTCAGCGCCGAATTGTTTAAAGTAGACTCTTCCATGTTCAAAATCGGGCGTCTCCATTTCTCATCTAATAAGAGTGTGGAATATTTTATAACTAAAAGGTGAACAATGCGGATTTCAGGTGAGACAGCTCGTTACGAGCTGACTCACCCGAATCAGTATTGTTTACAAAAACCTCAATATTGCCTTTGGCGCTGAAATAGTTAGAGTGGTTTTAATCTACTAGATACTGACCGCGATCACGTGATGCAAACCCATCCGACGAAATTACGTTTATCATATTTTAAAATGTATAGTTTAGTTTGCATGTGATAGACGACTTATGATCCCTCTGCACTTGAAAAACCTATCGAAAATGTGTAACACGTTAAAGTTAAGTATACTACATATCCGGTTATACCATGCAGATACTTCATTTAAGATGCTTTTAAAATGAATTGTTCCAGCTTTTGGAAGAGTCTACAGCCAATTATGAACAACAAGGTTTAAATGTTGAGCAGTCAGCAAGAAGTATAGAACCTGGACAGACGACTTTTGAAAACATTGTGACAAAATGAGAAATTACTCATAATTCACGCAGCAGTGTGGTATGGGTCCACTTTAACGTTTGGTTTCGCATAGAGCCGCTAAAACGGGCCAGGAGTCTGAAACAATTGATTGATTGATTGGGGTTTAACGCCGTTTTTAACCATTTCTCAGTTATATCACGGCGGCCAGTTCACCTATTCATGCATTTCCTGGTTTTCTCACACCAGTACTCCACACAACAATCTTCCCAAGCAACTGGCAGCTTTTCCACATAGACTTAGCCCATTGGTGTAAGACGAATGACGCATGTCGCATTGATTTTTGTCAATCGTCGGAAAGAAAGTTGGCCGAGCCGGGATTCGAACTCACACCCGTGGATTGAGGATTCTGAAACAACATAGATATTTCAACGTGTATTCGGTGATCAGCCTGTGTTTATACGTAACACCGATTGATTGTTTCGAGTGTTTTACGCCGCTTTCAACACTTTTCCAGTTATATCACGGCAGTTCCTTGGTAAGTTACCAGTACTACTGGTCTATTTATTCTAACACCAGCCAGTCAGTCGTGAATTAATGTTAACCCCGCAACCCTGAGCGACAAGGAGGGCAGCCATTACTACCATTTTAAAGTATTTGGCATGACCCGACCAGTGATCGAACCCGCGACCTCCCGTACCCGAGGTAGATGCTCTACGACTACACCACCGAGGCGGTAATGTAATACCGAGATGATATCTCTCGTTAACCATTCATTCATGAATTGTTGATAGAAAAACGAATTCCCTCGAGTAAATGATAGAATACACAATCTATTTCAATAGTGAAAGGACTTAGAAAATCGTTTATTGATTTACCTGTAATGGTTTAACAGTTTACTACGGAAACTTACTATAGGTAAACATTGACCTGTTAGACACGACCTTTCAGAAAGGAGTACATGTTCCACATACACCGCGAACATGAAGTCCGTCAACATTATTCATGCAGTGATAGCAGTAACGCATCGTCGGATACCCCGATACCCGGTAGCTGTCCAGTTGTGAGTTTGAACCCCAACCCGGCAAACATTCCTCCCGGCGATTGACAATCAAACAATGCTACACACGTCGGTCTTCTTCCACTAATGGGCTAATAAATAGTCTATATGAAAAAGTAGCCAGTTCTTTGGAAATAATGTAGGGTGGAATATTGGTGTGAGAAAGCCAGGAAAGTAATGGGTAGGTGAGCTGGCCGCTGAGATATAACTGACAAATTGTTGAAAAAGGCGTTAAACCACGATAAATCAAAGCAGCGACCTCTTGCTACCGAATCGGACGCTCTTCCACTAAAGTTAAAGATCGAATTGACTTATATAGATGGCTATGTATAAATATGGCTGAACTAAGTTTCAATTTGGCTAATTATTATGGTAATGTATGAATATGGCCAAACTAAGTTTCAATTTGGCTAATACTTATGGTTATGTACAAATATGGCCAAACTAAATTTCAATTTTTCTAATTATTATGGTTATGTACACATGTTGTAAAACTAAGCTTTAAATTATCTAATACGTATGGTTATGTACAAATATGGTTAAACTAAGTTTAATTTTGGCTAATACTTATGGTAATGTATACATATGGCCAAACTAAGTTTCAATTTGGCTAAACCTTATGGTTATGTACACATATGGCCAAACTAAGTTTCAATTTGGCTAATACTTATTGTGATGTACACATATGGCCAAACTTAGTTTTGTATTTGACTAAAACTTATGGTTATGTACACATATCACTAAACTAAGTTTCAATTTGGCTAATACTTATGGTTATGTACACATATGGCCAAACTAAGTTTCAATTTGGCTAATACTTATGGTTATGTACACATATGGCCAAACTAAATTTCAATTTGGCTAATTATTATGGTTATGTACACATGTTGTAAAACTAAGCTTTAAATTATCTAATACGTATGGTTATGTACAAATATGGTTAAACTAAGTTTCAATTTGGCTAATACTTATGGTTATATACACATATGGCCAAACTAAGTTTCAATTTGGCTAAACCTTATGGTTATGTACACATATGGCCAAACTAAGTTTCAATTTGGCTAATACTTATTGTTATGTACACATATGGCCAAACTTAGTTTTGTATTTGACTAAAACTTATGGTTATGTACACATATCACTAAACTAAGTTTCAATTTGGCTAATACTTATGGTTATGTACACATATGGCCAAACTAAGTTTCAATTTGGCTAATACTTATTGTTATGTACACATATGGCCAAACTTAGTTTTGTATTTGGCTAATACTTATGGTTATGTACACATATGGCCAAACTAAGTTTCAATTTGGCTAATACTTATGGTTATGTACACATAAGGCCAAACTAAGTTTCAATTTTGCTAATACTTATGGTTATGTACACATAAGGCCAGACTAAGTTTCAATTTGGCTAATACTTAGGGTTATGTACACATATGACATAACCAAGCTCCAAATTGACTAATACTGATGGTGATGTACACATGTTGTAAAACTAAGCTTTAAATGGGCTAATACGTATGCTTATATACAAATACGACAAACTGAAGCTTTAAATCGGCTAACACAGTTGTTTAAGTACACTTTGGGCAAGATGTATGGCAAGCCATTTTACTTTTTATTCATTTGAGAGAGATCTCTCTAAATTTAGGAGATATCTCTATAAAATAGTGAGATGCCAGTTTGATTGATATTTTGGTTCATAGTAATTGATCGATACTTTGTTTCATAGTAATTGATTGGTATTTTGGTTCATAGTAATTGATTGATATTTTGGTTCATGATTGATTTTTGTTTCATAGAAATTGATTGATACTTTGTTTACTGGTAATTGATTGGTATTTTTGTTCTCGTAAACTGATCAAACTTGCAAATTCCCAATGCATACAACGATTTAATAGCACCACAGCAGACATATCGGGTTGTTACCAAACTATGCTGGGAGACCGTGCCGATATACATTTTCATTTGAAATTGTTTAACATATATTGAATAGCACAACTGCATGACAATAATAAAGTAAATACCTCCCGCAAAAAAATATAACTAATAGCTTGTGAGAAATCTTTGCATCAGACAAGTACTATCGTGAGAATTGTGCATACGTACGTATATATTATATCAAGCTTTCGTGAATTATTGAGTAGTGACGCATTGATACTTATTCATGCGAATTAAATTACGTTCCAGGTAGTTACGCAGCAAAATAGATGTGTCAGTATATACGAGGGGTGATCCAGAAGTAATAGGAACTTTGTCATAATTTCGACACAAAACAAACTTGTAGAAAATAATCCTTATTTTTTTTTCAACAATCAACACTCTCTTACATACGTGACACATATTTGATAAATCGGTTGAAAAACAACATTTCTTGGAGATTATGAAAATTGTAAGTACAATGGGGGTGGGCCAAGGTAGTAACGTCACTCTGACGTCGCCGTTTTAAGGGAAACGTGTAGGTTTGAAAACGTGAATAAATATTTTAACAACAGTTATATCAACTCAATTGTTGCATCAACTTCACCAGAAGCCATTACTTAAAGACATTCCATAACATTTGTTCAACGAAATGCGTAACAAGTGATGTGTAATAAATGACAATTAGTATGGGGAAAACGACTCGCACTGTTCCTTTCAACATCAGAACTGGCTCTTTTGCAAGTGACATCAGATTCCCACTGATTTCTGCCCTCAAACCATGAACATATGTGTATGTATACATCGCTAGTGACTGCTTGACCCCTGGTGAACTTCACTTACAAATGTTGATTTTGATTTATGTCTACGTTATGATATCATTTTAGCATTGTTCAATTGTTCATTTGACGTCATTTTGTACGTGACGTTCTTGTACGTCGGTAAACAACTTTACTATTTTGATTGTTATTATGGAACAAAAACATTAAACCCCTGTTATTAGAACTACATAAAAAAAGCCAATTGCAAATGTTCGGTATCTTTTGTTTGTGTATATATGTAAAATATACACAGCTTAAACTGGTACTAGAATTACGTTGTTGCCCTCCTATGCCTCAACTCGTTTCTATGACAACGATTTATAACTAAACTAATGACACTATTAGAAATATTAATTCGCCATAAGGCAGTGCAAAACAAATATACATTATGGTATGAATTTACTCAATATGTATTTACTAATACATGAATTACTAAGAAAGTCCTATTTCTTTTGGATCACCCCTCGTATATATCTATATATATAATATATATAAACAGATTTCCAATTATGATTATCCTGTATCCTGTTTATGTATATTTATAAATATACTGTATAAATTAAAATAAAATAACTATTAGGGAAGAAATAAATTTGGAAGGGAGTAGATTTCATGATACAATTGGTGATTATTGTGAAAAAAGGTTGTCAATTTTAAACTGCGTTTCAGCTAAAATAACGCAATGTGCGTTCTGACGCGAGAATCGGTAAAATAACATTCTGATTTTCTAAAAATCTGCGCAACAGATGTTCTTGAAATTCTGATAACTTGTAGTAGAAAGGGTGATCGTAATGATATGTACTTCTTAACATTATCGCTCGGATAAATTTTTAGTAAATTAAATATTATGTAATTACTTTGAAAATATTCCAGCGAAATTTTCATTAACATCGGGTATTGTTATCTGAATCGTCATGGCAGTTACATATAATTTATATCATGCCACACAGGTAACTGTATTCTCTATAATTTGGTGTTATTGGTGTTTGAATACCAATACAAACAAAACTGAAGTAGCGATTTCTGTCACCACACTGTTATTGTCACAAAAGCATACGTTTTAACGTCGAAATAGAATATTCAAATTGTGAAACACAAATTAATCTCGATCGAGACGTCAAATTTTATAATAATTCCCCTTTGTTTTTGCATGGTTCAGATATTCATAACAAGTTGAAATCATACTTTGCATTGTCTATCGCTTATTCTCTTTTAGAAATCTGATGGCCTGCCATTTCTGTTGTAGGCTATTTATCATTTGAAAGGTAATTACAGTTAAATCATTATTAGGGACGTCTACTGTATTGCATGTACACTGTTTTACATGAACCCAAGTTCTCGTGTCATAGATTTAAAACATGCGTAAATATATGTGGATTTTAACTTACAAAGGATCATCAAAATTCAGTTACAAATGTTGTCAAACGTCTATAGAAACGTTGGCCGAGATGGGGTTCGAACTAACAACCTGGATCGGCAGCCTGATTGCTTCAGACTGAGCTCGTAATGAGAGAGACATCTCTCTTAGCATGTAACAGAGATATATCTCTAAGTTGTAGAGATTCTCTGTGACTTAGAGATATGTTATACAGTTAGAGATATCTCTCTCTATATATCTTACAGAGATATCTCTCTATGTTAGAGCGATATCTTTAAATCGAATAATTAGTATATAACGCTTTGCCATAAAGTTGACTATAACTAAGTATAACGTACACATGCAGCACAACTAAGATTTAAGTTAACTTACAGATGGCTTTGTTCCAATAAGGTAGTCACTCGTCTTCCACCAATGGGCTAAGTCTATGTGGAAAAGCAGCCAGTTGCTTTGGAAGATTGTTGTGTGGAGTACTGGTGTGAACTGGCCGCCGTGATATAACTGAGAAATTGTTAACAACGGCGTTAAACCCCAATCAATCCAATAAGGTCAAGCTAAACTTTAAAATGGTTGGCACGGATGGACTTCGGGCGGCGTATCTATTCATGCCAGTATTGGATTGAATAAGCCTATTAAATTTTAACCTTTATATTTGCAGAAATTATACCAAAGGATATTCAATAGAAGATAGTGTGAATCGACATGTTTTTATATACCTGTGTGTGAATTATTAGTATTATATATTGTATTACATATTGAAAGATTCGGTCGGCCGGGTTTTACATACCATTGGGTATACACATTGTCATATTAAAAGGCAAGTATTATATTTATAAAACACGAATAGATCTTCTTCTTCTTCTTCTTCTTCTTCTCTTCTCTTCTTCTTTTTCTTCTTCTTCTTCTTCGTCTTCTTCCTTTTTTTTCCTTTCTTCTTCTTCTTCTTCTTCTTCTTCTTCTTCTTCTTCTTCTTCTTCTTCTTCTTCTTCTTCTTCTTCTTCTTCTTCTTCTTCTTCTTCTTCTTCTTCTTCTTCTTCTTCTTCTTCTTCTTCTTCTTCTACGTCTTCTTCTTCTTCTTCTTCTTTTTTTTTTCTTCTTCTTCTTCTTCTTCTTATTTGAAGCCTTTGTCAACTTGTGCAGATACTGCTAAGACGGAGCAGATGTACATGCTGTTCTGATCCTTAAATTTACCTTTTCTCATCTAACCCTAATTATTCTGAATTATCACCATTTATGTTTAAGTCCTTGCGTATCTAAAGAGTAGTCCTTCCTAAGAATTATTAAATGGGAATCGAACAATGAAGGCCAAGATTAGACTACACAGATGTGCAGGCTGGATGTTTTTTTCGTTGTTAGCAAAACTATTTAAAGTTTCAAAAAAAACCATCAAGCATATCCTGTATAAAGTCACGCATATGGTGCTCTGTTTTCACCCCATTTGCATAATACATAAGCTTGTTTTACACATTCTGTCTTCCTTACGTTAAAGAATGATTGACGATTGTGATGCGACTGCATACTTGTACAGTCTGTTCGATAGTCACAGATGTTCCCCATATGTTTTGTTTCTAGAAAACGTGAACAGCTAAATTGAGAACATAGAGGAAATAGAACATAGAAAAACCTGGCCAGATTGCATGGATGTACGGAAACTATCTGACCTTCACAACGTGACGTGACATTTTACAACATTGACTGCCTTAATTCAAAACGTGACTTTGCAATTGTATTGTTCAATTTTAAAATGATAATAAACACGTCTACTAAAATATTTTTCTGTTGCATCTCCGATTGAAAAACTCAACATAATACGTTTGCATGTAGAAAAGAAAGGGGCTACACTTCTTGCTTGTGTGAACAAAAGTTACATCTTAGGTCATATAACATGGAGGTTGTATTTGGTAGGCACTTGGTGTTATGTATGACTACATCTACCCTCCGTTGTCGCCGACTAACCGTCGTTGAACGTCATTTAAATAAAAAGAACCACACCCCGAGTCCCGGTAGCTCAGTCGATAGTGACGCGGGCTGTAAATCCAGGCGTTGGATGCTCGAATCCCAGCTCGGCCACCATCCTTTCCGACGATGTGACATGCGGCATTCGTCTTTTACCAATGGGCTAATAATATATGTGGAAAAGCAGCCAGTTGCTTGGAAAGTATGTTTCGAGGAGTACTTGTGTAAAAAGGCTAGGAAACACATGAGAAGGTGAACTGGCCGTGATATGACTGAAACATTGTTGAAAACGGCGTTAAATCCCAACCAATCAATTAGAAAATACCGATTTATATATGAATTAAAAATACAGTTTGAAAAAAATAATTCTAAAATTGGCGGATAGTCGGAGATTACGGAAGGTAATAATACATGCCACTGAGTGCCTAAAGTGGCCACACTGCACGTATGCATAGGGTCTCCTGAGTATTCACTTCTTGCATTTATAACAATACTGCATTATACTCGATAAGGATCCATTATGGTTTTGATAATCGATATAAGAAACCATGTCACAAATAAACAATCGAATAGGTAATTTGATAAGCAGGCATTACATTGTAATTTTCAGCGACGCTACATGATACATGATACATGATAACCACCACCTTTTGAGCATTTGCGGCCAGTGTAGATCAAGAACAGCCTGTGCCTCTGCAAAATATGATCTGGATTGATAATAATTCAAAAACGCATTCAGGAAATCTGTGACATACAGTGTAAATTAAGATCAAATAGTTCGGATTTGCAGATTTATCGTTTTCTACACTTGTCAAAAATAGTTTAAGATTCGGTTTCGCTTATATCTTAGCGCAGAATGATCTCGAAATGTATACATAGCCATTCAAAACATCAGCGATAATGGTAGTGTGTCCTTTTTAGGCAATGCACCTTTCCTTGTACTGGTAAGTAATGCAATAATCCATGGATACGTGCCCAGTGGACTGGGGTACCACTAAAATACTGTCGACCAATGGTTTAAAATATAAATAAATCAAATCAAATCATTGACAACGAGTGTTCGCAGAGCCATAATGCTATAATTTAAAACGCCAATATGAATAATCGCAGATAACAATGTGTATACGCACGAAATAGCACTTTCATTTTGTTCTAGAACGCCTCTCTTGGTTTTGTTATTGCACAAGAAATACAACAAACAACCATACGTATCATTACATATTTGTTTTAATTTTAAACAGAGAAAAGAGATATATGGCTATCACAGATAGAAGTATATCAAAAATAAGTTAAAACTCTGAAAACAAACAAACAAGAAAACACATTTAGATATGAGTATCATTGATAGGTACTTTAGGAAAACCAACCTTAGCGTTATCATTATACGTGTGTTAGTAAGACTTGTTTATGCATCCATGCTAAGGATTCAAATAGATACTCGAGGGCTTGGCGTGAAACAGTTGTAACTAAAATCACACTGGGTTAGGGGCAATTTTGACCCATTTGTAAACAATGCAAATTTAGATGCCATTGCTCAGAACGAGCAATGGTACCTAAATTTCCATTGTTTACAAAGAAAAAATGATTTAATGCTTATACAAACTTTATGGCGAGGTGATTAACCTTGGTAAAAAAAATAACAATTTTAGTTACAACAGTTTCTTTAAACATTTTATGACTAATTAGCGAACAGTGCAGAGCCAGTTCAGACAGCGCGGATGCGCTGGCATATCTGGGTTTGCACTGGTCGCATATGTCTAAAGATCGGTTTCTGAAGAATACCATTCGATTACGCTTACATTGAGTATGAACAGAGACATATAAATACATATCTTAATATGTCTCTGGAAAGAATCACGTAGTACTTTTTCTCGAATAGCGAATGACCTATTTACCAATCAAATTACAGTTACCGAACAGTTTACTGCTTTTTCATTGGTCGATTTTCGCTTTAACATATGATTCACTTCTAGCGAATTTGGGTGTTAACCCTTTTCCCTCATATAGACGCTTTCTGACGCCTCTGCAGCAGACGGCTTTTTGAAAACATAGTGACAAAAGAAGAAATTGCACAAAACGTGAAATTTCTCCTTTTGCCACAATGTTTTCCACTTTTTGTCATAGGTTATCCATTCAATTATAGAGATTTTCTATGGTTTGACAAAATATTATCAAAGTCGTCTGCTGCAGAATTGTCGTATGAGGGAAAGGGTTAATGACACTCCGCTTTGACATAATTGAAAGACATAAAAATATAAAAAATAATCGGAGCTACACTTTCATGTTTTGTCAGAATATGTGTTTAGTTATGTTAAAAAACGTCACCAAGCGGGGCTCATTTGTCACAATGACATAAATTATCATTTACAAAAAATCAAACATTTGTTCTGCATAACGGGGCTTCAAATATCAAAGGTAGTACCAACACAACAAATGCCTTTATTTGTAATTAACATTTAACACAATTGCACTTTCAGAGGCATTCAAAATACAATGCAGCTGTAAATGGACAATGCATACCAGCACTAAAGTAGTCATATGGTGAGACTGAGTATATAAAAATAAAAATATTTATCAAAAATAATATTTGTATTAACCAAAATAGTTTTCCAAAATGGTCGGCAACTGGTTCGTTTAAACTGTCTTTATATTGAAATCAGACACATACTCTTAAAACATAACACAAACTAATATAATATAACAATACATAACATAAACGTAATATCTCAAACCAACAAAGTACATAAGTGTAATAACAATTCGTATGTTAACAATTTTAGCGTGACATGGTATGGTTAATACATTCGTATCATTATACTTAGAAATAATTGGAAGCACCAAGTTAGTAAAATGATGAAACATATAATCCCACTGCCAGTAATCAGCAGTTTGTCACGGAAATACTACATATACACATATGATTATAAAGCACCGCTGATTGGCAAAATATGTATCAACAAATAAATATATAATACATGGGATGTGGAGTTGTCTGTTCGATACATATAATATACCGCATCGGTGATGTAGTGGTAGAGCGTCCGCCTGGGGTGCTGAAGGTAGCCTTTTCAATCCCTGGTCGGATCATAACAAATTCTTTAAAAAATGGTAGAAATGGCTACATTTTTTCAGTCATATCACGGCGTTTCCTGGGTAAGTTCTCATTACTACTGGTAATTTTAACCTGATACCAACCAGTCAGTCGTAATGCTAACCCCGCAACCCTGATCGCCAAGGAGGGCAGCCAATACTACCTGACATGACAAGACCGGGAATCGAACCCTCGACTTCCTGCACCCGAGGGGGGTCGCTCTACCAATACACCACCGAGGTGGTAGTTACATTAATGTATAACTACCTGAGTAAATGAGTTACATGTACACGGACAATGAAGACTCTGATGAGATGGTGTGGATGGCATAGGCTCGCCTGAGTCTCCACTGTACAAATATGCACACACCCCAAAAACAATCAAGTTTCTTCCGCCTACACCATCATAATCTGTATTTCAATTTCAATTTTAACTTTGTTATTCCACTATATGAAAAAAGTGCCATTGTTACATGCATAATATAACTTTCTGTATATGACGATGAATATTTTGTTAAAGTCAAATGTAAATAACGATTTTATTCTGTTCTGTTCTATAAACATGTTTCTAAGCCGCGTCTAGCCATTTGGGGTCTTAACGCATCTTCTTACAATAAAGACTCAGGCAAGCCCGAGCAAACACATTGTCCCACTATAGATATATATGATGCATTTTCTGTCAAAAAGGCTGGAAGTTTATCCCCACTAGTTGAAGTCCAATTTAACTATACATGTAGATGCTACCAGGCTGGAGAGTCAATAAGATCGCAAATTTATAGACGCTGTTCATAGTTTTGTTGTTAATTAAAGGTACATTTGACTTCCTTTTTTTTTGTCGGACGATGCATAAAGTTCGATTATGGCGTGAATTTCAACCCCTGGTGAGACTGTGGAGACTCTGGCGAGACGTTGCATGTACACAGTCCCATCCGAGTCTTACTTGTACGAGGATGCAATGAAAACTCATAACATTTTTGAGAGTGTTTCTATTTGTCTTTCTTATCACGTAGTACTCTATTCTTGGTCATTTTCAACATACACAATATCAACAATCCGCATCCAATAACCGACACTACTATAGCCAGAGTTATGCTGCTTTTGTCCAGTGCTCGAAGGCCACCGATGCTGGCATCATAAAAAGCTCCGTCAAACTCTAACATCACAGTTATTGAAATTAACACATGAAATATTTGATGACCTTGACCTAACAAATCAAAAGTACCCGGATATTTCTTCTCTGGAAGGTGACTCGAGAAGAAGAAAAGGGACGTCACCATGGTCAGCAGCCATATTGAGTGATGGTTCAGTGACATTATTGCACATTCAGAATGTAAGAGACACGTGAAGTATTGAGAAAAAACGGGTATTCCCCCAATAAGTCCTTGGATGAGGCCGCCTACGAGTTGCATTAACTTCCTCTGTACTGGATATGGACGTTTATATCGCAGTTTCGCCATGCAGTTACAGCTCATCGCAACCCATGTTAACATAACGAAAAGCGGAAGTGAGATTCGATTTGCAATTTCGTAGAAAGTATCTGAGCTCGAAGTATGGAAAAACAAAATACTCTTGCCTAATCCAAGTATTGCAATCCCTGCATAATCTCCCTGGAAGCATAGGTAGTGCATTAACAAAGACTTTGAATGAAAAGTATGCGCAAAAGTACTCAATGCTGAAACGATCACCGCCAACAAACCAAACATGGACAGTAACCAGTATACATGTTCACCGGAAGTGATGTACGCTTGCACAAAAGCTGTAAGCTTGTATATAAAAAGAAATATCGGTATACCATGAGTCCAGATGTTGGCTGTCTCGTTGTGAAATTTAAAAACACTGATGAAATAGTAGCCCCATTGCTTTTCAGACGGTCTGTAACCAGTCAACACACCTGGTTCCCGGAATACCAACGGCACCAGACGACTTGGTAACGTATCTTGTGTAACCAAGGACTGGAATTTGGAGATCTCGGATAATATCCTTGACTTTCCCATGTCGCTGACGTTAAGCCCTGAACTCAATACAGTTGAAACTGGAATAAACGGGTTATAAAAGTGAATACATAAAGATTTCTTAACCCTAATCAACCTTCAGACGCATTTTGACACATCTGCCGCAGACGACCCTTGAAACCAGTGTGTCATTATGAACAATTTCTCTGTTTTATTACAATATTTTCAAATCTATTTAACAATTATGCTATCATTTATAGAGATTTTCCCTATATTTGACTATGTGTTTTCGAACTCATCTCCTGCAGAATCGATGCATATGGGAAGGGGTTAGGAGAAAGAGCTGAATGTTCACAGGTCAATTAAATAAGATTTTGTTAAACATGTTATAAACTCCTAATTAGGCTTTTTTTATCTCCTACGTAGGAGTTACAAAGTCCTAATTAGGCTTTTTTTATCTCCTACGTACGACTTTATAACTCCTACGTAGGAGATAAAAAAGCCTAATTAGGAGTTATAAAGTCCTACGTAGGAGTTACAAAGTCCTAATTAGGCTTTTTTATCTCCTACGTAGGAGTTATAAACTCCTAATTAAGCTTTTTTATCTCCTACGTAGGAGTGACAAAGTCCTAATTAGGCTTTTTTTTATCTCCTACGTAGGACTTTATAACTCCTACGTAGGAGATAAAAAAGCCTAATTAGGAGTTATAACGTCCTACGTAGGAGTTACAAAGTCCTAATTAGGCTTTTTTATCTCCTACGTAGGAGTTATAAACTCCTAATTAGGCTTTTTTATCTCCTACGTAGGAGTGACAAAGTCCTAATTAGGCTTTTTTTTATATCTCCTACGTAGGACTTTATAACTCCTACGTAGGAGATAAAAAAGCCTAATTAGGAGTTATAAAGTCCTACGTAGGAGTTATAAACTCCTAATTAGGCTTTTTTTTCCTCCTACGTAGGAGTTACACAATCCTAATTAGGCTTTTTTATCTCCTACGTAGGAGTTACTAAGTCCTACGTAGGACTTACAAAGTCCTAATTAGGCTTTTTTATCTCCTACGTAGGACTTTATAACTCCTACGTAGGAGATTAAAAAGCCTAATTAGGAGTTATAAAGTCCTACGTAGGAGTTATAAACTCCTAATTAGGCTTTTTTTTATCTCCTACGTAGGAGTTACAAAGTCCTAATTAGGCTTTTTTATCTCCTACGTAGGAGTTATAAAGTCCTAATTAGGCTTTTTTTATCTCCTACGTAGGAGTTACAAAGTCCTAATTAGGCTTTTTTATCTCCTACGTAGGAGTTATTCTTTTTCATAGAACATTATGAATTGGCACCAGGACGCTTCCGTACTTCTCTGTATCAGAAGTAATCTTAAAATGTTCTAGATATGAATTCTTCTTCTTTTTCTTAATTGAATAGAAACCCATTGACCACTTCCCATATGCAGACAATCTGCAGCAGGCGATCGAAAAACATCTTGGCAAAAGCGTGGAAACTATCTATAAATGAAAGAACAGTTATTTAAAAGTGATTGAAACCGTGTGTTGGCTGAAAAAACTCTCATCTTCAGCAATATCACCTTTTGCGACACTGTTTTCAAAAGTCGTCTGTTGCAGAGTAGTGGGAAAACGTCTGTATGTGGGGAAAGGATTGAGCCTATTATCAAAACCTCTATGCACGGTCCATTGTGTATCGATGAGAAAATAATACTTAACACGCATAACGTGCTTTTACCCTCCTTCCCACATACAACAAATATGTAGAAGACGACTTTGAAAACATCTTTTCAAAAATGTGAAAAATCTCAATTAATGACAGTTTAACTATTAAATAGAGTTGAAAACATTGTGGCAAATGGTAAAATTGCTCATCATGAGCAATTTCACCTTTGCCACACTGTTTTCAAAAGTCGTCTGCTGCAGAGGCGTCTGAAAGCGTATATTTGTGGGAAAGGGTTAAAACTGTATAATTACATATGCAAATAAATCTTTTCAATATTTTGATCGATCAATTGATAACATATTAGTAAACAGGTTTTACCTGTCGCTCATTAATATTCGTCTGTTTCCGTTAACATTCGGCTATGGAATCGTTACCCACGTATATGGTTATTCTACTTACTTAATACGTTGAAGTTGTTGGTTAAAATGTCACGGTTCCGATAGCTTGGGATGTCAAAACAAAGAAGTTCAGATCTTTAATTGGTTTGATTCTCCTGCTATGCGAACATTTATTCTATTTACTTCATTTGTTTTTCTTTCCTATATTGAAATTTAATCTAATTTACGTTTGATTATCTCTTTTCATTTCAGAAATTTCATTTAATTAATCATGAGATACCTTTCTCCGTCAATTTTCTCAATGTTATTTTAATCTTGCCCTAAAATTCAACGTATCGTATCGTCCACACATTTTACTTTATAAGGCAAATTCGTAAATATAGAATACATATAATTTGTTTGCATACATGAAACTGATTTATTATTACCTGTACATTTATTTAAAACAAGTAGAGAGGAGAACTTTCACATCAAACGAAAAGAGTATCATTATAAAAAGGTCAACAAATTAAAAGATATTTTGTTTCAGGGTTACGAAGCCATGACCACTGTATTGGCAGCTATGTTAGCTACGTATAAGGCTATATATATGGGTACAACCTGTTTTAAATTGGACGTTGCATTTACTGTTTGTCTCAAAATCTAAATTTAGTGCAAAACGTCACGAATAGTAATGAGTGCCATGTATATTCTAATTACCAATACTAGGAAATGTTGACGCTTAACTGATTACATGAATGTAATGATATACATGTCAATAATACCCGAAGTACCTTCAGTAGACGGTTAACGTTACCGTCATGCGCGAAAACGCATTTCCGGTTCTGGCGAAACGAAATGGGTTTTCACGGGAGAACACTGAAACATCCTGAAATTTTGCATAAGATTGTCCTTAGGTTAATGCATATTCTGACTCGTGACAGTCGGTTGACTTCAGTGAATGTGACGGTTATAAATGTATACTGATAGTTACAATTCATGAACTTCCACTATTGATCATAGTCAATTTTGACAACAACAACACCACCATCATCATCATCAACAACAACAACAACAGTGACAGCAAATATATCACAAGCACGAACTAACCCTTTCCCACATACAGTTAGTTGACTATTTCGTTCTTTGTGCAAATGTGAAAAAACTCATTATATCATAGTATACGTATTGTTAAGAGTTGAACACTGTGTGAACAATTTGTAATTGCTCGGTTTGAGCAATTTCTCTTTGCGTCACATTGTTTTCAAAAGTCGTTTGGTGCAGATAAGTGGCGTCAGAAAGTGTATAGATGTAGGAAAGTGTTAGTTAAAGAAAATAAGATGTGAAATTGTATATGTATTATAAACTTACCCTGAAGTATACATTACCGCCTTATAATACCTTTTATACATCTAGTTTTACATACACCGTGACTTTAAGACGTTGTAACCTAATCAAAATATTGAATGTTAAAATATACCCCTGGGTATTGAGTGCATACATAGTCTAGTTTGTAGTTTTTGTTTAGACATGTTTAGTGCAGTCGTTAGGGTCTTTATTCGTTAGATAATGTATACAGAATGTTTGTGTCACATGTTTCATTCAATTCTGTTACGATACAATAACAAAATAAAAAATATAAACGCTTTCGGACGCCTCTGCAGCAGACGGCTTTTTGAAAACATAGTGACAAAAGAAGAAATTGCACCAAACGTTCAATTTCTCCTTTTGCCACAATGTTTTCCACTTTTCGTCATAGGTTATCCATTCAAATATGGAGATTTTCTATGTTTTGTCAAAATACGTTCAAAGTCGTCTGCTGCAGAATTGTCATATGAGGGAAAGGGTTAAGCTTAAAACACTGTATTCAGATGGACTTAAAATCAGAGCTGTTAATTGATGTAAACCGACATATTAGTATTGTATTGCATTATACATGTACAGGTATATAATTTCAGTTGAGCAAAACGATACTTTATTTCTACTGCTACATATTCACAATACTTGTCTGTATTCCTAACCCCCTCCCTCATCTACAGAAGACGAAAATACCATGTCAAACATATGGAATATCTCTACAAATTCAAGTGTAACTATTAACGCTTTCCCTCATACGACATATCTGCAGCAGACGACTTTGAACATATTTTGACAAGAAATTGAAAATCTCTATAATTGAATGGATAACCTATGACTAAAAGTGGAAAACATTGTTGCAAAATGAGAAATTGCACGTTTTGTGCAATTTCTTCTTTTGTCACTATGTTTTCAAAAAGCCGTCTGCTGCAGAGGCGTCAGAAAGCGTCTATATGAGGGAAAGGGTTAAGTAAGTTTGATTAGAGTGTGGTACCTGTTCTGGTCGCCCGTAAGGAGCAATCAGACCAGGTCGTGTTGTTACAGAGTTAGAGCATTGTGTGTAACTTCATGAGAAAATGATAACATTTGTACCTCTTTATACAATTACATAATGTTTATTTATGTATATGTTAATTACTTGTGTATGGGCCGGCGGCCTGATTATACAATAAAAGTTTGAACTTGTAATTTAACGCTTAATCGAGTTGTAAACATTATGGCAAAAGTAGAAATTACCCAATGTGAGCAAATTTTCCTTTTGTCAGAATGTTTTCATAAGTCGTATGCTGCAAATAAAACTCACAGTGAGAGGTATCAGGTCAAGAGTTCTGAATTTTGTCAGACATAAACAAATAGGTCGCCCCACTTAATTACGTGTACTGTGAATTTCGCTCGCACAAATTTATAAATATAACTGTTTTGATGGATTGGGTTTTAACGCCGTTTTCAACAATATTTCAGTGATATGACGGAGGTAAGTTCACCTTCCCATGTGTTTCCTGGCTTTCTCACATAGATTAGATTAGATTAGATTAGTTCATTTGATTTACTTACGTTTAATCCCCTTTTCCCACTCACAATAAATCGGTTGCATACGACATTTGATAGCATGAACATTTACAGAAGACTAAGGACCTCTCTGTAAATGATGGTAAAACAATTGAACAGTTAAAAGCAGTGTGACATTAGGAGAAATTGCCCATTACCATGTTTACAAAAGTCGTCAACTGAATACATCTGGACGCGGGAAAAGTCTTAACCCTTTCCCTCATATAGACGCTTTCTGACGCCTCTGCAGCAGACGGCTTTTTGAAAACACTTTTAGTCATAGGTTATCCATTCAATTATGGAGATTTTCTATTGTTTAACAAAATATGTTCAAAGTCGTCTGCTGCAGAATTGTCGTATGAGGGAAAGGGTTAACAAAGAACTGTTTCAAGTTTCGTTGATGATAAAACAACCTCAGGATTAACCCTTTCCCACATACAACAAATCTGCATCAGACATCTTTGAAAACATTCAGTCAAAAACAATATATTGAAAATCTCTATAAATGAAAATTTAATTATTCAAAAGAGTTGAACTCGGAGAAATCGGTCCGAGCAATTTTTCCAGTAGTCACAATGTTTTCAAAAGTCGTCTGCTGCAAAGGCGCCATAATGCATCTGTATGAGGGAGAGGATTTAACCCTTTCCCTCATATAGACGCTTTCTGACGCCTCTGCAGCAGACGGCTTTTTGAAAACATAGTGACAAAAGAAGAAATTGCTAAAAACGAGCAATTTCTCCTTTTGCCACAATGTTTTCCCCCTTTTAGTCATAGGTAATCCATTCAATTATAGATATTTTCCAGTTTTTGACCAAATATGTTCAAAGTCGTCTGCTGCAGAATTGCCGTATGAGGGAAATGGTTAACACGTTTGGTGGGTATAAGGTCGGCTTTTAACGACTGTTTTTGCATCAAAGAGTCTGTTGAAGGTTTTTTGCAAATGAACACACGGCCCATGGATTTGCACCAGAAAGGCAAGCAACGTCGGCTGCCTGCACCAAAGAGACCGTTGCAGGGTTCGGAAATGATTTTATGTTTTGTTTGCACGGTGTTTTACGCCGCTTTCAACAGTTTCTCAGTTATATCAGGACGTTTCCTGGATAGGTTGTCAGTACAGGTCCATACATCCTGACACCAGCTTAATGCTAATCCAATAATCCTTAACGCCAAGGAGAGAAAGCCATCACTTCCTTTCTAAAATTATTTGGTAAATGTTGATTGATTAACCCTTTCCCTCATACGACAATTCTGAAGGCAGACGACTTTGGACGTATTTTGTCAAAACATAGAAAATCTCCATATTGGAATGGATAACCTATGACAAAAAGTGGAAAACATTGTGGCAAAAGTAGAAATTGCACGTTTTGTGCAATTTCTTCTTTTGTCACTATGTTTTCAAAAAACCGTCTGCTGCAGAGGCGTCAGAAAGCGTCTATATGAGGGGAAGGGTTAATTGGCGTTTTACACTGCTTTCAACAAGTTGTCAGTCTTATCACGGCGTTTCCTAGTTACAAGTACTACTGGTCCATTTATCCTGACACCAGCCAGTCAGTCGTAATGCTAATCCCGCAACCCTGAGCGCCAAGGAGGGCAGCCATTCCTGCCCATTTTAAAGTCTTTGGTATGACCCGGTTGGGGATCGAACCCAAGACCTCCCGGTACCCGAGGCGGACGCTCTACCACCGAGGCGGTCCTTCGGTAAATAAACATGAAACCTCTGGATTTGCACCCAACGGTTCAACTACCTGTATAACAGTTCGATCTATGCAATATTCACCTAGCCCGATAAAGTTTTATTGTTTACGCTATTTGTATATACATGTATACACTTCTTTTGTCTAAAGGCATTCGTGGATTGACCCTTTACCCAACATATATCTATTTCTAGACTACTAAAACAACATGTCATTGGGTTTGTCTGATTAATTCTAGACCTTAGAATGAATAACATATACAATGTATATGGGGGGAGAAAAATTAACCATTGTTTTATTTCCTGCAATGTTCTTATAATATGTCTGACGCAGAGACCCAGAAAGTATTCAGTATACGGTAAAGAGTCAAAATAATCGAACTTTAAAATTTATAGGTTTTTATTTATTGTATCGAAGCGTTGTTTTATTTTAAAGGGTATAGTTTTGTCCACATATTAAATACCGGCGCTTGGACAACATCAACTCTTATTTACTTTGTGTCAGAATGAGACGGATCACGACCAAGGTAAGTGGAACATCGTTGTACATCAACGTCTCTTGTATGTATGCTTAACCCTTTCTCACATACACAAATTCTGCAACAGACAGTTTGAAAACGTAGTTACAAAATCCTAAAAAATCGTCATAAGATATAGCTTAATTGTTAAATAAAGTTGAAAACATTGTGGCCAAAGGAGAAATTGCTCATCATGAGCAATTTCACCTTTGGCCACAGTGTTTTCAAAAGTCGTCTGCTGCTATTGCGTCAAGATGTGTCTGCAGGTTGGAAACGGTTGAGAGATTAACTTTGTATCTTATAAACTTATATAATATTTCATATATTTAATGCCCTGTGTATACAAGCTTTAAAACATGAACATGTATTAAGATTGATTTTTTAAAATTTCTTATTTTAACCCTTTCCCAGCTTATAGAAGCATAATGATGTCTTCGCAGCAGACGACTTTTGAAAACATGGTGACAAATGGAGAAGTTGCTCACAATAAGCAATATTCCTCCGTTGATCACCAAGTTTTCATCTCTGTCCTATAAATAGGTGTCCTTTATGATATTTTCCATATTTTTACCTAGATGTTTTCAAAGTCGTCTGCGGTAATTTAATTGTGTGAGGGTGAAAGGCGTTTGTAATAAAGTCATGCGGACTTATGTTCCTTAACCCTTTTCCATATATAGACGCATTCTGACGCCTCTGCAACAGACGTCTTTTGAAAGCCTTGACGCAAAAGGTGAAATTGCACATAAATGAGTAATTTCCACTTTTGCCACAATGTTTTCAACTCTATCCAAAATTCCTATTTTCATTCATATAGATTTTTCCTTTTTCCGTCATTATTTTTTCCAAAGTCGTATGCTGCGGATTTATTGTAGGCCTATGTGGAAAAGGATTAAACTAATGTGTAACATTTTAAAGTATTTGTGTAACTACATGTAGCTTACAAAGTCTGATTGCCACACAGTCTGTTATCATAAGGCTTATGTTTGGAAATCATTTTCAGAAAAAGATTACTTGATATTATTGTCAATATGAAATTAATCATAAATGTTAATGTTTACAAGAAATCCTGTCATGATATGCGAGTTTCATACAAAACCCCGACAGGTTTTTTTATTTTATATAAAGGAAGCCATCTTCACAACACGAGAGGTTATTTATGCATTGATCCAATACGTTCTCTCTAGATCTCTCTCTAATCTTGATAAACACATACTTTATCGGCTTGAACTGTGAGAAAGAAAATATGGACGGTTATCGTTTAATTGAAACCTAATCGAAATGGCTAATGTATTTGTTGATTATAGTTCAACGGCGTTTTAAACAGTATTTTAGTAATAGCATGGGGTCATTTCCTGGCTCTCTCGGACCAGTACTCCAAACAACATTAGTTTGAGGCAATTTGTTACATTTCCTGCACAGATAGTTGAGCCCTCCTGTGAGAAAACCAACATTGTGGACTCTGCGTTAAGTATCGACCCGGATCAGCCTAAGAATGCCGCGCAGGCTTACCCGGATAGACACTTTTCGCCTCCTGTGGATTTTCTGTTTCAGGAATCATTACTCAAACCTCTATCCCCCTGAGACGGGTCGAGTCCCGGTAGCTCAGTCGGTAACGACGCGGGCTGTCAATCCAGGGGTTGTGAGTTCGAATCCCGGCTCGGCCAACTTTCTTTCCGACGTTTGACAAAAGTCATTGCGACATGCGTCATTCGTCTTCGTATTCCAGCTAAGTCTATGTGGAAAAGCAGCCAGTTGCTTGGGAAGATTGTTGTGTGGAGACCGAGTACTGGTGTGAGAAAACCAGGAAACACATAAGTAGGTGAACTGGCCGCCGTGATATTACTGAGAAATTGTTAAAAACGGCGTTAAACCCCAACCAATCAATCAACCCCTGAGACGGATCAGGCGGACTGCTCTGGCTGACAATAGTCGATACATTACGTAGAGGCTAAACTATTTGTTTTCTCGCGGGACGGCTCAAGTGGGCAGAAGACGGATGACGCTAATCTGAACGATTGGTTTCAATCATCGGAATATATTGAATTGCCAAGCTTTGATTCGAACTCCCAACCCTCGGACCGAAATCGATCGCAATACCCACCTAGGCTTTCGCACGGTCTATTGCAATATCAATTCAGACATGAAAGGACTTTGAACGTTGTCTGTTTTGGACCCGATTATTGACAGATTAGTGTAGAAATGTTTTTACATATGGTTATGCAGATACAGTCACACCTGTGCTTAAGACCACGCTGGAATAGCGATTCCCTGGCTACAGCAGCCACACTTTTAGTTTCGCAATTACTCATTGTCTGCATAAATGACCCTGTAACAAAAGACCACTGTGAACAAATACCATATTTTTGTGTTTCCATGGGTGGTCTTTATACACGGGGTCCACAGTATATCGTAGATAACAAGTCCTTTTAAACCATTTAAATCTATTGAATTTACGTGGAGCAATTACTCGTTCATTGAGTTTTCGATATCGAATTACACGAGCTAATTGTTTAAGGAATGTATATTAGTGTATATATTACCAATAGCTCTTGGTTTCTAATACTACATGTACACGGACCGTTTCGGGCGAAAAGGGGGCGTTTATGTTGATAAGAGCATTGCAGAATCACATAATTCTAGTATACCATGGTATCCAATACAATACAATATTTTGTTTACAATATTTTTTATTTCGATGCTGAGTATGTACATAATACATAAATGACAGCTCTGCAATATATTATACAACGTGATCAGAGGGCAACAATAGGCGTAGTAATTAAATCAATATGAAAGAGAAATTGAGAATAAGAGAAAAAGAATGAAGTATATAGAGAATAAAAAAAAGAAAAATAGAAAGAAATAAGGTACAGAATGGAGGAGAGAAGCATGGAATACAGTATGTTTGTTAAGCATGATTATTTGAAGGCTCAATAAGCTTGTTTTCGTCATGTTTCCATATTTAATTATTTTACGAGTGTGAAATACGGTCATGAATGTAATTTTATAATTTGAAAATTCGATGAATACAATGAATCAATGGATTCGCACCTATAACCTTTAGTTATATTCAATTACGGGTGAGACGAGTCTGGCGATTTGTGTTATATCTCAAAGATTTACAACTTGCAGAGGCATTTTGACACCTATGCAGCAGAATACTTTTGAAAACATTGGGAAAAAAGGATAAATTGCACATCATGAGCAATTTCTCCCTTTGCCGAACTGTATTCATCTCTATTCAATAATTTTACTTTAATTAATAGAATTTCCCCCATACCTAGATGGTTTCAAAGTATTTGGCTGCATATTTGCTGTGAAAGGGAAAGTGTTATCAAATGCTCTTTAAATTGGCTTCAATTAAGGTTACATTAGTGTTAGAGTAATGCAGCTACACTTTTATTGCTTCGTTTAAAAGATGAATTTGAGACTGTATTACATGAGGACGGTAAGTGAAAGCACAGGCGTCCTAGTTTTCATTTGAGAAGATTTGGACAAAACCCCACACAAGACCGTGTTACTATAAATAGTCTCTTTGTATGGTTCATATACTATAATAATATTTCTTTTTATATAATACCATATATATAGAGGCTATTTATAGTAACACATTCCTGTGTGGGTTATTTCTTAATTCTCTTAATCGAACACAATACCGTGTTACTACCAATAGTCTATCTATATGGTTCATCTACTATGATAATAACTGTTTTATATATATAAATACCATATAGAGAGGATATTTATAGTAACACGTTCCTGTGTGGTTTTTTACCAAATTTTCAAAAACGAAAACATTCCCATCATTATGAAAACTCGGACGCCTGTGGTGAAAGTTCTAGTGAGAGTGTATGTTTGCTCATAGGCTCATCTGAGTTTTCACTGTACGCGGCTACAGTTATGCCTGTATCCCTTGCCAGTATCTTTGCAATGACGGATGAGCTAAGCGGCTTGTTGCAATCGATAGTCCATACAATAGCTCCAAACCGGATGCATCAAGTTGCTAGTTAGGGGATACGTTCTATCGATGTTATATACACACAAATACACACCATCAATCCCTTTTTTGGACGCTTTGTCTGTCAGGTACCACTGTCATGTTTTTGGAAAAACACTGGCCAGCAATAGTTCGGGGGAAAACATCCAGAGGCAGGAAAAGAGGAAAAATAAGAAATAAGAATGAAATATATGTATACACATCTGTAACTTCTCTAGCTTTTCAACTAAAACGATAAAATGCTGGAAAGCAAGTTATTTTGAAAAATTAAAAAACGGGCTACTTAGCCTCATTGTGGTATAACAGCAAGTAGTAAATCAGGACTATTCTCGATTTCAGAAAGCGTTTGAACACGAACTGGAAGATGCAGGAGACAGACTGGTCGCGGTTGATTTCACAGCGGCATGGTGTACAAAACAAGACGTGGTGACCGAAAAACTAGCCACAGTGATGTACCAGCCTGAGTTCTCCGAAGTGGTATTTCTACAGGTCGACGTAGATGATAATGAGGTACGAGAATCTATGATTACAATGTTAACCCTTTCCCTCATACAACAATCCTGCAGCAGACGACTTTAAACATATTTTATCAAAAAATAGAATATCTCTATAATTGAATGGATAATCTATGACAAAAAGTGGAAAACATTGTGGCAAAAGGAGAAATTGCTCGTTTTGAGCAATTTCTTCTTTTGTCACTATGTTTTCAAAAAGCCGTCTGCTGCAGAGGCGTCAGAAAGCGTCTATATGAGGGAAAGGGTTAAAACCCTTATCCTGCTGATTCCTGCATCTGGTATCATTGTACAGGCCTCTGAATATGTATACACTTTTTTGATGAGAACTTATACAATGTATATGGGTCGGGAAGATTTCTGTATTCGAGCGGTGGTTGAATGTGGATTTGGGTCAATGGTATGGTCCACGCAATGATGTGTCGATCAATAGTTAGTGATGGTTTTTCTGTAACAATTGGTTGGTTGTTTGGTGTTTGATGCTGCTTTAAAAGGGTTTTCAGTTATATCACGGCGTGTCCTGGGTAATGACCTCCGACAATATGTCACAGGTAATCTTTTGTTGCTCGCCTGTTATTCAGTAGTTCAAATTGAGATTTCAGGGTCGTTTTCTTTTTCTGTATAGTTGTTATCTCCTCGCGTTTGTCATTACATCTTCCACGCGTTGGTACACTTTGTGACCTGCTTGGTCAATTGTTGCTCTAGTCAGTTTACTTTGAGATCCAGCGCTTTGAAAAGGTGTTGGTTTTTAAAAGCAATCAATTCAGTAATGTCGTTGTTACTGGTATCCCAGTTATATCACGATGGCCAGTTCACTTAACGTCTTTTTTCCTGGCTTTCTCGAACCAGTTCTCCACACAACATACTTCCATGGGCAACTGTCTACATTCTGGCATAGAGAGTTTAGCCCCGTGTTGAAAGACAAATGACGCTTCTAACAATGACTTTTATCAATCATCGGAAAGAATGAATTACAGAGCTGGGGTTCGAACCTACAAGACCTGGATCGATATCTCTCTTTGTTCCAGACTGAGCTATCGGGGTTCGACTCTACCAAATTGAAGCTACGAATTTTTGAGATAGCCACTCCTACCGCTCACGTCCATGACAACGTTCGTTTCCTTAGATAAACACACAAGAAAATGGCGACGAAAGGGGCGTATCGTACTGCTAATTAAACGTACATGTCACCTGAGTGTTCGCTGTTAGCTTAAAGGACAAACAATTACAAGTAGTTAAGATACTAAATATTAACATATACAGGTCCTTAACTTTTCAGGATACTCCACCAGTTTGTAAGATAGACTTTCTACCAACAATTCAGTTCTACAGATATGGTCAAAAGGTATGGTACTTAGAAGGATTGTTTCCTAATAAATGATCCGTTCCACGAAAAAAAAAAAAAAATCTGCGTAATGTATCGACCCAGATCAGCTTGCGCAGTCCGGATCGACACATTCCGTCTCAGGTGCCTTCACATTTTTTCTCAAAATGCCCCAAAATGCAGCTGCGGCGATAGACATCTGCGTAATGTATCGACCAGATCAGCCTGCGCTGTCTGCGCAGACTGATCCGGCCGACACATTCCGTCATGAGGGGGATAGATGTATAGAGTAGTGATTCCTGAAACAGAAAATCCGCAGAGTAGGCGAAAAATGTATGTCTTAGTTAGCCTGCGCGGCATGCTTAGGCTGATCTAGGTCAATACTTTATACAGAGTCAACACTGTCGGTTTTTCGCTCGCGGAACGGCTCAATTATATTCATTAATTGGGTATTAAAGTCATTTCATCGTGGTGTTTTTTCTAGTTATATCACGGTGGCCGGTTCACCGTACCATATGTTTACTGACTTACTCGCACCAGTTCTCCACACACAATTATTCGCAGGCAAATTGCCTCATTCCCACATATTATTTTCCATTTGGTAGAAAATGAATGACGCTTGTCGTAATGACCTTTGCCATCCATCGGACAGAAGAAAAAAAAGACGCCAGAACACTAGAAAAACATATATATTATTAGTTTTCGTGTTCGCACCCCACATGTCAGCACGCCGGCACGAGATGGCCGAAATTAGCTACCATATAAAATTGTAATTCTACAAGTCATTTTTGAACGTTCTTTGTCTTTTGCAGAACATTTCTTTTTATCGATTTAGAGTATTTATTTGTTTTGTTTATTTCAGGTAGCGGAGGTCTACGAAGACACGATAGACAAGTTACAATCCGTGTTACGACTGCACCGATAGCGCTGCTTACAACACCAGGCATGTCATGCGCAACGTCCTATACTTCGTAAATTTGATGCCTTTGTAGCAGACGACTTTTGAAAACATTGTGGGAAATTGGAGGCAATTGTTCAAAACGGACAATTCCGCATTTTTTTATAAAATTTTAAATTCTCAGTCAAAGTAATACTTGTTTCTGATTCAACATGTTATCCTCCATATGTTTGAACTATTAAAGCTGACAACATTTAAAATACTACACCAGTAAACGATTAATAAAATGATTAATCCTTTGTGCGGCATCATAGTGGGGCTTACACACAAGCTTTTCTGTCAGAAATCTTGTAGAGGATTTGATTTATGTGAACAGGCAGAGAAAACGATAAAACGCTAGTGTACACACTCGTATTAGCAAACACTGCTCGTATTACACTTAAAAAGGTACTCATTATTTGACTCGTTGCGCTTTGTTTATTGACATAAATAATACATTATTTACATAACCGCTTGTGTGTGCTTTTGCTGTGTGATTTTATGCGAGGTATTTGTAGTCAGTTTGTCTCACACGCAATGGTTTGCGTAACGATATGATCGTCCGATTTTCCCTGCGCCAGTGCAAGCTTGGATCTACACTGGTCGCAAAAACCTTTTGGAACCGTTCCATAGATACATACTTAAGATGAATAAGCAATTTTTAAAAATGAAAAATAAAGAAATAGTCGAATCTCGAATGAATTAACGATACTTATTATTTTACTTAACCCTTTCAGCGCCGAATTGTTTAAAGTACACTATTCCATGTTCAAACTCGGACGACTCTATTTTCATGTTTTAGGATTTTTGGAATATTTTTATAACTCACAGCCAAACAATGCAAATTTCAGGTGAGACAGCTCGTTACGAGCTGACTCACCTGAATATGTATTGTTTGCAAAAAGCTCAATATTCCCTTTGGCGCTGAAAGAGTTAAGTCTTTGAGAATAGCTTAGATTGTGCACTAGGTATATGGGTCATATTTGTATAAACTTTTTCCCATGAAATGTTTTATTAAAGTATTCTTATACTATATAGATTTGCAATAAATGTTGGTGTTATTATCACACTTCTTGACTTTTATTACTTTCAGCTTGGGTAGGTCTACATATAAAAGTGTTAATGGTTTTGCTCGTCCGTCCCTCCGTCGTGATGTTTTCATATACTGAGTTCATATTGTCCTTGCAACTTGGTACGATGGCCATGACCAATATATATTGTATATTAAGGTCGATGCCAATGTTGCGCTTTATGTGTTATCAACACGCGGAAGGCGCAATACTCCATTCTACATGATGCGGCTATTATACTATGAATAGTCCATTACACAACACTGAGTGTTCTGTATTAAGCGCTATATTTAAAATATAATGAAACTTAACCCTATCCCCGCATAAAACGAATCTGCAGCAGACGATTTTGAAAATATCCTGGGGGAAATATGGACGAAGTTACTCCTTATCAAGCTGATTTCGTATCACGTTCTCTTTTCAACCTTTAACCCTTTCCCACATATAAACGCTTTTCGATGCATTTGAAGAAGAACGCTTTTGAAATGACTTAAGCAAAAGAAGAGATTTCTCAATATGAACATTGTCTTCTTTTGCGAAAATGATTTCATTTTTTCCCAGTAATTATTTATAAATCTAAGGAGATTTTCCATGTTTTTGCCTGGATACATTCAAAGTTTTCTACTCAGATTTGTTATATGTAGGAACACACAGAGAACATGTGTTGATGTTGTCCCGATACGGTTTTCACTAAAACGAGTGTGGGTGAAAAATAGCTCTTTAAGTGGTCATGGATACATTGCAAAGAGTTATTGACCGTGAAATCATGACGTCATCATTCGGACCACTGCACTCGAAAATAGGTTTATAATGTGACTTCGTGAATGTTCGTGCACATCTCCGGAAGTAATCAATATTTAAAAAATAAACATGTCACAATTTAGAACATTATAATCGATAACACATACCGTAAGAACGCTTCATGATCTGTAGAGCTGAACTAACCATTTTCGAGTATAGCGGCCAAGCTAATGTATGCGCTTGTCCCAGTTCAATAACATTTCCCAATACATATGATTGATTGTTTGGAATTTTATTCTGCTTTCAATATTTTTACCGGCGTTTCCTGGGTAAGTTACCGGTGATAGTGCCGTATTCCAGAAGGATCTTAAATAGTTAAGAAATGTTTAAATCTGAATTTTCCCTTAAATCAAACAAATTTACTCCTTAATTATAAGATTTTTTTGAGTGGTATTCCAGAAATATTTTATCTTAGTCCTTTCCCTCATCTGCAGCAGATGGCTTTTTTGAAAACATAGTGAAAAAAGAAGAAATTGCTCAAAACGAGCAATTTCTCCTTTTGTCAAAATGTTTTCCACTTTAAGTCAATTATTCAATTATAGAGATTTTCCAATTTCTGACAAAATATGTTCAAAGTCATCTGCTGCAGAATTGTCATATGAGGGAAATGGTTAAGAACAATATAACTCTCTGCAAGTTCTCTCCTTAAATCAAAGCAAACGCTACATCTTCCTTTAATAATTTAAGAAATTTTCTTCATCGACATTTTCTCGGACATTTAATTTATCTTGTGACCAGCAAGTCAGTCGCGATGTTAATCCAGCAACAAATAGTCGAGCCCCGGTAGCTCAGCGGGCTGTCAATCCAGGGGTTGTGAGTTCGAATCCCGGCTCGGCCAACTTTCTTTCCGACGTTTGACAAAAGTCATTGCGACATGCGTCATTCGTCTTCCACCAATGGGCTAAGTCTATGTGGAAAAGCAGCCAGTTGCTTGGAAAGATTGTTCTGTGCAGTACTGGTGTGCGAAAACCAGGAAACATGTGAGTAGGTGAACTGGCCGCCGTGATATGACTAAGAAATTGTTAAAAACGGCGTTAAATCCCAACCAATCAACCAGCAACAAGGAGAGCAGCCATTACTACACCTTTTGGCGACCTCCCGTATCCATGGCGGACACTCTTCCACTTCACCCCCGAAGCGTTTAATACTCATACATCGAGGGCTTGGTGTGAAACAGTTGTAACTAAAATTGGTATTTTTTTTACCAAGTTTAATCACCTCGCCATAAAGTTTTTATAAGCGTTAAATCATTTTTCTTGGTAAACAATGGAAATTTAGGTGCCATTGCTCGTTCTGAGCAATGGCACCTAAATTTGCATTGTTTACAAAGGGGTCAAAATTGCCCCTAAACCAGGATTTTCAAAATATGTTTTTAGTTACAACCGTTTCACGCCAAGCCCTCGACATGTACATAAAACTCGCTTTGATGATTGCCTATCAAAACATGGAAATAGATTAAACGGAAATTTCAACTTTATCATAACAACATGGAAAGAGGTGCATGAGTACTTCTATATCTTCACCCGACTGATGACCGAGCCACCATAGCTCAGTATTTTCTATCGATCCAGAAATTGCTAGTTGTTTGATTGATTGTTTAAATATATTTTTTGTGTGGCGTTTTCAACACCATTTCAGTAATATTACGTCAATAGCTCCCTCATTTATAATCCCTGGATAAACAAACCAGTACTGGACTAGGAAATGTGTCTTGTCCAAGGGCGCTCCGCATTGGCCGCAACGATTTGGGATCGAACCCTGGACGTCTAGTTTTAAATCCCAGACCAACCATTTAGTCACGTTGGATATAGTATATAGACAAGGGTAAATTATATTTGAGTAAAACCTGTGACTGGTATTTTAAAATTGGGTTTGCTTGTGGAGAGCTATTGATTTTAACCATAGTGTGGTTCATTGAATACTAATGGAGTAAGCAATTCAATACGTGTAGTTGTTAATTTAAGATCCACAGCCTTGTGAAGTATTATATTCCTCTCTTGCAATGCCCGTATATATGCCATCTCTGTCTCTGTCTCTGTATCTGTCTCTCTCTATCTCCCTATCTCTTTCTGTCTCGCTCTGTCTCTCGATGTCTCTCTTTCTGTCTCTATCTCTCTCCGTCTCGCTCTGTTTCTCTCTCTGTCTTTCCCCTCTCCCTCTCTCTCATCCCATCTCTCTCTTCTCTCGCCCTCAATCCATCCCTATTTTTTCCCTCTATCTTTCTCTCTCTCGCCTTTTCTCTTTCTCTCTCCCCCTTTTGTTCTCTCTCTCTCTTTCTCTCTTTACCTCTCTGTATATATGCCACGTCCTCATCCCTCTGTATGTCTGTCTTTCTATATGTGTCGCTCTGCCTCTATCTTTCTATTTCTGTGTCTCTATTTCTGTATCTTCCACCTCCTCCCTCAATCCCTCTTTTATTCTGATATTCATCTCTTGTTATGCCTGTATATATGCCAGTCCTCATCTGTCTGTCTGTCTCTCTAGCTCTTTCTCTATCTCTCTTTCTCTATATTTCCCCTCCTTCCTCCCTTTCTCCCTGACTGTACATGACGAAACTGTGGAAAATCACTTTAAATGAAAGTATTGAAATAATTTGAAAATATTGTGGCAAAATGGAGAAAATGCTAATGTTTTCAAAAGTCGTCTGCTGCATAAGGGATATCGTCTGCTTCGATAATACCGGATAATAAAATGGTTCAATTTTGAACAATATTAAATACAATATAGAAGCAACATTGTAAGTAAAACATGCTCGTATCGAGCAATATTTGTTCAAACATTTTACCCAAAAAGTTGTCTGCTGCAAGGCATCAACTGTCGTCTGAAACAAAACGTACTACTTGAGTTTGAATATGACGATAAATATATACCACTCGGGGGGAGTATGGCTACCCAATCAAGAGGAGTATGGCTACCCAATCAAGGGGAGTATGGCTACCCAATCAATGGGAGTATGGCTCCCCAATCAAGGGGAGTATGGCTACCCAATCAAGGGTAGTATGGCTATCCAATCAAGGGGAGTATGGCTACCCAATCAAGGGGAGTATGACTACCCAATCAAGGGGAGAATGGCTACTCAATCAAGGGGAGTATGGCTACCCAATCAAGGGGAGTATGACTACCCAATCAAGGGGAGAATGGCTACTCAATCAAGGGGAGTATGGCTACCCAATCAAGGGGAGTATGGCTACCCAATCAAGAGTAGTATGGCTACCCAATCAAGGGGAGTATGGCTACCCAATCAAGACGAGTATGGCTACCCAATCAATGATAGTATGGCTACCAAATCAAGGGTAGTATGGCTACCCAATCAAGGGAGTATGGCTACCCAATCAAGGCGAGTATGGCTACCAAATCAAGGGTAGTATGGCTACCCAATCAAGGGTAGTATGGCTACCCAATCAATGGGAGTATGGCTCCCCAATCAAGACGAGTATGGCTACCCAATCAAGGGAAGTATGGCTACCCAATCAATGGGAGTATGGCTCCCCAATCAAGGCGAGTATGGCTACCCAATCGAGGGTAGTATGGCTACCCAATCGAGGGTAGTATGGCTACCCAATCGAGGGTAGTATGGCTACCCAATCGAGGGTAGTATGGCTACCCAATCGAGGGTAGTATGGCTACCCAATCGAGGGTAGTATGGCTACCCAATCGAGGGTAGTATGGCTACCCAATCAATGGGAGTATGGCTCCCCAATCAAGGCGAGTATGGCTCCCCAATCAAGGGTAGTATGGCTACCCAATCAAGGGGAGTATGGCTACCCAATTGAGAGGATTTTGACTAAATATCGTAGGGATTTTGACTACCGTGTTAAATATGTCCATGGGATTCTGACTTCTATGCGATTTTGTTTGTCGGACTGGATTCATCCCACATACCACACATCTGCAGCAGAGGAATTTGAATGCATCTTAAAACTTCACGTATATAGATAATAGAGTTGAAATTGGTGTGACAAAAGAGAAGTTTCAAAAGTCGTCGGCTGAAGATGTGTTAAAATGCCCATGAAAGTACGAACATTTTAAATAATATACCTATCAGGGTATATGTTAACACTAAGGATAACATGTCATGCCTTTAGTTTGATAGTTTACAGTTATTAACCCTTTCCCTCATATAGACACTTTCTGTCTAGACACAACACGTGCAATTACTCCTTTTGCCACAATGTTTTCCACTTTTTGTCATAGGTTATCCGTTCAATTATGGAGATTTTCTATGTTTTGACAAAATACGTTCAAAGTCGTCTGCTGCAGAATTGTCGTATGAGAGAAAGGGTTAACTCACCAGTTAAATAACAGCTACTTTATTATAGGCTGGTCTTCTTTTTGTGAAATCTAGCTCATTATCATAGTTTGCATTGAATAACCTTTAACAGAGAAAATCGTTTGAAAATATGGACGACTATTTTGTACAAAAACTTGATTTCTGTAATCAACATTTCTCCACAATGTTTTTCTGTTTTGTCTCTTACTCGTAATTTCTCGTGAATAAACTGTCCCTGTTTCGACGTTTTTTTTTTAAAAACACGAATTCTCTGAAAATGGTTTATTCTTCAGAAGGGTTGAACATGTAAACCAATAGCATGTATTGGTAAAAATGTAACGGAACACTGCTTTCGTATACATTGTCAGCCATTACGTTAGATTGTGATAGTACGCATAACTGTATTAGTGTTAAGACGTCTAACACTTTCTGAAAATGTCGGAATCACTAGATAGTGTGAAAACACTTGTAAGTATTTTACTTAATATTCACATTTTAATTTGTAACTGTAGTTATTCATTCTATCGAAAATCGGTATTCGTTACGTCGATATATGATGGACATTGCCTGAATGCTAAACGATTCTATTTTTTTATATAGTATAATTTCGGTGCTGATAAACAGCTGAACATTATATTAAAATATTAACTAATAATGTGATGGCTAAGTTCGAAACAATTGTTAGTGTTTGGTGTGAAGACATGCGGTTACAACTGTCAAAGTCTAAAAAGATATGCAAACGTATTAAAGTGTAATAAAGGATAAGGATATCACTATGCAGACCCACCCCACCTCAATATGTTCGCCCGCAAAAAAAAAAGTACCCTTTGTAAATTGTAACCCTTTGTTTCCTCTAGTGAAATAAAAAGTAACATTCCTTCTGTAAAAGTAGATTTGTTTGTGATATTTGAATAGCATTTCTTTTCACTTGGAGATGCATTTGCTGCAGACAACGTTTGAAAGCATTGTATCAAAAGGAGACATAAAAATCAATATCTCCTTTTGCCACAATGGTTTGTTTTCTATGCCATTCTGAACTGTTCAGAAAGATAAACCGGAGATATTTGAAAACACTTACCTACATACAGACCCTTTGTGTGGCCTCTGCAGCAGATGACTTTTGGAAATATTGTGGCAAATGAAGAAATTGCGTGGTATATATATATATTACGGAAAATTTGCTGCGGCATCAGAAAGTGTGAAATTTACCCATTTTAGCTCTCATATTCGAAGAATATGAGAGATGAGAGCTATACTACTCACCCTGGCGTCTGCGTCGGCGTCTGCGTCGGCGTCTGAGTCACACCTTGGTTAAGGTTTTGCATGGAAGTACTTAAATACTTCATGTATTGCATTGACACTTTCTACAACCCTACCCAACTATCACACCTATGTAGATTATATAGTAAGATAACTCTATCCTGCATTTTATGCAAGTTATGGCCCTTAATTGATTTAATTAGACATTTTGGTTAAAGTTTTGCGTGCAACTAAATTAAGAGTCCATATCTAAGTATTGACTTGATGCATTGCATTGAAACGTTCTACAACGCTACCCAACTATCACAGCTATGTAGATTATTAAGTAAGATAACTCTATCCTTCATTTTATGCAAGTTTTTACCCTTTTTTTACTTAGAAATTTTGGTTAAAGTTGTGCGTGCATCTAAATTAAAAGTACATATCTCAGTATTTACTTGATGCATTGTATTGAAACTGTATACAACCCTACCCAACTATCACAGTTATGTAGATTATCAAGTTAGATAACTCTGCATTGAAACTTTTTACAACACTACCCAGCTATCACAATTATGTAGATTATCAAGTTAGATAACTCTATCCTGCATTTTATGCAAGTTATGACCCATTTTTTACTTAGAAATTCTGGTTAAAGTGTTGCGTGCAACTAAATTAAGAGTCAATATCTCAGTATTTACTTGATGCATTGCATTGAAACTTTATACAGCCCTTCCCAACTATAATACCTATGTAAACAATCAAGTACAATAACTCTATCCAGCGTTTTAAGAAAGTTATGTTCCTTTTTGGACTTAAAAATTCTGGTTAAAGTTTTGCGTGTAATTTCCTTAAAAGATCACACCTATGTAAACAATCAAGTATGATAACTCTATCCAGTATATTTTGCAAATTATGGTCCTTTTTTTTACCTAGAAATTTGGTTAACGTTTTTCATGCAACTACATTAAGAGTCTATATCCTAGTATTTACTTGATGCATTGCTTTGAAACTTTATACAACCCTTCCCAACTATCACACATTTGTTTAAAGTTAAGTAACTCTATCCTGCATTTTATGCAAGTTATGGCCCCTTTTGGACTTCTGGTTAAAGTTTTGCATGCAACTACATTAAGAGACAATACCTTAGTAACTACTTGATGCATTGCATTGAAACTTTATACAGCCTTTCCCAACTATCACACCTATGTAAATAATCAAGTACAATAACTCTATCCAGCGTTTTAAGAAAGTTATGTTCCTTTTTGGACTTAAAAATTCTGGTTAAAGTTTTGCGTGTAATTTCCTTAAAAGACCATATCTCAGTAACTACTTGAAGCATTGTATTGAAACTTTATGCAACCCTTCCCAATTTTACAACTATATACACAACCTATTAAGATAACTATTTTCCTGCATATGCCCGTTTTTACTTAGAAATTATGGTTAAAGATTTGCGTGCAACTACATTAAGAGTCCATATCTTAGTAACTACTTGATGCATTCCATTGAAACGTTATACAACCCTCCCCAACCATCACACCTATAAAAAATAATCAAGTTAAATAACTCTATCTAGCATTTAATGCAAATTATCACCCTTTAAAAAAATCTGGTTAATGTGTTGCATGCAACTACATTAGAGTCCAGTAACTTTAATAATCGGTGGAATAGTCGAGCTTGCTGACCTCCGACAGCTCTTGTTTAAAAATATTCTACTCTGAATTAGCTTGTCTGATATCAATATAATGTGGTATAATATTATCATTGGGTAACTCTCTACAAATAATCATATTGATTGGTTTTTAAACCGCGCTTTCGTTTGTAGCAAAGTTCCAGTTAATTGCTTAGAATGTTTTTATATTAGTCTGTTGCATATTCGTTGTATGTGGGAAATGGTAAAAATAATATTTTTTTTCTTTCACCGATGCACATCGACGGGGGCCAAATGACAAAACTTCAAAGCTGGTCTCCTCCAACGTGTTTTCTGATTTCAGGCCCCCGTACATCGTCCATTCGAATCGTCTTCTTTGAAGCAACTAGGTGGCTCTCATCAAAAAATGTTCAAAAAATTAAATGTTATCAAGAACTTTGATTGCTACAGCATCAGAAAGGGGGAAATGTCAAAACTTATTTATTTTTTCTTGAAACCCCTTTTCGAATTCAAAGATAATTTGGTTTGATTCCAGCCATATTGATTGGTTGTAACACATGATAGCCAGGTGGCATCAGAAAAGGGGCAAAATGACAAAACTTTTAAATTACATTCTTATAAAAGTGCTTGTCTGATGTTAAGATAAATTGACAGAAGTGTTCGCTTAGTGACACTTTACACAATTGATTCATGTTTTGCATAATACTTTATCCAGCATATTTTGTGCTTTTTCTTTGTATATAATTTCTTTAAATTATTATTTTATAACAAGTCCTCTATATATTGCCTGGTGAATATAACTCGTTTGGCAATTGAACTATTGCAATGTATCGCTGCCTTTTTATCTTCTATAATACCTATTCCGGCATTCTTTATGCGGTGTTATATATATATTCCATTTGTTATTGAACTACTTTTGTTTATTTAAGCGTCCGTCCTTCTTTACTTTACTTTACTTTCAGGCTGAATTTGAAGCACTAATAAAAGATAAACCAAAGGTTGCTGTTGATTTTACTGCGACATGGTGCGGGCCATGTAAAATGATTGGTCCCAAATTTCAAGTAAGTGATTGTTAAATGAAAGTTCAAGACATAGACGTAAAATGGCATGTCACATTCGAAAATTTACATAGAGCATGTTAGTTTTGTTAGTACAAAATTAACTATACTTGTCCGAGTATTACGTGTATAAAATAAAACCTGTAGTAACGGCATTATCCTCAGCATAAGTCCAAAACATTTTGGAGTACGATTTTTCTTAATGTTTGTTTCGAATTGTACTCGTGCTTTTCTACCAATTTCGCTATGATACGCTTTACATTCCACGTCTGATTTATTTGTTTGTTTTGTTGGTTTTCGCCGTTTTCAACACTATTTCAATTATATCAAGGCGACACTTCAATTAATCATGACCCCTGGGTTAACAAACCAGTACTAGGCTAATAGATATGCCTTACCCATGGGCACTCCACCATGACCATAGCGCCGCGACTTTTGAAAACTCTTTGGCAAAAGGAGAAATTGCTCATAATAAGCACATTCTCCTTTTGCCATGATATTTTCAACTTAATTCAATTACTTTTGTTTAATTTACATTGGCGGCCATTTTGGTATCCCGAAACTGCACTTAATTCATTTGTCCCGAATCGGTGTGACTATCACATGATCGGGATACTCGGCATATACCTACGGTATACACACACAGGTCCACCTATATACAGAGCTACCAATACTGTGGCCACGGGTTCGAATCCCCGAAAAGGAATGTCGTTTAATTTTGTGCCATTTTTATGTGTTATGTGAGATTATTTTTATTTATGAAAGTACTGGTATGCAAATTAATTATGCTTATTCTATATTTTCGAATTTGCATTAAAGAATAAAATATATGCGTATATAGGACAGGTTGTAACTTTTAGTGTACGATCACATACATATTAAGAACATTAAAGGGAGAAAGGAATCTTATGATCGACTAAATGAAATTGATGATCGAATGTAAATTAGATCAAATCTCAATATAGAAAAGGAAAAAAAAAAAAAGAATCCATATTTTTTTCCGCATAGCATGCTAATCAAACGCATGACAATTTACATTTTAATTCCCAACGTCTTTTGTTCTTACAAACGAAGTTATCAGGATATTGATGTTTGAATCGCCAACGCTAACGTAACCACATAGGTACCGATTGCACACCTACATGATGACGAAGTAAGCCGAAGATTTATGAGTGACAGGTAAAACCTGTTTACTAATACAACATTCATTGGCTATATGTATGTTTTTATGGTGTGTTTTTTGTGTAAATTTTATTTATTCACAGTAGTTAGTATGATTACCTAACAAACTTTATTTGAATAATAAAGCGAACTTACTAATATGTTCGGCTTTCATGATACAGAGAGACATCAGCTTGTCTAGTGGTTGTTGATATTTCATTAGTGAACATCGTCATATGCGGTAACAGTAAAGGTCTATGAACAAATCAGACTTGTACAAGGCGTAAGTTGTGACTTCATTTGTATGAATATATTTTGTCTGACATTTCAAAGCATAATTTCGCTCTTTTCATTTTCGTAAAATTTGATTCAAGGAATAAGTGCTTTGTTTTTTGTTTCAGGCATTATCGCGTCTTGCTGAGTATAGTGGGATTAAGTTTGTGAAAGTTGATGTGGATGAAAACTCCGTAAGTACATTACACACGTTATTGACGCCGCGTGGAAGCGCGGCGTCAGTATGGGATAGGTTTTAATTTTGTACCATGGGGTGACATAATCGAAAAGGGAGCAACTTACATTATTATTGTTAAGAAAAACTCTGTTATATGTTTGAAAAAAACCCACCTTTATGAATAAATAAATTGTATAAAATGATTTAAGAAACAGCAAGATACGAAATACGTTTGTCTTTGACCGTTATTACAAAACTTTAGACACATGTAATTGGTATTTAATAACTTTCCCCTAACTTCCTAGATTACGCTTTTTTTTTTATAGTTTTGGTTTCATCAAAGCGCAGAAAAAAGTTTCTGGCGATGTTTTTGCCTATTTACAATATTGAAATTTTTAAATAAACGGGTAATCCTTAAAAAATCAATGATGATTCATTGTAATTACTACACACTACAGTATAAATCTAGAAACTGTAAAAACAACGTTAACCCAACTATGCAATACGCATGGCCGTAACGTGACCCGTTCTATTTGTAAATGCAGCATGTCATCATGGTGATTTTGGTCATTCTTATTTAATAGACGACAAGGTGTCATCGGTTCCCATAGAGTAATTAAGTTGTCTCTACTTCCTTCCGTTGTGAATACTTCGCTGTTTTCACGATTTCATCCGATTTCTAAAATTCATTGGATTCGTACCCGGTTTTTCATGTTTCTTTCGAGATGAACGATTCGTACAAACTGGTTTTCGCTGTTTGCTCTTGGGGAACTGACTTGACCATTTTCTTTACATATAAAACGTTTAATCCCTACGTTAATATTGACCCTTTCTGCTCTTAGTACCTTTTTATATAGGCTATGGTAGCCAGGTGAGCAATAAAGGCACACATTGGCCTTCTTGTTTAAAATTAAGGGACATTTGGCCTTCTTGTTCGAAATATTTACATCCTGTCTGCTTGCACAGGTTATTTAAATGTACTGAACTGCATCTGCTTCCTTTAAGTCATGCTTCAAAACCATGAAAATTATTCTTGTTTAACCCTTTCACACATGTATACAACACATCTGCAGCAGACGACTTTGAAATCATCCAAGAAAGAATATGGCAAAAGTCTGAAAAATAATATTTAACTAGTTCATTTTCGAATTATTTCCTACCCGGATAAAAATATTCCAATCGTTAATTGTGTAAACCTTTTACACATGCGCTATAAATGTATCAGGGGCAGCTCCCAAAATGCATATAACGCGCACGAAAGAGCTTATATAAACATTATCAATGGAAATAGAAGGACAGTTTATATCAGCAAAGAACTAAGCAATTTGAATAAGGCGTGTCTACGTACCCATGCTACCGATCCTTATATATACATGTACTGCTTTATAAAAGTAAGACCACCTCGGTGGTGATGTGGTAGAGTATCCGCCGGCTCCGATGCAGGAAGTCGAGGGTTCGATCTCAGGCCGGATGATGCCGAATGAAACTTTAAATTGGTAGTAATTGATGCCTTCCTTAGCACTCAGGGTTGCGCAGTTTGCATTACAACTGACTGGCTGGTGCCAGGTTAAATAGACAATTATTTCTGGTAACTTACCCACGAAACGCCATGATATATCTGAAATAGTGTTAAAAGCGGCGTCAAACAATCAGAACATAATGTTTTTTGAAACCAGGGTCCGAAATTATAAAACTCTAAAGACGTTCTCAGTGCTCAGAAATGAGCTCCATGCTCCAAATAAGGCTTCTGATTGGTCAATTTTGGGAACGAATTTGCGTCCGACCAATCAGATACTTGAGCACGAAATCTGAGGACAGTTTAAACTTTTATAGTTATGGAGCCTGGTGTAATTGTCGAACAAAACAGAGCTTTACCAGACAGTGCGGATTACGCTGGATCAATACACACTGGTCGTAATGCCTATCGGGTTGTTTTCGCATACCGCCGCCCATATACTGTTTTGTCTTCTTTAGATAACTGATATAATGAAATTTCTCATTCAACGATGCACTAAAAAAGTCCGTCCGAAAAATCATTTAAGATGGATATATACATGTATACTTGAGTTGAGAGCAACAGCGGTACCAAAACAGTTTAAGATAATTCACTGAATGAGGAATGCCTCCTTTTACCAATATGTTTGAAAAAAGTATTTATATGTTGAGGCGTTCATTTTCTTCTGTACCAAGGGTAAATTGCAAACCCTAGAAAATTGGATCTAAATATTAAGAATGGCATTTTTATTCATTTGTTCTGTCATGATATTTCAAATGAGAAACTTTCGATTATTATTTCTTTGTAGGAGACTGCTGCAAAATATGAAGTTTCAGCCATGCCGACATTTAGGTTTTTTAAAGATGGAAAAGAAGTGAAAGAAGCAGCATTGGTTGGTGCAAGCGAAGAAAAACTGAAGGCATCACTTAACTTACTTAGTAAAGCTTGAATGGGCAATCAAGAAAATCATTTTAATCACTTAATATTTCTCATGATCTTAGCTTATTGTCTTATAGATGAAACCCTGAAATTGAAATATAGGAAGTATGAACATTTTTGTTTTATTTCAGTTAAAAAAAGTAACTGCTTCTAAAGAAAACATCTACCTTTGTAAACCATGACAAGCAATGTCAACCGTGTATGTTATGTCGTTATTGCCTTGGCCTTAATTTTAAATTTTGATGATAACAATGTTATATCTTGTAGTAAGTTTATTGAAATAATCACAAGATTGTAAAAATTTAAATTTGAACAAAAAGAATCCAGAAAATAAATTTCTTAAAACGTTTATATTGTCAGTAATAAACCTTTATTTTCTACTCTAGAAAATAAATTTCTTTAAACGTTTATATTGTCAGTAATAAACCTTTATTTTCTACTCTATATTTGAAAAATAAAACATTTCTATCTCATGTTTGATATATTTATGTTATATATGTCTCGTGCTTTCTCCATTTCTAGCTGGGTTCAATTTAACCGACTTTTGTATTCGTACCTATTTCAACGGATGTTGATCGTACAGCCGCAAAAAAGAGTTCAATAGTTTAACAATTCTTACTGAATGCTCAAAATAGGCGAATGTCATATGTAAATACGCAGTTACTGTTGAAAACATGCTTCTGGAAACACACATTTACACAATAATTCAGTAGTGAAAGTGTATTATTACGCCTATTGAACAACATTCGGTTTCTTACGTGAGAAGGCCGGACACACTCGAGTCACATACATGTAATATTTGCTCAATTTATTGGCGGAATGATCCGATGCTCAAGACTTGTCTAACGCTTTTCCTTTTGGGTAACAAAATCTCCCGCCGCAAAATCCATTTTTTTTTTTTTTTCAAGAGAAATTTAGTTACAGTAATGCAGACACAAAGACATATGGGATTTAATAGTCATACAGCCTGAGTAAAGCGATATTAATTATCGGGGCAAAGGTTTACGACGTGTGTAAATATGGCACCAGATTCAGTTATGGAAGAGGTGAATTGAGTTGATATTTTCGTGCATTTTCAATTTCCTGATTTGAAGTTCTTAAAACCCTAAATAAATTAAAAATACATTTGAATTAATAAGAAACAATTTCTGTTTTCATTCTGTTTGCAGTTCATGTATAAATGAAAAAAAAAATGACTGAGTATTGACCCTTATCATTTCAAGTAACCCTTTTTTACCCCTAACCACTGTACATCTTTTCTTTGTACTGACAACGTCTTTGAAAAATTCTTTGGTGTGTCATGTGAACCAGACTTTCAGTACTCTGAGTATTTTGCTTATTAAACATATAAGAAACGAAAATACCGTAGCCTAGGAGTTTGCAACAAATAATCGAAAATAGATTTTATATGGCAAACACGAATTATCTTTTAAAAAAGATAAACGGTGTAAATAGAAACGTGTTTGTGGTATGTTAGATAGTTATAAACTTGCAGGACGCCAGTCCGCATTAATATATCTCCGAAATCAAATGTAAATATTCGGATTTCTACCCCTCTTTTTTCGGCGAAGTTGTAGAGAATAATTTGTTGTATATGTATAATCTTTATTTCCTCCAATATTGAAGATTACAAGAATACCATTAAAACGAAATTGAATAGAACAGAATGGAGATACAACATGACGTAAGACTGATAAAAAACAACAACATATATATATATATATATATATATATATATATATATATATATATATATATATATACACATGCAGGTGTCACACACCCAACCTGTTGTGAGAGAGGCTGCTTCCCCCCTGGAACTGCCACAGTCATGATATTCGCTCGACATGTATCATACAATCGCAATGACAACAACCGTTTTAGACCATTGGCCAATGAAATGTTTGCACTTCCAACTTTGAGGCTTATTAGGCTATCGAGCAATCTCTATCTCTGAGCAATACTAGCGTTTACATAAGTTAGTTTACCAGGTATCTGTCGTTGTCCGATTGGCTTGATAAGTTTAGAGATTTTTCACTGTTTTGCTTTCAAAGTCGTCTGCTGCAGACTTGTTGTATTTTGGATATTTGTTTTAATGGGGCTTTAGGCCGGATTCAACATTAGTTATATCATTCAGTTATATCACAGCGACAGTTCACTTATTCAGGAAACCAGTACAAGGCTAGAAAATGTGCCTCGCCAAATGACACTCTACCATGACCGCCGTGACTAGTAATCGAACCCGGGACACCTGGTTACAAAACCCCGACGTTAACCCCTCCGGCACGGTGGATTCTCTGTATTTGAGAAATGGTTGCTTGACGCGGCCCCTAGAGAGAAGCTGACGACGAGATTCGCTTGAACAATCAAATTGAAGCAGATTTACGATCTTCTGCAACCGTTTACCTCATGTGAATTACTATGTCACCTGTTTTGAAAACATTTGACTAAAGGTATAGCATAGATTTCGGAAATAAGATAACACAGTGTTAATAAGATGGTTGAAAGCAAGTAGACCGTTTTGAGCCGTCCCTCGAGACAACCAACATTGTGAACTCTGCGTAAAGTATCGACCCGGATCAGCCTAAGTATGCCGCGCAGGCTAACCCGGACAGACACTGTTCGCCTCCTGTGGATTTTATGTTTCAGGAATGATTACTCTATACCTCTACCCCACTGAGACGGAATGTGTCGGCCCGGAATAGCCTGCGCAGACTGCGCAGGCTGATCAGAGTCGATACATTACGCAGAGTCTATTATGTTGGTTTTCTCGCGGGAGAGCTCAAATAATGCTTTTTGGGCAAGTTTAGCTCAACGTTGTGCGTCATCGTCAACAATGTCTGTTAACATCACCACCGAGCAAAATTCAACCAAACATCCTTTGATAGTCCTCTTTAGCAACAGTTGAAACACAAATAACATTTCGAATTGAACACTTATTGTTGCGGCATCCAAGATGACTTAAAATTGTAAAACTATATATATAAAAGTAATATGAAACTGTTATCAAGATTATTTGGCAGAAATTGTCCTTTAATGATCCTCGACAAGAAGGGCTCATTCCGTAATGCCAGCCGACAGGCGGCATCAGAAAAAGTGGTAAAATATTCCTAAGATGTTACTTGCTGACTCGATTGATTCAATTTATCAGTATCACGGCGTGTCCTGGGTAAGTAACCAGTACCACTGGTCCACTTATCCTGACACCAGCCAGTCACTCGTAATGCTAACCCCTCAACCCTGAGCGCCAAGGACGGCAGCCAGTACTACCAGTTTTGAACTATTTGGTATGACACGGCCGGGGATTTAACCCACGATATCCCGCACCCGAGACGGACGCTTCACCACTACACCATCGAGGCGGTTTGCTGACTCGAAGTGGAAAGAAATAATAGTAGGGTAATAATAAACGCTTTTGTTTATCAATTTCAAATTATTTGGAAATCTGATCTCGTTTCTATATATTTATTGAGTATTGTGATGGCTTGGTCAAAAAGTAACGGGACTCTCTCGACAAATTGTTCATGAGTTGATGTCATTTGATTCAAACCATTTTAAGTGTTTCATGGCGGAGTAACAATGCACATTTCCTAGCCTAGAACTGGTTTGTTTACAAAGGGATCATGGCTAAGTGTCCTGGCAACGTGGTATAAATGAAATAATGTTTAAACTTCAATAAAACTAACTCATTCATATTTAGTTTTTTATTTACATCTATTTATGTTTTATATTAAGGTTACTTTACATTGTCATTAGTATACGGTATTTATGAAACGTTTAAGGCGTTAACAATGGAAGTATTGGCTGCCCTTCTTGACGCTTAGGGTTGTGAAGCTAGCATTACGACCGACTGGCTGGTGTCAGGATGAATGGACCAGTAGACCAGTACTGGTAACTTACCAAGGAAACGTCGTGATATAACGGGAACATTGTTGAACGCGGCGTAAAACACCAACCAATAAATCAATCAATATGAACCGTTATCATAAAAACAATGACAAGGTCAGACAAAGCCTGCATCGATCGATTCCATTAAACATATAGAAGTTTAGAATAATTGTAAAAATCATTGTATTCAAGGGATGCATAAACATAGATGCAAAGGTACCGATTCCCAGTAGCTCAGTCGGCAGCCATGCGAGTTGTCAATCTAGGGGTTTTGCGTTCGAATCCCAGTTAGGTCAACATTCTTTTCCACGTTTGACAATAGTAAATGTGATTCGCGCTTTCCTCTTTCACTAATACATGTAGGCTAATTGTCTATGTGTGAAAAGCAGCCAGTTGCTTGGAAAGACTGCTGTGTGGAGTATATGTGTGAAAAAGTCAGGAAACACATGAGTAGGTGAACTAGCCGGCGTGATATGACTGAACAAGAGGCACAAGAGCGCCAGTATTGCTACACTACTTCAATCACTACAGTCATATAAGGCAAAACAGCCCCGCCCCCTGGCGGCCATGTTTTTCGACCAAACAACTTGGAATTTTATAGAGGGTCACACAAGGAATTGTTTTACAACATTATTTTAAAATCGGTCACATACCTTTGGAGAAGAAGATTTTTAAAGTTTTCACTATAGCCATATAAGGCAAAACAGCCCCGCCCGCTGGCGGCCATGTTTTTTCAACCAATCAACATGGATTGAAGGAATCTGATAGGATTCACCCTAGGAACATTCCTACAACATTATTTGCAAATCGGCCACATACTTTTGGAGAAGAAGATTTTTAATGTTTTCACTATAGTCCTATAAGCCAAAACAGCACGCACGCACATTCATACATTAATGAATTTGTAAATTCTTTCATCATTGGTTGTAATGGCGGCCGATGTAGTTCATCAAAAACATGTTCATAGTCAATTCCAAACTTGGCAATTAATGTCAGCCTATTCACAGAATAAGTTTGATAATCACAGAATAAACTCTTTTCCTGCATACAACACATCTTTAGTATATGATTTGCCGTCATACATTTGAATCTCTAGTGAAAAAGGAAATAATCTTTTGACTGCTGTAAGCTTTTTTTTATGAAGCCTGTGCCACCAGTAAATAATTTAAAGTTCTGCGCGGTACGCAGTACAGAGGAGAACGTTTGTCTTAGCATATATGAGGATACACATATCGGAGATGTGTGCACGTGAGTAGATCGCCGTGGGTTTGACCGGTTCTGGTCAGTTCTAGGCAAGACTTCGAGCAGTTAACTTCTCTCTATCCGAATTCAGTATCAGTCAAGATTAATATGTGGGTTTAATAGATATTTATAAATTTCACTTGTATTATGAGCTTGGATGAATTGTAAGGAATGGTTAATATGCGATTTGACAGCACAGGTTTCCAGACTTTTTTCCTAAAATGTGTTTATATCTGTTTTTTCCCTTGGGTTAGTCATATCGTAGTCATTATGTTTACAGTTCTGATCAGACAACAGTACATTGGTTTATATACAACATTGGGTATTTATATAGTCAGAACAGATTTGATTATCTTCTCCTGTTAATAAGAAGCAGTATTGCTTGTTTGTTTGTGTTTAGTAGGGTTAAGACCCTCCCAGTCGACTGACCAGGCTATATTCTGTTGGCTGCTAAACTCAACATTTTAACTTGATATTCCAATAATTAGCAATTGACTCGTCCAAAGGCAAATCTGGTGCTGTATGCATTTTATATGAAGTTATTCATGCACCCACACACCCCTGAATGCACCCACACACTCAGACGTTATGTTGTTTTTACATCATAAGGAATACAATCCTACAATACACATCTTCAGTCCACCTTGTAATATTGGTATTGTTGTGATTTATTTACCGAATAAGTTGCTCAAACCAGTTATCAATTAACCCTTTGCCTCATATAAACGCTTTCGGACGCCTCTGCAGCAGACAGCTTTTTGAAAACATAGTGACAAAAGGAGAAATTGCACAACACATGCAATTTCTCCTTTTGCCACAATGTTTTCCACTTATCGTCATAGGTTATCCATTAAATTAAAGAGATTTTCAAAATAAGTATGTTTTGACATAATACGTTTAAATGCGTCTGCTGCAGAATTGTCGTATGAGGGAAAGGGTTAACCCGTTCATTCAAACATTTGCAAAATAATTTCCTATTTCTTTTTTAACTATTCCCACATGCAGACATTTACCCTTTTCCTCATACGGCAATTCTGCAGCAGACGACTTTGAACTTATTTTGTCAAAGAATAGAAAATCTCCATAATTCAATGGATAACATATAAAGTGTAAAACATTGTGGCAAAAGGAGAAATTGCACGTTTTGTGCAATTTCTTCTTTTGTTACTATGTTTTCAAAAAGCCGTCTGCTGCTGAGGCGTCAGAAACCGTCTATATGAGGGAAAGGGTTAATTTTCATCTATATTCCATAATAGATTTAGTCCATGAGAAAAAGTACAAATTGGCATTTGTGTAAAGTGTAGATCAAGCTATTCACTTTATAAATGATACTTATATAAACTTGTTAAACTGATAAGTATGAGCAGATGAACTAGCTATAGTGTTAAAAAATGCTGACAATTATTCGTGGATGTACACATTGATACTTTGATACCCTGGTCGCTGCTTGGTCAACCTGTCTGGGCTATTTCTCAGCAACCATGGACTTGAATTTAATGAAACTTTAAGGGAAACATCAATCATAATAGGACATGAGCATATCGTCGTCATTTTGGTGTTTGATAATTGTTCAATGTTAATAATTAATAGTTAATGCCCAGTTAACCCTTTCCCTCATATAGACGCTTTCTGACGCCTCTGCAGCAGAAGGCTTTTTGAAAATATAGTCGCAAAAGACGAAATTGCTCAAAACTAGCAAAAAGCCGTCTGCTGCTGAGGCGTCAGAAACCGTCTATATGAGGGAAAGGGTTAATTTTCATCTATATTCCATAATAGATTTAGTCCATGAGAAAAAGTACAAATTGGCATTTGTGTAAAGTGTAGATCAAGCTATTCACTTTATAAATGATACTTATATAAACTTGTTAAACTGATAAGTATGAGCAGATGAACTAGCTATAGTGTTAAAAAATGCTGACAATTATTCGTGGATGTACACATTGATACTTTCGTTTATTATGCTCCCCGGAAATATGTCTGGGGGAGCATATGGTCGCTGCTTGGTCAACCTGTCTGGGCTATTTCTCAGCAACCATGGACTTGAATTTAATGAAACTTTAAGGGAAACATCAATCATAATAGGACATGAGCATATCGTCGTCATTTTGGTGTTTGATAATTGTTCAATGTTAATAATTAATAGTTAATGCCCAGTTAACCCTTTCCCTCATATAGACGCTTTCTGACGCCTCTGCAGCAGAAGGCTTTTTGAAAATATAGTCGCAAAAGACGAAATTGCTCAAAACTAGCAATTTCTCCTTTTGCAACAATGTTTTCCACTTTCAGTCATAGGTTATCCATTCAATTATAGAGATTCTTTTTTCTTGACGTCTGCTGCAGAATTGTTGTATGAGGGAAAGGTTTAATTACTAACTGTACCACTTTTGTCCGTCTTATTCTCAGCAACCACTGACATGAAAGCAATGGTACTTTATGAAAATATGTGCATGTAATGAACGTGTTACTATTAACTGATGCAATGGTACTTTATAAACATATGTGCATGTAATAAACGTGTTACAATTAACTAATGCAATGGTACTTTATGGAAATATGTGCATGTAATGAACGTATTACAATTAACTAATGCAATGGTACTTTATGGAAATATGTGCATGTAATGAACGTGTTACAATTAACTAATGCTATGGTACTTTATGTAAATATGTGCATGTAATGAACGTGTTACAATTAACGGATGCAATGGTACTTTATGGAAATATGTGCATGTAATGAACGTGTTACAATTAACTAATGCTATGGTACTTTATGGAAATATGTGCATGTAATGAACGTGTTACAATTAACTGATACAATGGTACTTTATGGAACTATGTGCATGTAATGAACGTGTTACAATTAACTAATGCAATGGTACTTTATGGAAATATGTGCATGTAATGAACGTGTTACAATTAACTAATGCAATGGTACTTTATGAAAATATGTGCATGTAATGAACGTGTTACAAATAACTGATGCAATGGTACTTTATGGAAATATGTGCATGTAATGAACGTGTTACAATTAACTGATGCAATGGTACTTTATGGAAATATGTGCATGTAATGAACGTATTACAATTAACTGATGCAATGGTACTTTATGGAAATATGTGCATGTAATGAACGTGTTGCAATTAACTGATGCAATGGTACTTTATGGAAATATGTGCATGTAATGAACGTGTTACAATTAACTAAAGCAATGGTACTTTATGAAAATATGTGCATGTAATGAACGTGTTACAATTAACTGATGCAATGGTACGTTATGGAAATATGTGCATGTAATGAACATGTTACAATTAACTAATGCAATGGTACTTTATGGAAATATGTGCATGTAATGAACGTGTTACAATTAACTAAAGCAATGGTACTTTATGAAAATATGTGCATGTAATGAACGTGTTACAATTAACTGATGCAATGGTACGTTATGGAAATATGTGCATGTAATGAACGTGTTACAATTAATTAGTGCAATGGTATACGCCATCATTCAACCTCAATACATTCATGATATAAATTTTATCATATAAGTGAAATAACTTTCCACTTTTGTACTCGTTTCTTACGTTTAACTTATGAATGGCCAATTGATTTTGCTACATGCATATTGTAGCACCATTCCTGTATCCATACTATACATTACGTCTGGTAACATCCATTGGTTCCACCGATAACTTGTATACTTGTTCGATAGTTTTGACTAGAAAAGGTTAAGTTTTCTTCAAAGATTCATCATATTTTACCTCCTAATGATATAACCTCTTTTTGTAGAAGAAATTTACTCTATTTTTTTTTAACTTTCAAAAAAATTGTTTCTATTAATGCTTAAAACGTAGATTGTCAGACAAACCTCTGATTTCAATCGAGAACGTACTTTTTCACCGAGAACCTAGGTTCTTGTAGATATTGTGTAAACGGCGTGCCATAATGGCGGATTCGTTAAAAACATATTAGGCAAGTGACTAAGTGTTATTATCTGGACGCACTGTAGACTTGTTTTTATACTGACGTGAAACATTTTTACTAATACATGTATATGTATGGAGTGTCAATATTTTATCTAAACTTTTGCATAGTCGTCTGCGTCAGATTTGTTGTGTCCAGAAAGGGGTCAAATAACATTCGTCTGTTAAGGATAATATCCTGTAACCAAGCCTCTGTTTAAACTCTTCTTTCTTATATGGCCTTGCTTTCTTAAATGCAGACGTAGTTCAGGCATCTGCAGCAGACGACGTTTGAAACATGTTGAAGAAAAAAAAGTAATTAAACATAATCATGAGTCCGACAAAGTCAAGATAATAAAAAAAGACCCTAGCCGAGTCCCGGTGATGCAATCGGTAGCGACGCGGGCTGTCAATGGAAGGGTTGTGAGTTCGAATCCCAGCTCGGCCAACATTGACGACATTTAACAAAAGTCACTGCGTCATTCGTCTTTCACCAATTGGCTAACAGTCTATGTCGAAATGCAGCCAGTTGCTTGGAAAGTATGTTGTGTGGAGTACTTGTGTGAGAAAGACTGAAAAATGGTTGAAAATGGCGTTTCATTATCTTTTCCATCATAATACCGTCTTTGATTACCTATCAAACTACTCGCATTTCGGAAAACCGTTTACATGTATAAAAATATAAACATGATCCCTGGGCAAACAAACAAGTACTAGGCTAGGAAATGTGACTTGCCTAAAAAGTACTCAAACGCTCCCCATCCGGCCATGGGGGATTCGTTATAAACATATCAGGCAAGACGCAATGTTATTATCTGGACGCATTGAAGATTTGTTTTTATTCTACGGAATACCATTAGGGCCATCGCCTATGAATGTGTTGATTTGAAACGCGATACTCGACAGTTCGATGATGATAACGCGACAGTACGATACTACGATATTACGATGGTGCAAACGCGACAGAACGATGATGATAACGCGACAGTACGATAACGAAAACGCGATAATACGACAGTACGATGATGATAATGCGATATACTATCGTGCTTTCACCATCGTACTGTCGCGTTTTCACCATCGTAATATCGCAGTATCGTACTATCGCGTTATCATCGTCGTACTGTCGTGTTATCATCATCGTACTGTCGTGTTATCATCATCGTACTGTCGCGTTTTCATCATCGTACTGTCGTGTTATCATCATCGTACTGTCGCGTTATCATCATCGTACGGTCGCATTTTCATCATCGTACTGTCGTGTTATCATCATCGTACTGTCGCGTTATCATCATCGTACTGTCGCGTTATCACCATCGTACCGTCGCGTTTTCATCATCGTATTGTCACGTATCACCATCGTACTGTCGCGTTATCATCAACGTATTGTCGTGGTATCATCATCGTATTGTCGCGTTATCACCATCGTACCGTCGCGTTATCACCATCGTACTGTCGCGTTATCACCATCGTACTGTCGCGTTTTCATCATCGTACTATCGCCTTCTGGTGCGCATGCGCATAGAAAGATTTCCCTTCCACGTGACAACATGTCTTCTTTCTTCTTTGCTGTATTATTCATAAATCCGTATGAATTTGTATAAGATCTATGTTATCAACGGGATTAACTTTGCCTTCTTTAAGAAAAATTATATATGATACCAGTATTTGCTAGACCAAGGTATATAATCTAGTTGCACGTTACACAACATACAATTATACAGCAAAGATGAAAGAAGGCAAAGTTAATTCCGTTTATAACAAAGATCTAATACAAATGTATAAGATTTATAAATCATACAGCAAAGATGAAAGAAGACATTTTGTCAAATGGAGGGGAAATTCTTCTATGCGCATGCTCACCGGAAGGCGATAGTACGATGATGAAAACGCGACAGTACGATGGTGATAACGCGACGGTACGATGGTGATAACGCGACAGTAAGATGATGATAACACGACAGTACGATGATGATAACGCGACAGTACGCTGGTGATAACGCGACAGTACGATGATGAAAACCCGACAGTACGATGGTGATAACGTGACGGTACGATGGTGATAACGCGACAGTACGATGATGATAACACGACAGTACAATGATGATAACGCGACAGTACGATAGTGATAACGCGATAATACAATAAAGAAAACGCGACAGTACGATGATGATAAAGCGACAGATCGATGATGATAACACGACAGTACGATGATGATAACGCGATAGTACGATACTACGCTATTACGATGGTGAAAACGCGACAGTACGATAGTGAAAACACGATAGTATATCGCACTATCATCATCGTACTGTCGTATTATCGCGTTTTCGTTATCGTACTGTCGCGTTATCATCATCGTACTGTCGCGTGTTCACCGCCTCTACGGCAGACGAATTTTGAAAACATTGTGGCAATAGGAGAAATTGCTCGTGATGATCAATATCTCCTTTTGTCACTCTTTTCTACAATATTCCTAATATATGTATAGAGTTTTGCCTAGATATTCGCATAGTCGTCTGCTGCAGATTTGTTGTTTGTGGGAAAGGGTCAAATAACATTCGTCTGTTAAGGATCATGTAACCCAGTCTCTATGTAAATTCTTCTATCTTATATGGCTCCTGCTTTCTTAAAAGCAGACGTAGTTCAGGCATCTGCATCAGACGTCTTTTGAAACATGTTGCAACACAAAGAAATTGAACATAATCATGACCAGGAAACGGACCCGAGAGCGACACATATCAGAAAATGACCATTACTAGAACATAATCACGGGATCACGGATTTAACCCTTTCCCACATACAGATGCTGTCTGACTCATTTGCAACAGACGACTATTGAAAACAATGTGACAAAAAAAAAGAAATTGCTCAAAACGAGCAATTTCTCCTTTTAACACAATATTTCAACTTGATTAGGTAACATTTACAGACCTTTTTCACACTCGTCTGCTGTAGGCACGTCAGTTGTGGACAGTATAAGGGAAAGGGACAAACAACATCCGCATGTCAAGGACGTAAACACATCCTGTTATATAATCTAGATGTAATCTAATTTATGTAAAATCGCCGACATCACATGAGCCATGTCTAGCGATTTGGGCTCTTAATGCATCTGCACAGTCTCACCATTGACTTCACCTCTGGTCAAAATGTTATATAGACATTAAACCTTTCCTACATACATCAAATCTGCAGCTGACGACTTTGAAATCATGTCGTGAAAAAATAGGAAAATCTCTTTCTATAAACGTTTAGATTTAGAATACAGTTTAAAACTTTGTGGCAAATAGTGAGCAATTTCTTCTTTTGTCAAAAGGTTTTTAAAAGCCGTTTGCTGCAGATGTTTTCAGAGTATGCGAAAGAGCTAATTAATGTATCTTTTGACAAACAACTAGAAGTCTAGACCCACAAGCTGGACGCCAATGTAAGTCTTAAATGATTCCACTCCACGTCGATGTGTCAATAAGGCCCCAAGTCGCCTGACGCAGTTCATATTAAAGTAGAAATAGACTGCATGGGCCTAGGCATGAGAAAAATCTATAATAAATTATAATAATAACCGTGACGTTCGGTAATCAGGACCAACCTTGGAAACGTCTTGTAAATTTAGCGTAGAGCTCGTCGATTGTCTGTTTCGAACGTGAACTGTCTGGTAAGAAGTGTGCGTCTACACAGGCTGATCTGAACCTTTGTTGAGGATCGATGTGTTTTCGTCAGGGGGAGTGTTTCTACGGTGTTGTGAATTATATGCACTTTTAAATAGTTTTGCGTATTAAACCTTTATCATTAATCGAATCAACTGTATTTGTTTTCGTAGAAAACGTAAATTTAAGGTAGGTTCATTGAAAAGAAAATATAGGCTGTAATAAAAACAAAACAAAAACCAAGCTTAACAACAAGTAATGGGAATAATTTCGGCATATATGCATGATAATTGTTTTTATGTTTTCACTATATATGCAGATGTATTATTTAACATTGTCGGGCCTGTGTCTTCATTAACACATGTATTTCATATCCTGTTCACTTATTGTTACCAACATTATGCACTCGTTAAATTATCTCATGTTTATACACATTTTAAAATTATCAACAAATGGTTATATGGTCTTTAACCTCATCGTAACTTATATATATACATGAATGTTCCCATACAATTAGTGCTATTAAAAGTTATATATGTAATCATTTAATATGAACACATGTATATATGCATGAACTACCAAATAAAGTTCATATCGATTTCAACGGCACCACACTATACACCCCAAAGTTAGCTAATTGACTATTATAATCTGACAAACAATGCCTAACATTCTTCAAAAATACCATTTCCAACTTCACTGTTTAACATAGACTCATTTAGGGGGAAAACTTTAAAAAATCTTCTTGTCTAAAAGTAGAGGGCCCTGGCCTTTGATCTTTGGTATGTAGCATCATCTAGTGGTCCTCTACCAAGATTGTTAAAATTATAGCCCTGGGGTAAAAAATAACCCCTCCCCGGGGGTCACTTGTTTGACATAGATGGGGAAAAAACTTTAAAAAATCTTCTTGTCTAAATGATATTTGGTTCTTTACATTAACGATATAAAGTCTATGCTTTGTTGCATTGTTTATAAAATGATAGAGGTTAATTAATAGTGATTTATTGCTGGTATTCAATAATTGTATAAATTTAGACATTCTAGGTAATGAAAACAAGTGGGGAAAAAACCAGTCGAAATAATAAAAACAAAGCCAAAAACCGCAGAGTGACAACATTGTCGGAGAGTAGAAATATTCCATGTATTTTTTGCCGTTCCTACATTGTATTTATAAACATTTGTTTGCTTCTGATAATTCATAAACTACTCGCATATGAATAGACTGGTTCACTAATCTTAATATTCTATTGCAAACTCGAACGAGAACCAGTGTAGTGACGAACTGCTACGGAAATATCCGAGAGCTGCCGGTAAAATACGGCGCATGTGCGATCAAGACGATTAACACGGCGCACGCGCAAGCCCATTGCACCAGTGATAGTTATTTCACAACAAATATATGCACTGGTGCTGATACATTCGCGCAATAATTTAGGCCAAGGTTAAACTGATAACAAGAAGAAATAGTGTTATTTTATTGTGGAGACCATTCCGTTGTGAAATAGCCAGACTGTAAGTTCTTCTATATTTTATTAATTGTATGTTATACTGAAAATGTTTTAATTTTTGAAATATTTTAAATACAAATTGCCTCAGTTAAGAGTGGTTTGTCATCTTCTCAACCATTTCCCTCGTGTAGACGCAGTTTAACGCCTTTGCAGCAGTAAACGTTTGAAAACTTTCTGACTGAAAGAGAAATTGCTCTTTTGCCACAATATTTTTAAAATTCGTCTGCTGTAGAGGCGTCTGAACGCGTATGTGTGTGGGAAAGGGTTAATAGTGAGAGAAAAAACGTTGTATCCGTCCGTATCTAGGATTGTATAAAGGGACCATTTTGTAGATATGGTAAATGTGCATTAGACAACAGTTACTGTCCTTAAAGCTTTAGATACGTTGATTATTTCAAATTCCAAAACACTTAATTGACATTAAATGAAACCCTATGCTGTGGATACTAAAGGTAATTGTCTCATTGCGCGAGTATCCACAACATAGGGTTTGTTGAGACGTAATAGAAATATAGGTGGGTAGAGATCAGTTAACTCCTCCGTATCTTGTCCACTGATCTTGAAGGAAAAACAGATAACGCAGGTTAGTGTTTTGTGATGCACGAACTTGTTACTTATATTAAATAGTATACGCTCTTAACCCTTTCTACATTCAGACTGATTCTGATGCCCCTGCAAATATTGTGGCAAAGGAATTATTGCTCATAAAGAGCAATTGCTTCTTTTGCCACATTGTTTTCAACTCTATTAAATAGTTTTACATTTATTTATATAGATTTTCCATAATTTGTTTTCCTGATGTTTTCAAAGTCGTCCGCTGCAAAAATGATGTATGTGCGTAAAGTTATAATGAGGATCATGCGTTCAGTTTGATAGTTTACAGTTGCCAACTCACCAATCAAATAACTATATTATTGTTCAATTTCAGTTTGTTAAGTAGTCTAATACCTTCTGAAAATGCCGGGAGTATCAGAAGTGAAAACAAAAGTAAGTATTAATTGAATTTGTAATTGTGATTCGAAACATGAACAATGGTATTTGTTATGTAGTTATTCGTTTGTTGATACATATATATTCTTTGCCACCTTGCCTGGATGCTTAACGACGGATTTGTAGTTATCGTTACCACGTGACACACAAAACACTTATCACACTGTATTGTGATTGTGTGTGAGCACACGATCTCGCGTGTTTGTGTGTGGGAGAGCGATATTTAGCAGAGAGAGAAAGGGAGAGAGAGAGAGAGAGAGAGAGAGAGAGAGAGAGAG